>REGO01000803.1:606798-621420 GCA_010120015.1 Rhombomys opimus
TCACTTTGGGAAACCAATTGGTTACTGAGCTACCACAGGCTACATCTGAGCGGAGGTTCTAGGTTACATCCATACATGGTCCTTGGTTGAATGTCAGTTTCAGAAAAGACCCTGTGCCCAGATATATTTGGTCTTTGTGGAGCTGCAATCTTTAAGGGTCTGATTTTGTAGCATCTTCCCTGTAGATTATATTACAAAATATATAGAAGTATGTGAGTACTGGTACAGTTAATATCAGTAGTATTCTCAAAATTTTATTGCTGCTAGTTATGTGCTAATTCAATGGTTATTTCCCATATGTTCTTCTATTTCAAAGTAAACATTAAAAATAAAGAATTAGGTAATATAATATATGAGTGATTTTAGAACATTTATTTTTCATAGCCACTTACACCTAACTCTTTAAAATATGATATAAATTTTAGTGTCTTGTCTCCTTGTTTGTGAGTATATATATATATATATATATATATATATATATATATATGCATATATATGTATATTTGGCAATCACTACACACTTTATTCAAGTATGATAATTTAATTACACAGGAAACAGGGAGATGGTGATTAAAACAGAATCACATGTTAAGTGATGAAGCTTATTCTAAAGTTATGTGCAATTCAAAAAGGAATCTATGTCAACTAAAGGCTTGCAGCATATCCTAAGAATGATGATTATTAGGAAGTGTTTATATAAGTCTATTTAAAACAACACTAAAATTTTACAAAAATGATTTTGATAACACTCCCTGTATTCTGCCCAAAGTTTGGAGGCAAATCTCTGCATTTGCTTCGATCCTCTGTTGGATAGAGTCTTTCAGAGGACAGCTATAGTAAGCTCCTGTCCTGTTCCCTCTCATCTGCCTGGGAGATAGAAAGACCTGGAGGGGACTCCTATCCACAAGGAGAAAAACAGAGCAAAAAAATCTGGCCCCATGGGTCCTGTCAAGAGTGATGCATCCACTAAGGATAATGCATGGAGTGGACATAAACCCCCTGCTCAGATGTAGCCCATTGGTAGCTCAGTCTCCATGGTGCTTCCCTAGTAAGTGGAGCAGGGGCAGGCTCTCATGTGAAATCTTTGCCTGCTATTTCATCATCATCCCCTGGCAGGGTGGCCTTAGTAGGCCACAGAGAAAGAGGATCCAAGCAGTCCTCCTGAAACCTGATTGACTAGGGTCAGATAGTAGGAGATAAGGATTTCCTCTATCAGTGGACTAGGGAAGAGGGATAGGGTGTGGGAGGAAGAGGGAAGGAGAGTAGAACCAGGAGGAGATGAGGGAGAGGGCTACAAAAGGGACAAAGTAAATAAATTGTAAAGTAATAATAATGGAAAAAATAAAAACTATAATGAACTTGTTATCTTTTTCATGCCATAAAAATTATGTGCATAAAGTCACTTTACACTTAAAATTGTAATTGGCTTAGATTTAATAA
This sequence comes from Rhombomys opimus, assembly GCA_010120015.1. Classification (NCBI taxonomy): domain Eukaryota; kingdom Metazoa; phylum Chordata; class Mammalia; order Rodentia; family Muridae; genus Rhombomys; species Rhombomys opimus. Next base: position 608,239 of record REGO01000803.1, read on the forward strand.
AATCTCCCATTTAGTAACTTTTCATTCAACCAATCAAGCAGTAATCAAGCTTTAGAACAAAAACAAAGATATTTTCAGTTTAATGTGTGGCAACCAATACTACGACATCACCAAACAATCTGATCCAGGTCACAGGATTGTCCCAATTATAGATCAGTGATTTTATTTGTAAAACACTGTGTTTATGTATTAATTTAAAAAGGTCTTACTTTAATCTAGGCAGGCTTGGCATTCACTACATAGCCCAGGCTGGACTTCAACTGACACACTTTTTTTCTGTTTTCTCCCATGATTAAAGTGTATGTCAGCAAACCTGTGGAGAAAACACCCCCCTCCTCCAATCCTGTGCATTGAATTCAGAGTCCATATATGAAAGGAAGTTATCACACTGAGTCATGATTATTTAATTCAGCTAAGTTAAAGCAATTTCATTTAAGCAAAACGTGTATTTTTTTTTATTAGTATAGTGGTTTGAATGGATATGTCCTCTTTATGCTCAGGTGTTTGAACACTTGCTCCCTAGTTGGTGTTGCTTTTAACAGAAGTGGTACAGTCTTAACGAGATGTTAAGTCATCAAGAACTGCTTCGCGAATTGAGTTCGTAGGCATGTCCGACTTCCAGGTTGTTTTCTCTGCTTCCTGTTTGTGGTAGAAAATGTGAACACTCAGCTTCCTGCCCCTGTTGTCATGCCTGCTAATGGCTTCCATGTTTCCCTGTTATGATGGACTCCTATGTCTCTGGCCCCATAAGCCAAAACAAACTTTTTTCCTGTAAGTTATATAATCATGTTATATCACAGTAACAGAAAAGTAACTAATACAACTGGTATTTTAACATTGATCATCTTTTTGTCAGTTTTTTTCAGACAATTAACCCATTTGATTGTCATTAATGTAAGACATATGAGGAAGATTATATGCATTTGTTCCAAAGAAAAAAATAAGGTGAACATAGGCCAAATTTTGGGCAGTGTGCAGGGAATCTTATGGAAGAAGGGGGAGATAGAAATACCTGAAGGGGACAGGAGCTCCACAAGGAGAACAACAGAGCCAAAAAAACCTGTGCCCAGAGGGACCTGCAGAGACTGATGCTCTAACCAAGGACCATGCATGGAGAGGACCTAAAATACCTGCTCAGATATAGCCTGTAAACTCAGTCTCCAAGTGGATTCTTAGTAAGGGGAGCAGGGACAGTCTTTGACATGAACTCAGTGGCTGGCTTTTTGATCAGCTTCCCCTGAAGGGTGCAGCCCTGCCAGGCCACAGAGGAAGACAAAGCGGTCAGTCCTGATGAGACCTGATAGGCCAAGGTCAGATAGTAGGGGAGGAGTACTCATATCATTGGACTAAGGAGGGGAGCAAGGATAGAAGAGGGGAGGGAGAAGGGACTGAGATAAAACTAGGGAGGAGGCTACCATCTGGCTACAAAGTGAATAAATTGTAATAAATAATAATAATAATAATAATAATAAATACATAACAAGTTAAAAAAAATCAAATCTCAGAGTAACTTTCAGCCTAACATCATACTTCTTCTGTGGATGTTTGTTCTTTTGCTAATGGTGTGTGTGTCTGTGTGTGTATTTATTTGTGTGTGTTTATGTGTGCATGTGTAGATGTAGAAACAGATTCAACTAATAGCAAGGGTCCAGAAGTATTTATGTTAAAATTTATAACTTGATTATATTTCCATAACTTCTAATTTGAAAGTCATATGTGTTCATTGATATCTCACGCTGGATGAAAATATATTATTTTTTTTATAAAAGTTATAAACTACACATTTTGTTGTGTGTAACTGTCCTCCAAATCAAACAACCATCATTTAGGTGGTTCAGCTCTGCTCAACAGATGATGTAAACTATCATCCCAAATGGGTTTGTTGACTGTTACCTCCTTTATAGGGGACTAAGGAGGGTTGCAAACCTTCACTTCAGTATTCAGTCATTCCTTCCCATCTGTTGTATGCAATTCGGCTTTAATTGCTCCTGGCTTCCAGCCTAGGCTAGAGTGCATAGGCGGGGGAGCTCTAGAGGAAGAGGCCCACTTATGCAACGATGGAAAAGCTGTCATCTCTAGTGGGTGAAAAGTTCTGCTATAGATGTTTGGGTGAAGAGCACTCATGCCCCTGTGGGTAACCTCTAGATATGCTCTGTATATAAACCTGATAAAATTCCTGATTAAGTGGAGTGAACTTTGGTGGAATTACACCATGCCTTGTCTTTTGAGGACTGAGGAGGAGGAATAGACCATGTTATGTCACCTTCTGGGAAATAATTTTAGAAACACATATGTGCTATAAGAGTGTATGTTTAACTGGGGGTTTGCTTAACATTATAATTTATGTTTTAGGTGTTTTAAGACATATCCATATTGCCTTAGAAAAGTATTACAGGTGAAGTTACTGAAGGTACACATACACCAAACAAACAAACAAAAAACACAGTTTGTTTTTTTTTTTTGTACCAAGTGCTCCTTAAATCACAAATTATTTCTTGTAGTTTTGAAAGATAGAACTCCAGTGAAATAACTGGAAAGATTGGTTTCTCTGAAGCCCTCTGTCTTTGCTCATTTCCATTTTTCCTTCTATTACTTTTCCTTTTCAATTTTATACAATGTATTTTGATCATATTCTCTTCTTCACATAATTCTTCCCAAACACTTCCTACATTCTTACCCATCAGACTCTATGCATACTCACTCTCTCCCCCCACACACACACACACAAAATCAAAACAGATATACAATCAACAACAAATAAAACATAAGACAGTAAAACAAACCAAACAAAGTAAAACGTGTGTACACATGCACACACACACCAAAACAAATCAAAACCAGCAAGCAAACAAAAAGCCATGGATTTTGTTTTGTATTGGCCAAACAACTCCTGGGTGTGAACTGACTCTGCAGTATAGTTGATATCCCCAATGTCATAACATTGGAAAAACAAACTTTTCCTCTTCCCAGTAAGAATCAACCACAAATACCTGTCTGGTTAAAGCTGAAATTTTGTGATCACTTCCTCTTCTCCATGCTGGGATTTTTGTCTTGTTGAACTTACAGGTTGACTTACACTATCACAGTCTCTGTGAGTTCATGTCTGTGAGCCCTTTGGAATTTGAAAGACAATGACACTTTATCTCTTTTAATTTTCCTACCTGCTCTTCTCCATAAATCTCTGAACCTTTATGGGGAAAGGCTAGTTAAAGACATCCCATTCAACTGTTAAAAATTCTCACTTGGCATATTTTCCAGTTGTAGTTCTAAGTTTTTAATTGCCATCGACTTGAAAAAGCCTCTTTGATGAAAGTGGAGCAATGCTCTAGTCTGTAGATAGATATAGCATTATGTCATTAGGAGTCATTTTATTGTAATGCTTCTTTAGTTGAAAAATTGTAATACATTTTAACTCAGGATCTATCTGGTCTCAGGTTCATGTCTACTTTAGCAGCAGAATCAGGTATGAACTTTACCTAATTGGGTAGATCTTAAATATAATCAAAACGTATTAGTTATTCCCATAACATTTTCCCAAATTGTACATATATATATATATATATATGTATATATATATATAATTTGTGAAACCCTCTGTTCTTTTTCTTCTTCTTCTTCTTCTTCTTCTTCTTCTTCTTCTTCTTCTTCTTCTTCTTCTTTTATTCAAATAACATTTTATTCACTTTTCATACTGGCTGTGGTCCCCTCCCTTGTCTCCTCTCAATCCAATCCTCCTTCCCTCTTTCCTCCTATTCCCCTCCCCTAGTCCACTGATAGGGAAGGTCTTCCTTCCCTTCTATTTGGCTCTAGCCTATCAGGTCTCATCAGGACTGCCTGCATTGTCTTCCTCTGTGGCATGGCAAGACTGCATCCCCCTCACCTAAAACACACACAGGAGGAGGTGATCAGAGAGCCTTTCACTGAGTTCATGTCAGAGACAGTCCTTGGTCCCCTTATTAGGGAACCCACTTCGAGACTGAGTCTAAGGGCTACGTCTGAGCAGGGGTTTTAGGTCCTCCAATGCATGGTCCTTGGTTGGGCTATCAGTCTCTGCAGGGCCTCCTGGGTCCTGTCTTTGTTTGTTTGTTTGTTTGGTTGGTTGGTTGGTTGGTTTGGTTTTCTTTTTTTTGTTTGTTTGTCTTCTTGTGGAGCTCCTCCTCGAGAGATGGCTCAGCAGTTAAAGGCTAGGCTCAAAACAATAAACATAAGAGACCCTCTATACTTTGTCTCTCTTTTTTAATTCTAATCTCAATGTTTCAAGTTGTAAGCTGTTTTCTGTTCATAAAGTTAACAAAATTAATTTCTAGTAATTATATTTCTAATGTCTCATGGATAATCTTTGGGCTGTCTCCTCTATTGGAAAAATTCATGCAGAGATTAGTGGTTCATATTTATCATATAATAGGTTCCTTACTAGAGATTGGGAGTGGATAGACAACCTCAAATATCCTTCCAAAACTATGAATATATCATAAGGAAAGTTGCTGTAGATGGTTTCAGGGTTTATAGCTGGGTGATATTGATGACTGCTTTTCTCCTCCTGTAGCTAGTTAACTACTTTCCTACAGTATAAATCAAGTGTGTAGGGTTGAAGCATCTAGTTGGCCAATAGCTAAATTTCCCTATATCCTTTGACATAGGTAAATAATGCCTTTGCCTTACTGTCAAGTTGTAGAGGGTAACCATTACTCTTTCCATTAGTCCGTAGTATTAGGATGGTCTTTGGGATTCTTTTGACAGTTTCCTTTGATGTTATCATATGTGTTTTTATTTGTACATGCTACCTCATGAATCTCTTCCTCTTGTTATAGGGATACTAGTTTTAGGAGATTAGGGGTAATCATGTGAATTAAGTTCATTTTAAATCCCTCTCCCAACAGTCTTTACTGTAAAGTCACAAAGTTGAAGAGAAAATAAACCCAGGAGATGGGAAAGAGTAAAGCCATTGTAAGATCAGGACTTAGTTCATAAGGAAAAATCAATCTTAACAATGGTTTCTTACCTCAAACATTAGTTTCTAAAGTAAGAGACTAAAATATAACTTGATTATTCTAAAAAGCCATGTTAATTATGCACAGTAAATTTATTAAAATACATTTTTATTATTTTTTAATATTATTTATAGTTTGTTAACTTTGTATCCCTGCTGTATCCCCTTCACTCTTTCCCTCACAATTCCACCCTCCCTCCCTCATCTCCTCCTTGCCCCTTTCCAAGACTACTGATAGGGAGGACCTCCTCCCTTTTCATCTGATCCTGGCTTATCAGGTATCTTCAGGACTGGCTGTAAAGTCCTCCTATGTGGCCTAGCAGGACTGCTCCTCCCTGAGGGAGAGGCTGTCAAAGAGCCTGCCATTGAGCTCATATCAAAACAGTCCCTGTTCCTCTTATTAGAATACCCACATAGATACTGAGCTACCATGGGCTACATCCCAGCAGAGGTTCAAGGTTATACCTTTACATGTCTTTCAGTTGAGGAATGGATACAGAAATTGTGGTACTTTTACACAATGGAATACTACTCACCAATTAAAAACAAGGAAATCATGAAATTTGCAGGCAAATGGTGGGACCTAGAAACGATCATCCTGAGTGAAGTATCCCCAAAACAGAAAGACACACATGGTATATACTCACTTATATAGACCTATAAGATAGGATAAACACACCTAAAGAAGAAAAACAAGAAAGAGGACCCAGGGTAAGATGATCAATCCTTACTTAGAAAGACAAAAGGGATGGACATTGGATGTAAGAGAAAACAAGTAACAGGACAGGAGCCTACCACAGAGGTCCTCTGAAAGACTCTACCCAGCAGTGTATCAAAGCAGATGCTGAGACTCATAACCAAATCTTGGGCAGTGTGCAGGGAATCATATGATAGAAGGGGGAATTAGTATGACCTGGAGAGGATAGGAGCTCCACAAGGACCAAATGTATCTGGGCACAGGGATCTTTTCTGATACTGCTTCTCCAACTAAGGACCATGTATGGATATAACCTAGAACCTCTGCTCAAAATACATTTTTTATCAGCTTGTGTAAACTCTATGAGAATATTGATTCATATTCAGTTCACTTTACTATTCCAGTTTTCTGCAAATAATAACTAGTAAGAATATTCTAAAGAATTTTATGTAAGAAGTGGGAAATAGCAAGAGCTGGAGAGGACAGGAACTCCACAAGGAGAGCAACAGAACAAGAAAATTTGAACACAGGGAACTTCCCAGAGACTCATACTCCAACCAAGGACTATTCATGGAGATAACCTAGAACCCCTGCACAGATGTAGCCCATGGCATTTCAGTGTCCAAGTGGGTTCCATAGTAATGGGAAGAGAGGCTGCCTCTGACATAATCTGATTGGCCTGCTCTTTGATCACCTCCCCATGAGGGGGGAGCAGCCTTACCAGGCCACAGAAGATGACAATGCAGCCACTTCTGATGAGAATTGATTGTCTAAGATCAGAAAGAAGGAGAGGAAGACCTCCCCTATCAGTGGACTTGGGGAAGAGCAAGCATGCAGGAAGGGGAGGAAGGGTGGGATCGAGAGGGGAGGAGGGAGGGGCTTGTGGGAGGATACAAAATGAATAAAGTGTAATTAATAATAATAAAAAAATAAAAAAGAATATTCTAAAGAAACTCATTTTATAGATAGTAACTATTGATTATTATAGTGTTTTCTTCAAGTCTTTTTTTTTTTTTTTCCAATATTAACCTCCCTTAGCCTTGTCTGGTGTATTTTGCAGACTAGCCTAGAGTCCTAAAGAATACATGGGTTATTTTGGCATTTTTGTGTATTAATCTTTCTGAACTCAGAATGAGTAACATCTTAATTTTGTTTTGGAAATTTCCAGAAAATTTGTTTATACATTTTTTCTTTTCTCATGTCAAAAACAATGTCTTCATATAAATTTTTTCAAATTCTCAAAAAACATTTACTAATGTACTATCATTTTACTAAAATAATTTTATATTTAAATTTAATGTTGATTTATCCACTATAATAATATTGAATCATCTTTATCACTATTTTACTAAAAATAGACAACAATAAAGCAACCTTCTATCATCAACAAAAGTATCCCGAATTTTCATTATTATTACTATTATTATTAATACTTTAAAATGAAAAATGAGGAAAGGGAATATAAACTTCCATTTCATGGACCTTCACCTCTTAATGAAATGACAAGTATATTAAAGCAGGCAGCCAGTTTTAGAGATTTTTTCCTCAGCCACTAGCAAATCTACATTCTGTTATTTTGACTTTCCTGTTGCAAGTAGCTATATTCTTAACTATCAGGAAAATCTACTGTTTTTCTTTTTTTCTTGCTATCTGTTGATACAGTGAGAGGAACATTTTTTTTTGATTGTTTTATTTTGATGTTATTCAATTGCTTTGTCCCAGATTTTCTGGTGGAACACAAATAGTGTCTCAGATGTTGACTATTTCTCTTCAATTGCCTGTTATCAACAGCTACTGCCAAGGACACTGAATTTCACTAGCCATAGGGAAGCATTTGCTTGTCAAAACAAGGTATTTTCCTTTGCTGTCTTCCTGTCTGAAGACTTTTGTAAATAAATTCCTGTCCTCAGTGGCTACTAGGGAGGGTAGTTTTTTAATTTCATTTTCACTCCACCTCAACAATAGAACAATCACAGTAGAACCTTCCCAGTATATCTAAGCTTTAAAATGCCTCTTGTGTGGATTTAGAGAGGGGCAGGGAGGAGATGAGGGAGGGAAAGGGGGATTGGGAGAGAATGAGGAAGGGGACTATAGCTGGGATACAAAATAAATAAACTGTAATTAATATAAAAAATAAAAATTTATTTTAAAAAAATGGCTCTCAGTGATTTAAAACTGCCACAGGAATTAATTTCATAGTAACCAAATTAAGAACCCAAAAAGATTTAACAGGAAAGAATGAAATCAATTCTCACTTGCATGTCCAGTATAATTAAGGATAGACTGAGCCAAAAAATAACCATAAGAAAATGGATATTAAGTTTTACTTTCTTTGAGGATTCATCTTTACTGTAGGTAGTTAACTCCAAGTCAAGACATCATGGAGGATGGCTGCCACTCTTAGGCCCCTTTCTCACATTGAAACTTTCTCAATTATGACAGTTTTCTTGCTCTTTATGAATTTAAAATTTTTAATTATTATTTATCGCAATTTATTTACTTTGTATCCTGGCTGTAGCCCTCTCCTTCATCTCCTCCAAGTTCCACCCTTTCTCCCTTTTCCCCCACCCCATGTCCCTTCCCTTGACCACAGAGAGGGGAAGTCCTCCTCCCCTACTATCAGACCCTAGCCTATCGGCTCTCACCAGGCCTGTCTGGATCCTCTTTCTCTGTGGTCTACCTAGGCCACTTTGCCAGGAGGAGGTGATCAAAGAACTAGTCACTGAGGCCATGTCAGAGATAGGCCCTTCTCTCTGTACTAAGGAAACCACAGGGAGAATGAGCTGCCTGTGGGCTACATCTGAGCAGGGGGTCTAGGTCCTCTCCATGTGTGGTCCTCCATTGATCCATCAGCCTCTGCAGGACCCACTGAGCCCAGATTTTTGGCGCTATTAGTCTCCTTGTGGAGCTTCTGAACTCTCCAGGTCTACCCTTTCATCAGTAAGAATCCCTGAACTCTGCCCAAACGTTGGACTTGAGCTTCAGCATCTGCTTCAATACATTGCTGGGGAGAGTCTTCTTTCAAGGGAAGGCCCCCTGTGGAAGGCTTCTGTATTGCTCCCTGTCTTTTCCTACTTCAAATGTCTATCCTGTTTGCCCTTCTAAATGAGGATTAAACCTTTTCCCTAGGGTTCTCCTTGTTGTTTAGCTTCTTTTGAACAATAGATCTTAGTATGTTATGTTTATACTATATTATATGGCTAATATCCCGATTATAAGTGTGTATATACCCTGTGTATCTTTCTGCTTACGGGTTACCTCACTCAGGATAATCTTTTCTAGTTCCATCCATTTGCCTGCAAATTTAATGGTTTCCTTGCTTTTAATTGCTGAGTAGTACTCCATTGTGTAAATGTGCCACGATTTCTGTTTCCATTGATCTAGATTGTTTCCAGATTCTGGCTATTATAGAAAAGCTGCTATGAACATAGCAAATCATTCAAGACATGAAAACAGAATGTTTTATTTTTAAGTTTTACTTCTTTTTCTCTTGGGGTGTGGATATTTTCCTGTATGTATCTTTATGAAACACATGCATACAGTATCTATGGAGGCCAGAAAATGTTGTGGAATCATCTAGAATTCAAAACAGAGAGAGCTGAAATGTTTTTGTTTTTGAGAATTTCATATTATATATATATATATGTATATATATATATATATAATTCTTTATTAATTACACTTTATTCACTTTGTATCCCCCTTGTGGTTTCCTTCCTCATCCCCTACCAAACCCACCCTCCTTCCCCCTTCTTCATGCTTGCCCCTACCCAAGTCCACTGATAGAGGAGGCCCTCCTCTCCTTCTTTCTGATCTTAGTCTATCAGATCTCATCAAGAGTGGCTGCATTGTCATCTTCTGTGGCCTGGTAAGGCTGCTCCCCCCTCAGGGGGAGGTGATCAAAGAGCAGGCCAATCAGATTATGTCAGAGGCAGTCCCTCTTCCCATTACTATGGAACCCACTTGGACACTAAACTGCCATGGGCTACATCTGTGCAGGGGTTCTAGGTTATCTCCATGCATGGTACTTGGTTAGAGTATGAGTCTCTGGGAAGAACCCTGTGTTCAAATTTCTGGGTCTGTTGCTCTCCTTGTGGAGTTCCTGTCCTCTCCAGATCTTACTGTTTCCCACTTCTTTCATGCACACTGTCCAAAGGTTGCCCATAAGTCTCAGCATCTGTATTGATAGTCTGCAGGGCAGAGCCTTTCAAAGGTCCTCTGTGTCAGGCTCCTGACTTGTTTCCTCTTTTCTCCTTCTTCTGATGTCCATCCTTTTGCTGACCCTGTTTCTTTCTCCCATATCCTCTGTACCCACTGAACTTCTTACTCCTTTATATTTTGAAAACAAAAAAGAAGCAAAAACAAAACAAACAAAATACACAAACATACACACAAAAACAAATGACCTTCAATTGGCATTGAGTTAGCCAATGTGTTTGCCATGGGTTTAATATGAATGAGAGAAGATCAAAATATCCACCAATTATATTGTTCTACTTAATCCTTAGATAAAAGTATTTTCATTTTAAAAGCAACTGTCATTTTTTCAGTTCACAGATTGGACTGTCAGGTTGAATTATATACTCCTCTCCAAACAGCTTGTTTGTAATCATGGGGAAGGTTTTCTTTAATGTGCTAAAATATCAATATTAGTAATTTTTACAATATCAATTAATAATGTTCATTGATAGTTTTCTCTTTATTAAACATTTCAAGCAACATTTTCTACAATAACAATTTAATAAATAATTAAGCTTTTTAGTGACTTGCAACAACAGTTGGCATTCCAGTATCGATGAAGGGTATCCCACAAAGCCTCAAGTAAGTTGAGGAGCTTCAGGTAATAAATGGTCACTAAGGGGGAAAATCAATCTTTTCTAGGAACATGGTCTCTGATAAGTTATCAAATATCTGGATCAGCCCTAAACACATACATATATGAGCAACAGTGAATCGATTTGTATAGATAAGTACATATATATGTGACAATAATAATAGAAAAGGAAGCAGTCAGCTGGGTGTGGTGTCTCACGCCTGTAATCCCAGCATTCATGGTGGCAGAGATAGGTTGATTTCTGTGAGTTCGAGGCTTGGTCTACAGAGTAACTTCCTGGACAGGCAACACTACGCAGAAAAAACCCACAAAGAAAGGGGGAAAAGGAGGAACCATGAGAAGAAGTAAGGGAACAAAGGTAGAAATTGAAGACAAAGAGTCAGTGGTGAAAATAATGTTAAGGCAGTACTGGTGTATAAAAATTTCAAAAAAAAATGTTGTCTTAGTGCCCCTTTGGTCAAATTTTTAGAAAAATATTAGTTTGGTATCTAGTGTGTGAGCTGTTTGCAGAATATACATTTAAAATTTGATTTATATTAGTTAATATAGGTAAGGTGGTAAGAACAAGTCTTGCCACATAACAAACACTACCTAGAAACTTACAACTATATGTATATATCTTACGACATATACATATGTACATACAAGCACATACATATATAACATATATTGTAGTATGATATATTGGTATATCTTTACATAAATTGTACAACTTTTAGGATATAAAACATTAAATAAAGGATTCTTGTCTTTTCACTTAATACAAAGTTGAATTTGAATAAAATATTTTGCTCATCTAATAGCTATCAAAACTTTTGTTATTAATATTATTGCTTTGATATATCAAGAATAAAAGAGTGGAGATAGTACTTTATTAAGGTGAGCAAATGAACTCTGTTATCCTTGTAAACTGTAGTTTGTCTATTCATACATTCTAATTCAGCAACATGGCTGCTTGGACAAGGGATCACATCTGAAGACCTTTTAGGTCTATGTGACAGAGCTAGAATTCGAATACACCCTGGATTCCAGTATAATGTGCCTGGAATACAAACATTCCCTCAGTACACACCTTTCTTCCCAAACAATGGCATTTATTAAAGAGATATTTTAATAAAATACAGTTGAGTTCCTGCAGTTATGTTCAGTTTGTGCAGTCAGTACAGTTTAGTTTACAGAGTTCAGAGCTAGTTTTTCCAAGCAGAGCATTTCAGTCAGATGCCAAGAGAAGCCACATTGAATCAGATAGTTTGGAGAGGAGTTTGAGCCAGAACAGCTGAGTTGAATTAGCCATAGAGAATTCAGAAAGATCTAGAAAGGGTTATCTTATTTTGCAGTAAGTCTTAGAGTCTGAAAACATGCTAGTCTTAGGTTAGCTGAAGGAGTCTGGAAGCTAAAACCTTCAAGGTTTGGGCTTGCAGATGATTAATTTCTCTGAAGACAAAAAGTTTCCAGGCCTAGGCATAAGAATAGTTAGAATAAAGAAAGAAATTATCTTGGCTCAGCCAAAGCCTGTATTCACACAGCGTGGGTAATGCTCTCATCTCTTCCCCTCATCTAAGGAAATAAAACTGTATTTACAGTATACTCGTCAAGTAAAGATATAATTTAACATTTTCAGATATAATCCACTGTGAAATGAAACTAGTGTGTCCAAAACTAGTGGGCTCAAACATTCAGGAAGGTCCTAGAGAATTGCAATAACTACTTTAGTGTTGGGTTTTTTGTTGTTGTTTGTTTGTTTGTTTGTTTTTCTGGTACCTGCTCCTGTTAATTTATTTAAGTCATTTTAACATTTATTTTATTAATCTACCACCAATTACTCTTTTCAGTGCATACTCTTCATTTTCTCTATGCACATAACTATACTGCTATTTTATTTTCATTTGTAGTCATAGAAATCATACTTAGTTATTTTGTTACTAGGCTCCCTCACAGATTAAGATTATTGATGTATTCCTTTAGTTAAAGAAAAGGTTGTTGGAATCTATATATTACTATTTTATTACCACACAAATGGTCAAGATTACTAATACAAAAATAAGACAGAAGAGAACACATGAGGGCCAATTCTGATGTGGAACCTGATCAGTATGGCTTCAAGGAAGCATGTATGTAATCATTGAAGACTCACGATTTTTAAAGCTATTCCTATAGAATATTGTAAATTTCCCTATAATTCTTCTTATTTTTGTATAGACAATTCTTGTTTAAATGTTACTCTTCACCAAACTTCACCAATGCTGAAATTCATTTTTCATGCTTTAAATTTATATCTTCCTAATGATTTATTTTTGCTAAAAGAATATAAGGGTCAGTTGTCAGTATAAATCATAAGAGTTTTTGTGGCATCTGAAGTTTGCTATAACTCTGTCTATTCACCATTGGGACGGTTTTCTGCTAGTATACAGGGCTGAGGAAACATGATGAGCACTATAAGTTATTTCAGCTGAAGCTATTTTTCATGTTCTGTTACAACATGCTTCAAAGCTGGCACAAGTGAAAGTAACTGGTGGCAACATCCCAAGCCAATAAAGACCAACAAATTCATACTAGCAGAATGCAAGTTAAGTCAATGTGTGTTTTTTTTTTTTCTTGTCACTGATAAGAGTTGTTTTTAGAAAAGCAAGGAAAAACTAATGCAGTTTCTATAAAGGGAAC
>REGO01000804.1:25113-41999 GCA_010120015.1 Rhombomys opimus
CTTCTTTTTATCAATTAATTTTGTTACTTAACAATTTCATACATGTATGTAATGAAGTCTGGTTTTTCTATCACCTATCCTTTCTCCCTCACACCCATGCCAACTCTCTTCATAGTTTTGAAAAAAAAAAAAAGAAATTGTTTTACAATTATACATGTTTGATAATTCAGGAGCTAAAATTAGCAATAATCTCTTGAACCTAAGCTTCTAGAAGGAGTGTGTAAATTGTGTCTGGAGAATTTTGGGGTTCTGTGTCAAAGAAATACATTTGTTGAAGTGGCATAGTAGATGCTAAAATATTTGCTATACTTCCTCCATTGCATATTTGGAAAAATTAATTTCAAATGAATCTATGATAACTTTGTAAGTTAAAAAGAACATCTGAACCTAAAAAAAAAAAAACAATTGTGCATGAGTGCTAATGAATTTACACATGAACACACACTCATAAACACATATACCCCAACAGACATCATACACACAAATATGCTCCACATACATACACTCCACACACAAACACACACACAAATATACACTATACACACAAGTGAGTGCAAACCAGTCTCTGATCCTTGAAACACCCAATGCTTATGCCCCCTCGAGTAGCCACAACTACCCGAATATGTTTGTTGTCATCACTAAATAATATTATTTCCATAGAATATTTTGACAAAACCAATCTTCTTAAAGTAATTAAAGCTGAGTGATGAGTTTGAAGACATCAAGGTACAAGATGTGCCTGAAATATTGTACCAGAAAGCTTCAAACCATCAGAGTTACATATCATTTTTTCAAGAGGCCACATTGGGAATTTCCCATTAATCTAGGCATGGTGGTTTAAAGGTCCATGCCATTATCCCAGTACTCTGGGGACAGACAGTGGGTATTCTCTGAGCTCAAAACCAGCCTGGTCTACATAACAAGTTCCTGGACAGCCAGGACTAACTACACAGAGAAGCCCTGTCTAGAAGAACTCAAAAGGAAAAATAAAGTAGATAGGAAAAGAAAAAGAAGTTGCCATCATCAGTGTTCTGACCTTGACTCAGAGTCCACACTTGTGGAATGACCTACTTGGATTATCAATTTTCTGGAAACCACATTAGAGTTGACAGATATCAAGGGAAAATTTCTTAGTGTCTGTTATGCCTGTTTCTGCATGTGGTCCACTTCCCAGAACCTTGAAGAATGTTATACAGAGGTATAAACATATTGATACACAGATATAGGTGAATATTACTTCTACAGACATGAATATTTATCAGTATGATAAAGTAATGTAGATTTAGCAAAGAAAAAAGTCTAGGAATCAAACATAAAAATAGAGCTACTTATCACCAGCCATTTTCTAGCTCTTTTTACTCTGTAGATATGTTTCTTATGTGAGCCTAGGCGTCATCAAAAATATTCTGTTTGAAATTCACGACAAATGCACCCAAACTTAACCCTGGTATTAAGATGGTGGCAAAATTTTAAATTTCTATGTACTTAAATAAAGAAAAATGACAAAATGTATCTTTTGTAACATACTACCTTTTATACTTACATGATTTTTTTTACAAAGCTATGTTTGCAGACTTTTCTCTTATCTCTACTTTATGAGAATGTACACCTTTGACAAGCCATGGGATAAATGCAACTCCCTATTTTAAGGAGATGATACTAAAACTCACTCAATTTTATTAGTATACTGTGAATTTCATAATTTATCAATAGAAAAATACTTCAAGCTGGGCTGTTTATTTGATTTGGGTTTTAAAAACCTACTCAGTGTGAATGGAGAATATAAGTAATTAAACTTTTTGGTATTTTTTAATTTTTATTAATTACAGTTTATTCATTTTGTATCCCCCCTGTAGCTCCATCCCTTCTCCCCTCCCAATCCCACCCTCCCTCTCTCTTCTTCACCCATACCCCTCCTCCAATTCACTGATAGGGGACATCTTCCTCTTCTTCCTTCTGATCTTAGTCTATCAGGCCTCATCAAAAGTAGCTGCATTGTCTTCCTCTGTAGCCTGGTATGGCTGCTCCCCTCTAGGGGAAAGTGATCAAAGAGAAGGCCAATCAATTCATATCAAAGTCAGTTCCCAATTACTATGAAACCCACTTGGACACTGAGCTGTCATGGGCTACATCTGTGCAGGGGTTCTAGGTTATCTTCATGAATGGCCCTTGGTTGGAGTATCAGTCTCAGAAAAGACCCCTGTGCACAGATTTTTTTGGTTCTCTTTCTCCAGTTGTGGAGCTCCTGTCCTCTCCAGGTCTTACTATCTCCTCCTTCTTTCATAAGATTCCCTGTACTCTGCCCAAAGTTTGGCTATAAGTCTCATCATCTGCCTTGATACCCTGCAGGGTAGAGCCTTTCAGAGGTCCTCTGTGGCAGGCTCCTGTCCTGTTGCCTGTTTTCTCCCTCTTCTGATATCCATCATCTTTGCCTTTCTGAATGGGGATTGAGCATCTTAGCCAGAGTCTTCCTTCTTGGTTAGTTTCTTTGGGTGTACAGATTTTAGTGTGTTTATCCTATATTATAAATCTAATATCCACTTATGAGTGAGTATTTATCCTGTGTGTCTTTCTGCTTCAGGGATACCTCACTCAGGATGATCTTTTCCAGTTCCCACCATTTCCTACAAATTTCATAATTTCCTTGTTTTTAATTGTTGAGTAATATTCCATTGTGTAGATATACTACAATTTCTGTATCCATTCCTCAACTGAGGGGCATCATAATTAAACATTTTATTTACCAACTCCAAGACAAAAATAACCCTTGACAAGGTATTTGTAAAACTCCTTTTCACTACAGAAAACCAAGCATTCAAAAGTTTAGCACCTAGGCAGTTAATTAGTTATTTTGTGTATTTTTTGATGCTAAAACTTTCTGATTCTGCCCAATTTTGAGAACATAATCCTCAGCTTATTTACAGGTAACTAATATTACTGGCGAAATATGCCACAAGTCAGACCTAAATAACACAGAAGCCTTTAAAAACAAGTAATGTGAAATACAGAAAATACAAACTCTCATTAAGATATTCAGTGAAAACTAGTGAGACTAGCCAGGTGATGGTGGTGCACACCTTTATTTCCAGTACTCAGGAGGGAGAGGCAGATAGACCTCTGTGAGTTCAAGGCCAGCCTGATCTACAGAGTGAGTTTCAGGACAGCCAGGGCTACACAGAGAAACCCTGTGTTGAAAAACCAAAAACAGACAAAAAGCTAGTGAAACTATTCTGGCACTCTACTGACATTTGAATCTTTAAAGACAAGTGGAGAAAACTGATCAACTTAGTAATGTTTAGAAACTAAATTTGTATGTCTCAGTCTCTAACATAGGAACCATGGAAATACCTGTGCATTATGAAAAAAATAACTGGTTCAGATTGTTGTATCCTAAAACAGTAAGTTATGTCAATAATTATCACAGCAAAGCCTGGTCGCAAAGTTACTTCACTACACAGGAAGTGCTTACTGTCAATGCTCTTCTCTCCTTTTATTTGTGAGGAATTCAAGAATTAAAGTGTCTAATATATTTACTTGTGCTGAAGGACACATTTCAGACGTTTCTATAACATTTTATAAACATTTCAAGACTTATTCACTCTGTGACAAATGTGATCTTCTTGTAGCTCTACACAGTTATGTGATGTTTCAGTATGGGGACAGGGTGAGGGTGAACTCTAGGTTTAAAAGGAAGGGGCAGTGAAAATATATTCTGTGAAACTATCAAAGAATGAAGGTAATTTAAAAAAAAAAACAAATAGTTTTTAAAGGGAAAGAAGAAAGAAAGAAAAAAAAAGAAAGAAAGAAAGGAAGGAAGAAAGGAAAGGCAAGGCAAAGAAAGGAAAGGAAGGGAGGGAAAATTGGAAAAGAAGGAAAGAAAAGGAAAGGAAAAAGGAAAAAGAAAAGGAAAAGGAAGGAAAAAGGAAAGGAAAGGAAAGGAAAAGGAAAAGGAAAGGAAAGGAAAGGAAAGGAAAGGAAAGGAAAAAGGAAAGGAAAGGAAAATGGAAAGGGGAAAGGAAAGAAAAGATCAAAATACATAGGCTGGGAGGGAATTCCCAGTAAGGTTCTGGTACTGCAAGCATAAGTACCTGAGTGCGGACTTCCAGTGTCCAAAGGAAAGCTGAGCACAACAGCCCATTCTGTCCCTATCCTATCCCAGTGCTGGGGAAAGGGAGACTGGAGGGTGGGTTCCAGGACTGTATCCAGCTTTGGTGAATCAATGATCTCAGTGGTAGTTGAGGTAACCCGTTTTTTAAAAAGCAAGGTGAAAAGAGGCAGACACCTGACATTGACTTCGGTCCTCCTTCATAGGACTCACACGCTATACCTGTGCACTTTCACACATTTCTCTACACACACACCAGCATATACATATACTGCATCTATACACAGGAAAGTTAATTATATAATTTATAAGATTAATAGAGGGCTAAAATAACTATTAATTAATCAAAAGTCCATATTTGAAACTGGAAGATTTGACAGAAAAGCAGTTTTCAACCAGATCACCAGCA
This sequence comes from Rhombomys opimus, assembly GCA_010120015.1. Classification (NCBI taxonomy): domain Eukaryota; kingdom Metazoa; phylum Chordata; class Mammalia; order Rodentia; family Muridae; genus Rhombomys; species Rhombomys opimus. Next base: position 29,628 of record REGO01000804.1, read on the forward strand.
CTAAAGCTAGAAATAATTTTTGTTAACACACTCTGATTATTTATGAAGATATTCTAATAAAAACAAAAAAGCTTCTTAACCTGCTAAATAACAAAGAGACAATTACTTTATGCTGGGCATGGTGGCTTACTCTGTTAATGAAAGGAACAAGTTAACTTTACAGGTTTCTGTATAAATTTTATACCCTGTATTAAACTAAGTTCTCCCAGTACTTTTCCAGAAAACAGGAGGAGAAGCAGGTGAGTTGAGACAAGACCCACCCTGTTTCAAAGGAATGCCAGAGGTCTCCACCTTGCTGCAGAGGAGTGTCCAGAGCTACAGTATGAGATAATGTTGCCTGGCATCCACGGGATGGGACTGACTGGTCTTGACACCTAAAACAGACCAATCATTTTAAAAGTCAACTACCCTGCCCAATCCAATGTTGCAAAGCTTGCGACCTCCTTGATTCCCGTGCTTTTTCCTTAAAAAACCCCAGGTTTCTGTTTCCCGCGGCTCTTCCTCGCTGGTTTGGGGTCAGCCACATCATGGGATGGCTTAAATAAACCTCTTGCAATTGCATCAATCCAGGCTCCTGAGTTCCCCTCATCTGTCACCCTGGAAATTATGCTCCCCCTGGGCCTAACAGTAATCCCAGCACTCAGGGAGGCAGAGGCTGACAGATCTCTGTGAGTTCGAGGCCAGCCTGGTCTACAAAGTGAGTCCAGCACAGCCAAGACTACACAGAGAAACCCTGTCTCAAAAAACAAACACACACACACAAAAAAAATAATAAACAAAGAAACAGAAAACAATGCAAAGAAACTGCAAATAGTCCAAATAGAAACAGATAATCAGAGAATTACAACCGTTAATTTCACTTGAAATTCTGAATAGAAACGTATTTGATAGATGGCTAGTGTAGTGGTGGGTGTTGTGTCCCTATGAACTTATGTCATTGTTTCGTTTCATAAACGAAGATAATTATACTTCTTACAAACACCATTGATAAACGTATGCATAAGTGCATTAGAATATCAAATCTATCACTGAACTCATGTGGGAAGTCTTTGTTCTGTGCTAAAACAAGCCTTAAATCTTCCCCTGTAGAACTCAGGGTACTAAGCTATTTTACTTATCACTTTCCCTCAAATACGATTCCATATGAATGTTTAACCAACAGACCTGTGAATAGCTTCTCAGAAAGAGCATAGAATCAGATTGTCACTGAAGCAGCAATTAAATATTCAAACCTCCCTCCGAGCATTGTTCCGTTCAATGAGACTTTTTCCTTCTTGAAAGAGCATTTTCTCCTTCTGAAAAGAGTGAGGGTGACATTTGTAGCCAATTAGTCGCAGGTGGCTGTTTGCTGGAGTTTCCCCACAGGATGTACTCCAGACTCTGTTGATTTATACAAAGCTTTATTTGAAATCCACGTAAGCATCTGCAGCAAGGCTGGTAATCCATCAGTAATCTCCAGAGGTATTTTGCCCTAAAATTTAAATGTCTCAGCATTCAACTTGCAATAACGTTATAGACTGCTCACACTTGATTAAAAATGTTTATCCTTTAACGTAAAATTTTAGTGTGTGTGTGTGTGTGTGTGTGTTCCTTGTCTGTCTGTGTACCACCACATGCAAACAGTTGTCCAGAAGAGGGTATCACTTCCCTGGTACTAAGGTAATTATGAGCTGCTCCCCAACCAAAATGTATACTTCTTGATGCTCATAGATCACACTATTTGGCCTTTTCCTCTACATTTAAAAGAGGAAGCTTCCTATTTAGCATGAGGGTTCAGTAGGTAAAGCTGTTTGCCATTAAGTCTGAGAGTATGATCTCCGGAACTCACAATGAAACACAGAACAAATTTTCCAAAGATGGCTCTCTAAATCTTGTGTGCTCACTGTGGTGCAGGCACATATGAGCACACTCGAAATAAACAAATGAATGTAAAAATGAGTTAAATCACAAAACAGCAGCTTTTCTTGGTGATTTCAACGAGACTTGTGAAATTAGGTAAAGAGAATTTTAATATACTCATATCAGGCCCCACAATTCACAGCACATAAGGTACTTCCCTGGATCTTTCTTTCCCATAATCTCTGATTCACAGCCAGGCACCCTGTATGAATACTATCGAATGTTTTCACTGTGGTCTGTTTTGTTCATGTTTCTCACAAATGCTGCTGTTTCCTTGATTTTCATAGGGTTTTGTGTTTGTTTTTACGGTCTGCTAGGTAAATTTCAGAGAATCAATTCAGAGCTTTAAAAGTTTCATCCACATTTTCAGAAAGAAAAACAAAACAACAAAAACATAATATCTCTGTGACTCCTAAGCCACCTAGCTAAGAGACTGTATTTCTGCTCATGCATGAATGCTTCTCTTCCATGGTTTATGTCATCCTATGTGTTTTCTTCATTATCTTTAAAGCACTGAAAATATTCTTATAGATTTTGTTCATCTTAAGATAAAATATATCTAAATGTGGTAATCACAGTTCTTAGGAGGCAGAAGTGGATCTCTATGAGTTCAAGGCCAACTTGGTCTACATATCAGGTTTCAGGCTAGTCAAGGCTACATAGTGAGATGCTGTTTCAAAACAAAACAAAACAAAAAGGGATACAGTATATTTTAAAGAACAATGATTAATATGTGAAAGATCAGTTTTCATAGGTGTATCTGATCTCAGTCCTTTCACAATTATCACTTGATCTTAGTCATAACTTCAGTGTACATGTATATGTTAATCATCTCTTTGATAGTGAATCCATGAAATTTCTTTAGCCAAGGTATCTAGATTTTCTGGCTTTATGTAAATTCTCCCCTACAAGTCAGTGGATTCAGTCAAACACTTCAGTGAACCTAATAGACTAAAGGAGAAGAAACATATTAGACATGGCTAAATGATCCTACAGAACTCCAGAACTGACTTTATTTAAAAAAAAATCTGGATTTTTATTGAAAGAAATGCATGAATAAACATGTGGGATATTTTTATTTTGCCAACTGTCAAACAAAATTCATAGTAGGAACATATTTTTATGATTGGATTTTGGTAATGACTTTTCCAATCTAAGTTAAAATAAATAGCAAAGTTCTGGATGATGTTATATGCTCCCATTTCTTCCAAGAATTAAAATAGCCAGTTCTTGTGATAGGGTTTGGTTTCTCTGTGTAACATTGGCTGTCCTGTTACACATTCTGTAGACCAGGCTGACCTAAACTCACCACCTAATGAAGCTTGCCTGACCTCAGTGAAAAAGGATGCATTCATTCATAATGCAACTTGGTGTGCTGGGGTGGGTTGGTATGCGGGGTCCTTTCTTACTGAGAAGAAGGAGAGGAGGGAAAAGGGGAAGAGGGTGGAACTGACAGGAGAGGAGGGAGGGGCCTGTATTTGGGATGAAAAATTAATAAATAAATAAACTGATTAAAATTATTTGTAAAGTCAAAATGAGAGCTGGGCTTGGTGACATATGCCTTTAGTCCCAGGCCTCAGGGGGACAGAGGTAGAGGGACTGTGGTAGGCTCAAGGCCAACTTGGTCTACAGCATATCAATAGCTACAAAAAGAAACCCTGTCCCTAAAAATGAAAAAAAAAAGAATTTTAATTTTTTAAAAACTATGGGTTCTATCATAAGAGTTCATATTTATATATGATACTGTTCTTTGCTGTATTTATCCCCATAAGAGCTTCCGCATCCCTTCACCTCACTTCTCACTGGTCCCCTCTCTTGTCCTACATACTCCCTCTACTATGTTTATATCACATACACAACCTACACACACACAGACACACACACACACACAACCACACACACACACACACACACACACACACACCTAGATTACATTGTAAATAACTTAAAGAAAAGCATAGGACCAGAACTTTTTGGGCCACTAAATTGATAGATATACATAAAATATAATTTAATGCTGTTAAAAGGAAAAAAAGCTTTTGGCTGGAGAGGTAGCTCAACAGATAAGAGTATGTTCTGCTTTTGTAGAGGATTCAGATTTAGTTCTCAGTACACAACTGTCTGTAACTCCAGCTCCAGAAGATCAAACCACATTTTCTATCTGCTGAAAGTATGAAGTGTGTACATAGTAAAGATATGTACATGTAAGCAAACATTCATACACATAAAATAGAAAGGAAGGAGGAAAAGCTATTGACAAATTTAACTTAGTAGAATTTATTCTGTACAAGAATAATTCTTGAACTGGGCATTATAAGGTCCAGGAGAGCCAGTTCACAGAGCACCTCTCAGCAAAGTAGGCAGGGTGCATTGGTAGAAAGATAGATAAAATTACTACTGAAATAGCACTATTTGTCACAGGTTTTTCTCTCTCCTTACATATATGTGTGCCAATCATATGGTGTTTGGTACATGGCTGGATATGAACTGCAGTTACTTTCTGTTTATCTCTCTTGCTTGTGTGTAAATTAGGCTAAAGGTCTCACATATATTATGGTATGTTACATTTTTCAGTGCAAGATTTTGATCCAAAAAGATAGATTTTGGTCAAATGTAACTTAACTGTATCAATATTTATTGTAATTTTCATCAAGTGGGTCATTAAGTCACAGTCTCAAAATTAGAGTACAACACTATCAAATACATCAAAATAAGATTGGTATACAGTACATCAAAATATTTCAAACCTAAATATTTACATTTGGGACATTTAGAAATGTGTGTAAGATCAACTCAGAAAGTTAAAAGTTAAGAATAACATGAGCTTTGCATGATACCTCAAGTTTTTACTGCACTCAGAGTTAATTGTGTGGAATCATGGACATAGATTTCTTGGACTGGTAAGATGGCAGTCCCACAGTACAAAATAGGAGACACTAAGATAACAAAGACCCATTTCAGATATTGATCAATATCACAGGAAAATAGGGCATCCACCACAAGCCCCAAACACACACAAAACATACTGATAGATACAAGATACATAATAAGGTAATTTTAAGGTGCTAAGTAAGTTAATATATCTATAGTTAACAATAGTTTATTAGAGCTCAGTTAACACATCAATATGTCATAGAACATAAATATGCATGGCATATTTTTGGGGGCCTTTGTAGCCAGGAAATACCTTGTTCCTCATAAAGTCGGGGTCACTGATTTAAGTCTATAGCCTTATCATTGCACCACATTGTGATTATTGTGGATTGAGTCTTTAAAAAATAAGACTATTTGTGCTAATATTTCTTAGAGGAGATTTATATTTAGGGTGTAGCTGATTGCCACTAGAGATCAAGCAAGGATTATACCATTACATTCCCTGGAGACAGTGTTTTTAGAACTTGATATGAAATGAGAAAGTTAACCACAAAGCCTCTTACAGCTGAAACAAGCCATCTGGAATTTTCTTCTGCCACGATTTGTATACATCTTTACAATTAGGGTGGTTTCTACAGAAATGTTAGAATAAATTCTAATAAAATGATAATTATTGCCTTCCACAATATTCGATGCAATGGCAGTCTATTTCTAAACTGTCAGCTAGGTAAAGCCATCTCAGAATTTTGATGCCTTGGCAGTATTTTCCTATTAAAGTAGTATATCATGATGGAACCTGCACAAGGCTTAGAACTCCTGCCACAAACTTTCAAGTTTCTCTACAGAGCAGAACCTTCAAATAAATACTAGCAATTCAAAGCTTGCCTAGCGTTTAGTCTGCAGTAAAACATACTTGTTCCTTTTTTTCTTAGAACAAATTATCTCCTAGTTGGCAGATAATGAATAGATCAATTAATCCAAGCTAATGTGATAATGGGGACAGCAGGGAAGCCTCCATTATACCAAGGCACGAAAAATAAGGCACATTTATTTATTCATTGTAGATTGCATCTCATATTAGACACGTGATAAGGCTTCCCATGGAATTTCATGAATAACTACTAATAAAGCGACAGTAGCCTGAAAAACATCATTTGGACAGGGAACCTTTTTTCAATGTCTGCTTCACAGCTGCTATTATTCCTATTACTTATTGCCATTCTTACAAGTAGAACTATTGGAAACACATTGGTACATACGTGTGTGTGTGTGTGTGTGTGTGTGTGTGTGTGTATGTATGACCGCACACACACACACACACACACACACACACACACACACACACACGGTTAAATTGTTCCTTTCTGTTTACTGTTTTCCCCAACCCTATCACCCACTACTTTTTCTTATTTATTTTTCTGTTTATAGGTTAGATGATTAAATTACCAATACTTGTAACAAGAGCAGGCAAATGGTTATGGGGCTTCTTCTCAACCCATAGGTCTTCATCTGTTTTAAATATATTACGATAACTTTACTCACATGTGTGAAGAATAAGGTGACAGCATTTTAGGCAGTTGACCAGAATATAATCACATTTGTTCTTGATATAAGAAAACATAGTACTTCAGTTTGCCTGACAGCCACCTGAAAGAGAGAAGCCATAGATATTAATACAGAAAAAATGAAGTACAATTAAAAACTTTAAAATCAAAAGCTGCTACTCTATGCTGGTTGAATTTATCTTAATAAGATGGCTGAAATGAACTTGATAGGTCCAACTCTCATTGCCTAATTACCTTTCTTTCTTACATAGCCTGGAATTCAAGCTATAATGAAGAGTGGTTATCACAACAGACTTAAGGTGCAGCATGAAGCAGACATGTAAAGCTGATCAACTGAGGAACACATGAACACCGGAAGAACAAGGGCAAGAAGACTTAAAATGCAGGATAATTCAAGAATCAGTGATCGTTAGTGAAATACAATAACTATAGAGCAGAACTATACTAAACTAAATGACATTTATATTTCAATCTCCTAAGTAATTAATTAAATGATAGCACTCTGCCAAATTTTTAGATGTGCAGGTATTTATTTATTATTTTAAATTATTATTTTCTTAATTTTATATTAATTTATTTACTTTACAGCCTGAGGGTGCCTCTCCTCCCCTCCTTCCAGTCCCTCATACTTCCTTTCCTTCCCCTTCACTCTTTCTCCCCCAAAAAGGAGCCCTCCTCCCACCATATTTACCTTTCCCAGAACATCAGATCACATCAGGACTGAACATATCCTCACCCCCCAGGCCAGGCAAGGTAGAGCTGCCAGGTGGAAGTGACCAAAAAGCAGGCAATAGAGACTATGTAAGAAAAAGTCAGCCACCCCCTTCCACACACCAGGCACCCATATGAAGACTAATGTGTCTTCAGCCATCAGCCACATGTGTGCACTGGGCCCAAGTCCGGCCCATGTATGTTCCTTAGTTTTAAGTCCCCAAAAGCCCCCATGGGATTGAGTTATCTCTGTTGGTATTCTTTTTTTAAATTTTTTATTTAACTTTTATTAATTACACTTTATTCATTTTGTATCCCCCCCATAGGCCCCTCCCTCTTTCCCTCCCAACCCCACCCTTCCTCCACCTTCTTCACACATGCCCCTCCCAAAGTCCACTGATAGGGGAGGTCCTCCTCTCCTTCTCTCTGATCTTAGTCTATCAGTTCTCTTCAGAAGTGGTTGCATTGTCATCTTCTGTGGCCTGGTAAAGCTGCTTCCCCCTCAGGGGGAGGTGATCAAAAAGCAGGCCAATCAGATTATGTCAGAGGCAGTCCCTCTTCCCATTACTATGTAACCCACTTGGACACTGAACTGCCATGGGCTACATCTGTGCAGGGGTTCTAGGTTATCTCCATGAATAGTCCTTGGTTGGAGTATGAGTCTCTGGGAAGTTCCCTGTGCTCAAATTTTCTTGTTCTGTTGCTCTCCTTGTGGAGTTCCTGTCCTCTCCAGCTCTTACTATTTCCCACTTCTTACATAAAATTCCATTCACTCTGCCCAACAGTTGGCCATCAGGCTCAGCATCTGCTTTGATAGTATGCAGGGCAGAGGCTTTTAGAGGCCCTCCGTGGCAGGTTCCTAGGTTGTTCTGTTGGTATTCTTGTGAGGTTTCTGTCCCCTCCAGATCCTCCCATCTTTACCTGAACACTTCCACTGGACCCCCAAAGCTCCACCCCGTGCTGGGCTTCAAGTCCCAGGATCTGTCTCAATCAGCTGCTGCCTGGACCCTCCCAGAAGACTGTCAAGTTAGGCTCCTTTATGAAAGCATAGCAGAGTATCATAATTAGTGTCAGTGCTGGCTTTCTACCCTGGGGTGAGTCTTAGAATAACCATGTAATATTTTATTTCCTTTAATCAACTAATTATCAAAAACTTATTCAATTGACTTCCCATTTGCTATTTAGTGATCTAAATCATTAACTCTGATTATCTGTAATATACATTGTTGGTTTTAAATAAAATCCCAAAGGTTCAATTTTACCGTAAAGATCCCAGAGCCACTGATAAGGTAAGAACTCAAAGAGACAGAGAAAGCACCCAAAAGATCTTCCTACTCACAAAAGGAAAAAGTTCCTACTTCTCCACACTGTCATAAAAACCTTCAAACAGAATGTCCCTTCTTTTTCATTCCTGGTGTCTCTCCATCCTCCAGACTTCCTCTCACTCTCTACAGTGATTTGCTCTATTCACTCCCTGTCAACTGGTTGCTTGCTCAAACTCTTGAGCTATGGCTGACTTTATTTAATCCTGTTTACAGAAACCTCTTGGACTAAAGTTGTGGGCTAGTGCTGAGGCATACCCAACCAGAAACATGTTTTTCCACTACACAATCTCTGGGCTCACAGTGTGATCAAATATCCTGCAACAATATATTTGCCTCCAAATGGACTCCCCCATGTACTAGCCACATGGGCAACCAGAGGAAAAAGCAACTTTGTGTTATGAAAACAGGTCTCTTTGCTTTTTATCTCACTGTACATACATTGGCATATTGTCTGCTGAGATAGATTTACTAGATTTATTTTGCTTACCCAGGTGTCTGATATTTTAGGTGAAGATTATTTCATTCAGAAAGTTATGTATAACTCACTTTAACAGTCAAGTGAAAGTCTCTGTAGGAGCATATGTTTATTATTGATTGACTATATTCTTTAACATATTAATTGAAACATTTTGAGTCATTGTCTGATACTTTCAAAATTCAGATTTTTTAATTAAATTTTTACTTTTTATACTAACTACAGTTTATTCACTTTGTATCCCAGCTATATATCCTCCTTCATTCACTCCCAATCCCACACTCCTGCTCTCATCTCCTACCATGCCCCTATCTAAGTTTGTTGATAGGGGAGGTCCTCCTCCCCTTCCATCTGATCCTAACTTATCAGGTTTAATCAGGCCTGGCTGCATTGTCCCCACTGTGGTCTGGCAAAGATGCTTCCCAATCAGGAGGGGGGTGGGGACATGTGGTGGTGGTAAAAGAGCCAGCCATTGAGTCAATGTCAGAGACAGTCTCTGTTCTCATTACTATGGAACCCACTTGGACACTGAACTAAGGACCATTCATGACGATAACCTAGAACCCTTGCTCAGATGTAGCTGCTATGGGCTACATCTGAGCAAGGGTTCTAGGTTATCACCATGAATGGTCCTTAGTTGGAGTATAAGTCCCAGAAAAGACCCCTGTGACCAGATTTTGGTTCTATTGCTGTCCTTGTAGAGCTCCTGTCCTCTCCAGGTCCCACTATGTCCCCCTTTTTTCGTGGGATTGCCTGCACTCTGCCCAAAGTTTGGCTATGGAGTCTAAGCATCTGCTTCGATATACAATGCTGTTTAGAGTCTTTCAGAGATGCTCTGTTGTAGGTTCCTGTCCTGTTTCCTATTTTCTACTTCTTCCAATGTCCATCTTGTTTGTCTTTCCGAGTGAGGATTGATCATCCTACCCAGAGTCATTCTTCTTTCTTAGCAACTTTAGGTATACAGATTTTAGTATGTTTATTCAATATTATATGTCTAGCATCCACTTATAAGTGGGTATATACCATTTGTGTCTTTCTGATTCTGGGATACCTCCCTCAGGATGATCTTTTCTAGATCCCACTATTTAACTGCAAATTTCATGATTTCCTTGTTTTTAACTGCTGAGTAGTCTTCCATTGTGAACATGTACAAAAATTTCTGCATCCATTGCTCTGTTGAGGTACATCTGGGTTGTTTCCAGGTTCTGGTTATTACGAATAAATCTGCTACAAACGTGGATGAGCAAATGTCATGGTTGTGTACTTGAGCATATTTTGGATATATGCCTAAGAGTGGTACAGCTGGATAATTGAGAAGCACTATTTGTAATTGTATGAAAAAAACACTAGATTGATTTCCAAAGTGGTTGTTGAAGTTTACATTCCCACCAGCAATGGATGAGGGCTCCCATTTCTCCACATCCTTTCCAGCATGTACTGCCATTTGAGTTTTTGATCTTAGCCATTCTGATGGGTGTAGGGTAAAACCTCAGGGTTGTTTTGATTTACAACTCCCTGATGACTAAGGACATTGAGCATTTCTTTTTTTTTTTAATTCTTTATTAATTACACTTTATTCACTTTGTATCTTCCCTGTGGTTCCTTCCCTCCTCCTGTCCCAGTCACTCCCTTCCTCCACCCTCTGCATTCATGCCCCTCTCAAAGTCAACTGATAGGGGAAGTCTTCTTTTCCTTCCTTCTGATCCTAGTAAATTAGGTCTTATCAGGAGTGGCTGCATTGTCTTCTTCTGTGGCCTGGTAAGGCTGCTTCCCCCTCAGGGGGTGGTAATTAAAAAGCAGGCCAATCAGTTCTTGTAAGAGACAGTCCCTATTCCTATTATAATGAAACCCACTTGGATACTGAACTGCCATGGGCTACATCTGTGGAGGAGTTCTAGGTTATCTCTATGCATAGTCCTTGTTTGGAGTATCAGTCTCAGGAAAGTCCCCTGTGCTCAGATATTTTGGTGCTGTTGCTCTCCTTGTGGAGTTCCTGTCCTCTCCAGGTCTTAATGTTTCCCAATTCTTTCCTAAGATTCCCTGCACTCTGCCCAAAGGTTGCCCATAAGTCTCCGCATCTGCATTGATAGTCTGTAGGGCAGAGCCTTTCAGAGGTCTTCTGTGTCAAGCTCCTGACTTGTTCCCTCTTTTCTCCTTCTTCTGATGTCCAGCCTCTTTGCCTTTCTGGATAGGAATTGAGCATTTTTGCAAGAGTCCTCCCTCTTGATTAGTTTCTTTAGGAGTACAGATTTTAGTAGGTTTATCCTATATTATATGTCTATATGAGTGAGTATATTCCATGTGCATCTTTCTGCTTCTTGGATAGCTCACTCAGGATGATCTTTTCCAGATCCCAACATTTGCATGCAAATTTCATGAATTCTTCGTTTTTTTTATTGCTGAGTAATATTCCATTGTATAGATGTACCACAATTTCTGTATCCATTCCTCCACTGAGGGGCATCTGGGCTGATTCCAGCTTCTGGCTGTTACAAATAAGGCTGCTACAAACATGGTTGAGCAAATGTCCTTAAGGTGTACTTGAGCCTAGGAGTGGTATAGCTGGATCTTGAGGAAGTGCTATTCCTAGTTTTCTGAGGAAGTACCAGATTACTTCCCAGAGTGGTTGTACAATTTTACATTCCCACCAGCAGTGGAGGAGGGTTCTCCTTTCTCCACATCCTGTCCAACATGTGTTGTCACTTGAGTTTTTGATCTTAGCCATTCTGATGGGTGTAAGGTGAAATCTTAGGGTTGTTTTGATTTGCATTTCCCTTATGACTGAGGATGTTGAACATTTCTTTTTTTAATTTATTTTATTTTATTTTTAATTACACTTTATTTACTTTGTATCGCCCCTCTAGTTCCCTCCCACCTCACTTCCCAATCCCTCTCTTCTTTCCTCTTCTCCACTCATGCCCTTCCCCAAGTCCATTGGTACGGGAGGGTTTCTTTTTCTTCCTTCTGATCCTAGTCTGTTAGGTCTCATCAGGAGTGGCTGCATTATCTTCCTCTGCGGCCTGCTCCCCCTCAGGGAGAGGTGATCAAAGAGCAGGCCAATCAGTTCATGACAGAAGCAGTCCCTCTTCCCATTACTATGGAACCCACTTAGACACTGAACTGCCATGTGTGAACCCACTTAGACACTGAACTGCACATCTGTGCAGGAGTTCTAGGTTATCTCCATACATGGTACTTGGTTGGAGTATGAGTCTCAGGAAAGACACCTGTTTTCAAATGTTTTGGTTCTGTTGCTCTCATTGTGAACCTCCTGTCATCTCCAAATCTTACTATGTCCTACCTCTTTCATAAGATTCCCTGCATTCTGCCCAATGTTTGGCCATAAGTCTCAACATCTGCTTTAATAATCTGCAGGGCAGAGCCTTTCAGAGGCCCTCTGTAGGAGGCTCCTAAATTGTTTCCTGTTTTCTTCTTCTTCTGATGTCCATCTTTAAGTGTTTCTCTGCCATTCGATATTCTTCTGCAGAGAATTCTCTGTTTAGCACTGTATTCCATTTTTTTT
>REGO01000804.1:64965-82476 GCA_010120015.1 Rhombomys opimus
ATGCCAGACATGCGTACAGCCACTGGACTGTACCAGAACACTGAGAATTTTCCTTTGCCTATGCCAGACATGCGTACAGCCACTGGACTGTACCACAGTTCCTGTTTTATTTTGTTTTGTTTTTTTCAATTTTGAATATGGAAGGTTAGTTGTTTACCTAACAGAAATGACTATTTGTTATGAAATCCAAGTTCATATGGTCTACCATCTGTTACTGTTGAGTTCTTTTTCAAAAGGTATTATATTCACTATTCATAGAATAACTTCTAAACACAGTCACAGAAAAATATATAGAAACTTTAAAATAAATTATAAAATCAATTATTTTCCTTTTCACTTTTTTCTCAAATACCTTCACTCTTCAAAAAGAAGTAAGACTTCAAGCTGTGCTCTTATTTGTAATGGTAAGTGTCATTTCAGTGGCCATGTGGCTACACAGCATGAGGCGGCTATGATGAACCACTATGAAAAACGACAGGTGCAAAATGTGAAAAGTTTGGACACAACAACCTTGGCTTTATGAAGGCTTCAGGTTTACCCACCATCAGAGCACCTTGATCTGCTATGGTTTAGAACAAGGAAGAAAATCCACCTGTTTTGCCGTAAGCGATAATTAAGATCAAACAAAATATGCTTTGCAACAGTAAAACATGACAAGTGAGAGAGAAAAGGGCTTTTTCAGCAATAGCAATAGAAGTTACTTTCTCCACAAACAGCCTGGGTTATTATGAAGTAAAGCACAGTGGTAATAACCCAGAGGCAAATAGATTAAAGGAAATCAGACCTAAGCAGGTGGTAGAGCAATATTTGCACTTCCACAGAATAAATAATTTTAAACATTCTAGTAAAATTTAGGAACAAAGACCTCATGAGACTACCACAATATATTCCCCATGTCCCTCACACCTTCTCTGTCATAGGAGACATCCTGAGATTCAGGAGAAAACTAGATGGAAGTATATTTAAAAAGGAAAACTACTAACTTCTGATACCTTGTCTTTTCTTCGTAAATATGGAAAAACTATTAATAGACATTTTAAATCTCATTACATAGTTGGTACATGTGTGATGTACATGTATCAGATTGTTTGTACAAAGAGTGGCCTAAGTTCATCTTATTCATAAGAAAGCCTAACAACTGGAATGAATACTTTGAAAAGACCTTCTCAGAACTATTAAAATGTGTAAATGTTCTCCACAAAATGATGGTAAAGCCTCACTGATAAATACAAAACCTATATAACTCCCTGAGCGTGGAAAAGTCAAGCAAATGCCTACCTAGTGTTTGCCCGTACTGATTAGTCTTCATGGTACTGGAAAGTACTCTACATGTTACCAGAAGAGAAAGTTAAGTCCCAACCCAGCTATAAACCCTTTGGTCTGCAGTGCTGGACTGTAAGCAAGCTATAGTGGTAAAAGAGTGACATAAAAGTTGAGGGTGTAACCAACCACTATCTGGTTATTTTAAGGCTGTTCTAATAAAAGGTTACCCATGCCCAACACTAATAGGGTGGCCAAGAAGTTGGGACTATAGATAGGCCATGGACCTAGAGGAATCCAAATACTATTGTTTTTCTAAAGCAGCTCAGAAATAAAATGGCTCCTAATTACTCATGGATCACTCTCTTGCCCAGTCATCTTCATAGTGGCCATAGTTGGGAACAAGTACAGAGATCCATGTCTATACAATAAACAGAAAGTGAGCGATCTTGGAATACTCAGTTCTAAATAAGATGTCTCTCATTTCAGAGCTCAGGTAACTCTGTGGAAAAGGAGGTAGAAAGATTTTAAAATCCTGAAGAGATTTAAGACATCACCAAAACAAATCTTCCTAGACACAACAAAATTGGTGCACATATGAATTCACAGAGACTGTCTGTGGCAGCATGCACAAGGCATTCACAGGTGTAAGCCAGATGGTGGTCTCAATACTGAGAGGTGGAGACTTGGACACAAACTGCCATCTCTAATTCAAAACTTACCTTCAATTGATACCCATTCTAAACATCACCATTTACCTATTTTTCTTATGTGAGTTTTCTGTATTGGTTACTGTTGTAGCACTGTAACTGCAATATTTGATTAAATCAACTTTATGAAGATTCACTGTGATGTGTGGATTAATCTTTTTATGGCAGAGAAAACATAGCAGAGCATTTCATTCCATAGTCCAAGAGCATATTCACAGAACTCATTAGGGTTCTTGAGGAAGCAGAAAAGAGAATATCAGGGGTTTTTTTTTCACCCTTTTTCATGTATTCAACTGTCTAGGTCCCCACAACATGCAAAGGCACCACTCAGATTCAGTGCAAATGTTTTCCTCTTAAATAATATCTGGAAACACCCTGGTATGTGTGATGCATTCTTCTGGATGATTCTAATTTCAGTAAATTTTACAATTACAATTAATCAGTTCAAAAATTGAACTTTTAATTTTATACTTTTAATGTATACTGGTAATAAATTCAAAACAATTTTGCTAATTTGATCTAAAAATTAGTTGGAACCTGTATTTATAGATCATAAGTTATAACAAGTAATTGAATAATCTAATGAAGTCTAAACTGAATCTGAAACTCAATGACTTCAATGTCCACCAATTGGAAACATAGTCTCAATTAACAGTCATTATCATACTTACTTCCTAAGACATGAAAATCATATAATTTCTGTGCACATAAAATGTTTAATTGTATTAAATAAAATGATGGTTTAACAACATAATTTTTTAATTTTTGTTTAATTTTTATTAATTACAGCTTGTTTACTTTGTATACCAGCAGTAGTTCCCTCCCCCATTCTCTCCCACTCTCACCCTCCCTCCTTCATCTTCTCCTATGCTCCTCCCCCAGTACAATGCTAAGTGAGGTCCTCCTCCTATTCTATCTGACTCTAGTCTATCAGGTCTCATCAGGACTGGCTTCTTTGTCTTCTTCTGTGGACTGGTAAGGCTGCTCCCCATTCAGGGGATGGTGATCAAAGAGCCAGCCCATGAGTTCATGTCAGAGATGGTCTTTGTTCTCCTGGAACACTCTTGGACACTAAGCTACCATGGGCTACATCTGTGCAGGAGTTCTAGGTTATCTCCATGCATGGTCCTTGGTTGGAGTTTAAGTCTCACAAAAGACCACTGTGCCCAGATTTTTTGGTGCTGTTGCTCTTAGTGAAGCACCTGTCCCCTCCAAGTCTTTCTATATTCCCCTTCTCTCTTAGGGTTCCCTGCACTCTGCCCAAAGTTTTGCTATGAGTCTCAGCTATGTTTTGATACCCTGCTGCGTAGAGTCTTCCAGAGGCCCTCTGTGATAAGCTCCTGTCCCGTTCCCTGTTTTCTCCCTCTTCTGATGTCCATCCTGTTGGCCTTTCTGAAAGAAGATTGATCATCTTACCCAGGGTCCTCCTTCTTGATTAACTTCCTTGAGTGTACAGATTTTATTATGATTATCCTATATTATATGTCTAATATCCACTTATAAGTGAATATATACCACATGTGTCTTTCTGCTTCTGGAATATCTCACTCACTATGATCTTTTCTGTTTCCCACCATTTGCCTGTAAATTTTGTGATTTCCTTGATGTTAATTGCTGACTAGTATTCCATTGTGTATATGTATCACAATTTCTGTATCCACTCCTCAGTGAGGGACATCTGTTGTTTTTTGTTGTTGTTGTTGTTTTGTTTTTTTGTTTTTTCTTCTTCTGGCTATTACAAATAAAGCTGCTAAGAAAATGGTTGAGCAAATAACCTAGTTGTATACTTTAGAATCTTTTGGAAATATGCCTAGGAATGGTATAGCTGGATCTTGAGGTAGCACCATTCCTAATTAAATGATAAAGTGCCAGATTGATTTCCAAAGTGGTTGTACAAGTTTACATTCCCACCAGCAATAGAGTAGGGTTCCTCTTCTCCACTTCCTTTCAGGCATGTGTCATTACTATTGTTGTTGAATTCCAGCTTCAATCCTTGGTGATCTGATAAGATACAATGTGCTATTTCAGTGTTCTTGTATTGGTTAAGCCTTGCTTTGTGACCTAGTATATGGTCATTTTTTTAGAAGGTTCTGGGAGGTACTGAGAAGAAGATATAATTATTTTGTGTTTGGGTGGAAAGGTCTGCAGATATCTATTAGGTCCATTTGATTCATGATCTCTTCTAGTTTTATTTATATTTTATTTCTCTATTTAGTTTCTGTCTCAATGATCTTTCCATTGGTGAGGGAGGAGTATCGAAGTCTCCCACTATTAAGTGGGAATAGGTGTGTGTTTTAAGCTTTAATAATGTTTCTTTTATGAAAGCAAGTGCCACTATATTTGGAGCATTGATGTTCAGAATTGAGATGTCCTCTTTATGGATTTTTCCTTGAATGAAAATGAAGTGATCCTCCACATTTCTTTTGATTAATTTTTGTTGAAAATGTTTTTTATTAGATATTAGGATGGCTACTCAGCCTTGTTTCCCTTTGCTTGGAAAACCTTTTTCCCATCCTTTACTCTGAAGTAGAATCTATCTTTCATGCTGGGTGTGTTTCTTGAATGGAGCATAATGTTGGACCCTGTTTATGTATCCATTCTGTAAGTATGTGTCTTTTATTGGAGATTTCAGTCCATTGATCTTGAAAGATATTACTGACCAATGACTGCTAGTTCCTTTTATTTTAATGTTGGCATGGCAGTGTTTGTGTAATTCTTTTTTTGCTTGTTTGATGTTTGTTTATGTTTTTCTATTGTATGAAGTTATTTATTTCCTGTGTGCGTTTTCTGGGGTGTAGTTAACCTCATTGGGTTGGCATTTTCCTTCTAGCATCTTCTGAGGGGCTGCGTTTGTGCATAGATATTGTTTAAATTGGGCTTGTTATGGAATATCTTGCTTTCTTCATGTATATCTTGTTTTCTTCATGTATGGTGTTTGATAGCTTTGCTGGGTATAGTAATCTGGGCTCACATTTGTGTTCTCTTAAGGTCTGCATGACATCTTTCCAGGCCCTTCTGATTTTCTGTTAAGAAATCAGGTGTGATTCTGATTGATATGTCTGCCTCTAATACTCTCATAAGCACTGATTTAAGGTCATGTTCCTGTGTTTCATCTGCATTAGGATATCCATTGTTTGTTGTAGAATATGGTGGAGCCACATTGCCCTGATTTTTGTTGATTGTGTTCCTATACTGGCTTTTAGCCATCTGCTTGTTGCTGGTGTTGGCTGGAGCCAGCTGAAAATTTCAGGCGTGAGCGGAAGCCCTGCCTGGTTTGCGTGCTTGGTGCTAGGTCTCTGTGATATGCTTCAAGATTTTCTCTTCTGGTTGTGTCCAAGTTTGTACAAGCAGGGGGATTAGGGTGTTGGTGTGTACCTTGTATGAACCTGAGGTTCCTTGGGTCTGCACAGGGAATCTGGGAGAGCCGTGAACTGTAGGCTGGAACTGTATATCTCTGAAATTCCAAGTCGACCTCCAGTGAATGGTTAGCTGGGAAGTCTGAACCTGGATCTGTACATGTCTGGTGCTGTGTCTGCTCTTCACAGGCGAGCATGCTGGCATTTCTGAGTCAGCAGCAAGGCCATTGTTCCCTTGCAGTTCTTGCTCTCTGGGTACATACTCAGATCCTGGGGGTGCTGGGCTTCTGCCATCTTGGAACCAGATTCTATGTGCTCCTGTTGTCCAGCTGGTCCCCCGGGGAGATAGGTAGAACTGTGGGCTAGGGATGGGGATCATGGCCCTGGTGTTCAGACCTATGAGGAGCAGGAGGAATCTTGTGATCTGAGCATGGAGCGCTGGGTCCCTGGTATTCAGGAGTTTTGTTCAGGTAAGCAGAAGGCACTGTGAGACAGTGTTCCCCTTTGGTCCAGGGGTTGTCCACGGGGGTCTTGGACTGTGAGTCTCTAGCTCCCAGGAAGCCTCCTTTTGTCTGGGAAACACAGAAGGTGGCATTTTAGATTTTGCAGCTAGGATATATGCTTGGTCAACAGTCGTTGCTCACCTGCTTTTCATATACTATAAGTATAGTGCATTGTCATCTTGGAGTCCCCTTGCCAGGATTATGTTTTAACCTTACAGGTCCTTTGCATATATATTATGGTTTCGAGTTCAATGTTTTTATGGGATTCTTCTCTATGTGTCTCTGTATCTCTATGTGCTCCTTGTGCTATTTAGTTGGTTATCTTTCTTTTACTTATTTTTTTCATCCTATTTTGATTTGTTTTTATTTATTTTATTGTTGTTTTTAGACGGCTGATTGTATTTTAATAAGAGAGACAAAGAGTATAGTTTTGAGTGAGTTGGGAAGTAACAAGGATATGGGGGGAGGAGTTAGGAAAAAGTAATTAAACTATATTGTGTAAAAAACATCAATTTTCGATAAAATTTGGTTTAACAACAAGATACACTGTATCATTAGAGAAACACATTATTTTCTCTTGTGAGTTCTTTCATCAAGTATTCCTTCTGTAAAGTTTATATTACTGTGTATATTTGTTTGCATGAATATATTTCATATTAAAATAACATTTTAGAGGATAGTTTGTATTACTTGGGATTACTGTTGCTGTGATGAATCATCATGACCAAAACCAACATGGGGAACAAAGAGTTTATTTGGTTTACACTTTGGCATCATTGTTCATTGTCAGTGAAAGGTAGGACATGAACTCAAACAGGGCAGGAAACTAGAGGCAGAAGCTGATGCAAAGGCCACGGAGGGATGCTGCTTACTGGCTTGATCAGTCTGCTTTCTTATAGAAGCCCAGGGTGGCATAATCCACAATGCATTAGGCCTTTCCTATCAATTACTTATTAAACAATTAAAGTGCTCTCCAGGCATTTAGTGCTTCCTCTTCTCAGATGACTATAACATGTATTGACATAATACTACACAGCACATATAATCATTGAACTGTCACAGATCATTGGATATTAAGAATACAAATGCTTGATATATATTTGAAATTCTTAATTCACATGGTAAAGAAGAGAGTAACTCTCTAAGCTGTTCTCTGACCTCTACATGCTGACATAGCATGTGTGGGCCCACATACACATATACACAAATAAGATGTAGCATCTAATAAAATTTTAAGAAAGAAATACTATTAAAAAGACAGCATCTCACTTGATTCCTATGGTCAAATACTGAATCATCTCTCAATTCAGGAAGAAGGCAACTATTTCCTAAGCCTGCTTCTATTCAGTTGGAAGAAGCACCGGAGAGAAAAAAAAATACATTGAGAATGCACCAAACTAAGTGAAGCTGCCATTATTTCCACATGGGAAATCCAAAATAATGTAGAGAAAACAAACAAACAAACATGAATTCATCAAGATTTTTCAATGTCAGGCTAACTGTTAAAATATTCCATAATCTCATTAGTGTGGTTAGCAAACTTTTCTGTAATGCAGTGGTTCCCAACCTAGGGGTTGTGACCCCTTAGGGGTCTAAGAACCTTTTCAAGGGGGGTCTCCAAAAAGCAATGGAAAACACAGATATTTATATTACTATTCATAACAGTACCAAAATACAGTTATGAAGTAGCAATGTAAATAATTTAATGGTTGGGGAGTCACTACAAATTTAGATCCATACTACATAGTTATAGAGCATTAGGAAGGTTGAAAACCACTGCTGTAAAGGAAAATACATTTGCCTCTCCATGAATAGCACACTTGTTCAGCTGTTTTTTGAAGCACACCCTAGATCTGTGTTCCAATTAGTGCTCCTTATTATCATCTAGACACAAGCCTAAGAGGTTCTAAACAAAGTCACAGTTGGTATTGCGTTAAACTCATCTGCCTGTAAGAATGCTTCTCATCTGTTACCCAAAAGGTTCTGTTTTCCTCACAGCATTGTTTGATCTGCAAAGGTTTTTGGAGGTCCCCTAAAATGTCCTCTTGGTTAAGAAATTAAGTCTTACAAAGCTCGTTATTTTTAATGTTTATGTTTATGATGTGCCATTTCACTTAGTAAGAAACCATCAACAAAAACTGTGCTAACTCTCCTGACAAAGCAAATGCTCCATTCAATTAAGAAAATGGCATGAAAGCTAATAGAATCTGTTCTGTTACTTGAGAATGTCCACAATTTTAGTTACAAGAAGAAGCACTGGCCACAATATTATCACACTCAGGTGTTGACAACTCAACATAGTGTTGTGTATGAAAACATTGTTTTCCAATACAAAATATAAAATCAGTGATTTCCAAATCAATGGCCAGGTAGACAGTTGCCTTTGTCTGACATTTTAATGCCCACATCACCCTCTGTTTTTCAGAAGATAGACTTGATCTCAACTGGAGGTTCTCTATTTCTAAATATCTAAGGACTGTCATTCCTCCAGTTAGAATGCATTAAAGGAGTTTTGATCCACTACTCCTGCCACATTATTTTTTGGTCTTACTTTCTGTTCTGTATTTTGCAATCTTTCAGAAAGTGTATGTGGGCATAGTTCTTAAGACCTGGTGTCTTTTAGGATGCTCAACTTAATGACTGTTATTCCACAGCCCAGGACCTTTCTTGGCCATCAGTAAACATATAGAGAGGTGAATATTACTCAGTTTTTGGAGACCATGATATCTTACAGTTTGCCAACAAATGGATGGAACTGGAAAAGACCATCCTGAGTAAGGTAACCCAGAGCTACAAAGACAGACTTAGTATGTACTCACTTATAAGTGGATTTTAGCCATAAAGCACAGAATAACCATGTTACAGTCATAGACCCAAAGAAGCTAAGTAACAAGAAGGATCCAAAGGAAGATGCTTGAATCTCATTCAGAAAGGAAAATAAAGTAGATGTCTGGGGTGGATGTGAGGAGGTAATTGGGTGGGAGACAGGAAGGGGAGAGGAACAGGAGGAACCGAGAGAGAGAACTGGGAGAGAGAATGGGGATCGGTTGTGGTGGTAGGTGTATATCTCTGGGACCAGATAGATATCTAGGACAATAGAAACTCCCAGGAATCTATGAAAATAATGATAGCCAAGACGCCTAGCAATACGGGCTATGGAATATGAAAGGGTCAACTCCTGTAACCAGGCAAGACGTTCAGTGGAGGGATGGGGATACCAACCCAGCCACAAAACCTCTGATCCACACTTTTTCCTGCCTATAACAGGTGCAGGTATAAAGAGAGAGCAGACAGTGAGGTAAAGATAAAGCAGTGACTGACCCAACTTGAGTTCCATGCCATGAGAAACAGCCTACCCCAGACACTATTAATAGTTTTCGCCTACACTTGCATACAGGAGGTTAGTATAACTGTTACCTGAGTGGCTTCACCCAGCTGCTGATGATAGCAGATGCAGAGAACCACACCCAAATATTAGGCAGAGCTTGGGGAATCTTGTGGAAGACCAGGAGGAAGGATTGAAAGAGCCAGTGAGGTCAAGGACACCACAAGAAAACCTACAGAGTCCACTAACCTGGGCCCATAGGCTCACAGAGATTGAACCAGACAGCATCTATGGGATGGTTCTAGCCCCCCCCCGACATATGTAACATGTAACATGTGTGGCTAGGTTCTCTTGTGGGACCCCTAATAGCAGGAGCTACCCCTGACTCTGCTGTTTGTCATTGGATCACTTTCCCATAACTGAATGGCCTTGTCTAGCCTTAAAAGATGTGTGTAGTCTTACCACAACTTGATATGTTAGTCAGGTTGATATCCATGGGATGTCTCCCTTCTATGAGGAGAAAGGGGAGTGGGAGTGACTGAGAAGAGAGTAGGTAAGGGAATCTCTGATCTGGATGTAAAGTAAATAAATGCATTAATTAATGAAATAAAAAGAGGTGATGGTTCATGGAAGCTGGAAACCTGAGGCTGAGCATCAAAGTTCATCACTCTTGATTCCTCACTTTAGTTAAGAGTGTAGGCAGCTGCTTGATAATCTTGCTGGCATGTACCCCCCTGCCAGAATATACTGAGTGCTAAAACAGCCAAAATAAACTCTCCTTCCTAAAGTTACCTTTGCCAGGTATCTTAGAGTAAAGTACCTAATGAAGATAATACTTTAACCGAACAATGAGTTTTGATTTTGCCCTATTTCTTTCTACGCATGTCTGTATAATCAGCCCAAATTCTAAAAGACAAAGTTTTGTAGTAACTTTCAGATGAGGAAATTTTGAGTGCTACCAAAACTAATTGTATATTCAGACTGTTCTGGTTAATTAGAGGTCACCTAAATTTCTACAATTTTTTTTTCTTTTCATTGGAGAAAGTTTCCTTTTGCATTACCACATCATGTACTCTACCTTGTCTTAAGGATTTTAAGGCAAAAAAAAAAATAGGTGCTTACTTTACTGAAGGTCAGTGATCAGTCAACATTTGCTTCAGATTAACTCTGTCTTCACAACCTTTAACTAGCACCTAATCAAGGATGATCCCTTCTTACCTTCCTTGGATTACACTAAATTTCTGTGGTTTTATTTAAGTTTTAATCATTATTCATTTAGTTTTACTACTTTTGGTACCTTTCCTTCTTTTCTATCACACATTTTCATGATGCACACACCTCTGAGCTTAATCATTGACTCATGGGTCTTTAAGATTCTCTAGACTTTTCTTCTATGTTTGTACACACTTTTGTAAACTTACATAACTCCCACTATTTTTTTTTACCTTGGGTAAAATTTGAATTTTAAGCCTATTAGTACACCCCTGCTTCTTTGTCTTCTATATAATTAAAGATAACATAATGTTTATATTTTCTTGATGTTTTCTCTGATGTACATAAGTTCAAACACATGTCAATACTTTACATGAGAAAAAATCATTAAGAAGTTAATTAAAATTATTAAATTTCTATCTAGCTGCATACAATAACTGCCAGATGTTTACACAGCTGAAACTAGATATGTTTGGAAAGAGCTTCGAACTGAATTATAAACCATGAGAAAAAAAAAAACTGAACTCAAAAATTTGTTATCAAGAAAGCAAATAACCCAATTAAAACTGTACAGAACTAAACAGAATTCTCAACAGAGGAAACTCAAATGGCAGCAAAACATTTAATGTTCAGCATCCTTAGCCTTCAGGAAATGCAAAGTAAAACTACATTGAGTCTTTATCTTCTACCCATCAAAATGGCTAAGATTAGTGAAAACAAATGACAGCTCATGTCATGGAGGATATGAAGTAAGGAAAAACTCATCCACTGCTGGTGGGAGTAAGTACTTCTATAACCACTAAGAAAATTAGTGTGGCAGTACCTCAAGAAACTGAAAATAGGTCTACCTCAAGATCCAGCTATATCCCTTGTGGTGATCTGATGAGGAATGGGCCCCACAGAATAATGTGTTTGAATCCTTAGTCACCTGGGAGTGGCACTATTGGGTGGTGTAGCCTTGTTGGAGTAGGTATGGCCTTGTTGGGAAAAATGGGTCACTGCTGATCCAGATGTAAAACTCTCAGGTCCTTCTTCAGCACAATGTCTGCCTGAGAGTCTCCGGGTTTCTTGCCTTGATGATAATGGACTGAACTGCTGAACTTGGTTAGGCAGTCCCACTAAAAATATATATATATAATTTTAGAACTGCTATAGTTATAGTGTCTCATTATGGAGGTAAAAACAAAACAAAACAAAACAAAAACAAGAAAATCTGAGATACAACTTTTGGGCACATACTCTAAGGACACTTCATCTTATCACAGAGACACTTGCTCAGAGATGTTCATTGCAGCTTCATTCATAATAGCCAGAAACTTGAAATAAACTACTGGTCCCTCAGCATAAGAATGAATAAATAAAATATTTACATTTACCCAATGGAGTATTACTTCTCCTTTAAAAAATTACATCATGAAAATTTCACATAATTGGATGAACCTTAGAAAAAATTATGAAAGACACATGGAAGACAAACATGGTATGCACTTGCTTATATGTATATATTAACTATTTCATCAATGATAACCAATTGACAGCTATAAAACCACAGAAGTTAGGCATACAGTAAGGGACTAATGTACAGATCATTCTCCTGGGAAAAGGGAAATAATATATATAGTTGTGGATGGATGGTGAGGCTGGAACAAGAGGATCATTTGGGGAAAGGAAAGTAAGAGAATGATGAAGGAAGAAATATGGTGAGAGACAGCCAAAATTAAAGGGCATTTGGGGATAGTATGGAAACATAATACAGTAGAAGCTTCCTAAAATATATACATACATGATGATAATATGAATTAATTCACCAAATACTGGTGAGAGAGAGTCCCAACTGGCCATTTCCTGTCACTAAATGAAGCTTCCAGTACCAGGATTGAGTTACATGTAATTGAGTTGCTGGGACATGAAGTTCCAGGGTGATCCCTAGACAATCCAGGCTGTCACCAAAACTAAAAATATTGCTCTCTATAAACTGATGTGATGCTGCCATTGTTGAAAGCAACACCTACACAACTAATTAAACATGGAGAAAACAAGCTGGTTTCTACAACAAGCCTTCATGCCTTCATTCTACAGTCTTTGATACAATAACACGCTCTGTCCACTATCACGAGGAAAACATAACTGTCAAGCCAGCCACACCTTCTTAGCTATAATTTTGTGATGACCAGAGTATATGCAAGGGCAATGGTATTGCTGTGAATGGCCTGACAATGCTGTGTACAGTATGCAGATCTTGACACTTTCACATAGAAAAGCAGTTGAATGTTTATGCAGGACTTAATGGGCCATATTATTAGGAATACATATTAGCATGGAATACAGTGATCTTGAAAGCAATGTATATTGTGAAGGCCTGTCTCAAGATGTTTTAGAGGAGAAGAATATTAGTAAGTGGCCTAGAGACTATTCTTGTGATATTTTGGCAAACAAGGCAGCTGCTTTCTGCCCTTGTCTACAACATCTGCCTGAAGCTAAATTGAAGAGTTTTAGATCAGTGGGATTACCAGGGAAGATTTCAAGACAGGTCAGTATTGTCTATGTCCACAATTAGTGGCCACTCTTATGCAGCTCTATAATGAAAAGGGGCAAGTTGAGCAAAAAAAAAGAGATTATGTGGATTTTGAGGTTGGCCTGAACGCTTTTTATATTATGATAAGGCTACAAGCCTATGAGGGCCTGGGGTGGAATGTGGTAGTCTGAATGATAATGGCTCCCATAGGCTCAAAGAATTGAGTATGTCATTATCAGGGAATGGCACTATTTGAGTGGATTAGACTGTATGGGCTTTCTGGAGGAAGTGTATCAGTGGGAGAGGGAGGATTTGAGGTAACAAAAAGCTCATTTCTAGTCAAGAGAATCTTCCTGCTGCCTGTGAATCTGGATGTAGAACCATCAGCTAATTTTCCAACAACATGTCTGCCTGCTTGCCATTATGTTACACAACATGACAATGGACTAAAGTTCTGAATCTACAAGCAAACAGTAGTCAAATTCTTTCATCAGAGTTGTTGTGGTCATGGTGTCTCTTCACAGCAATAGAACACTGAGTAAGACAAAGGGTAAATTGTAATTAGGATATATCATGTGATTATAAAAAATCATTTTTAAATAAAGGGAAAATATAAACTGAGAAGTAACACTTAGGTTTGTTTCTTTGCAGGAATATGGATGTACTAAATGTATACCAGCTGGAAACATCCCTACCCAGACTGTCCTCATACACATAAAATTACTGTCATTCTCCACAAACTATCAAGTATCATTTACAACTTGTGGCTTCTAGGGAGAATGTGTGAAAATTCATATAAAATATTCCTGGTTATTCATAATTTTTTTTAATATTGACAAAGTCTACACACTAGTTCTTAGAGTAACTCCAACTCATTTGCTTTCCAAAAGATTATACTTAGAATCTGAGAGAGTTGTATTTGTTAATGATTGCCTTAATTATCTGACAATAGCCAACATTTTAATAGAGTATGATTGTCAGATTGCATGCAGCAATGAGACTGACTACAAGAATTTAGTGTATATTTAAGTTCACATATGTCAATCCTCTTTGTTCTTTCTTTTTATTCTAAGATTTATAAAACTTTGAAAAAAATTTAGAATACTGTTTCTTCAAACTAAAGAAAAACTTTAGCTATCTTTTTCATCTCACTCTATTTTTTGAGAAGGAAATGGGTATTTTTCTTTTTTTTGTAATAAATCTATTTATTGTTTCACAATATGGCCACCCTCCAAAAGAGGATGATCTATTTAAGACAATGTCTCAGAATAAGACAAGAAATCTAGCAATGAGTAAATGTATTTGCTAACAACATCCATAGTACTTTAATTTAGATATTGGCAATGCATAGTACTGATGTCTGTTAAATGGCCTACTTATTCTCTGGAAAGATTTTATGTATTTGCCTTTGTCTTAAGATATTTATAAACTTAATTATTTCATTTTTAATTTAATAGAATATTTATTAATTACAGTTTATTCACTTTGTATCCAGCTGTAGCCCATCCCCCATTCCTTCCTAATCCCATTCTCCCTCTTTCTTCTTATTCTATGCCCCTCCCCCTCAAGTCCAATGATAGGGGAGGTTCTCCTCCCCTATCATCTGACCCTAGTCTATCAGGTCTCATCAGGACTGGGTGCATTGTCTTCCTCTGTGGATTGGTAAGACTACTACCCCCTCAGGTGGAGGTGATCAAATTGTTTCATTTTTATATGATCAAAAGCACAGAGCATGTTAATAACTTTAAAATGCACTTCACAAATTATAAATGACTATATGTACATAGTCTTTCACAAGCTTTCGATTATTTGGTTTCTTTATTTTAATACCTTTTTTTTACAATTATTTATACATATAAAACATCTACACACAAATTCTCTTAGTCATGTAACCTATCAGCTTCAATTTCTTGAGTCTGTTTACAAGTCTAGAGTGCTTTGAAGATTTTGAACAAA
This sequence comes from Rhombomys opimus, assembly GCA_010120015.1. Classification (NCBI taxonomy): domain Eukaryota; kingdom Metazoa; phylum Chordata; class Mammalia; order Rodentia; family Muridae; genus Rhombomys; species Rhombomys opimus. The sequence goes on from REGO01000804.1 coordinate 79,803, forward strand.
TCCTGCTGACAACACAAAAGCTGGCCTTAAAATTATGATGCCTTACAACTGACTTCAGGTTCCCAGTTTTCCTGGTTTCTTGTCTGGAGTACAGGATTTTAAACTTCTGCCTCAGAGGAAGACAATGCAACCAGTCCTGATGATACCTGATAGGCTAAGGTCTGAGGGAAGAGAGGGACTATCAGTGGACTTGGGGAGTGGTATGGGAGAAGATTAGGGAGGGAGAGTATGATTGGGAGGGAATAAGGAAGGGGGCTACAGCTGGGATACAAAGTGAAAAAAACTATAATTAATAAAAAATAATTAGAAAAAACTTCTGCCACTGTATCAGTCACACAATTTTTTTACAGAATGGCCTTCATAGTAGTTGGATATTCTTTGGCATAACCTGATAAAAATAAATTAAAAGTGAATATAAATTTAAATATACTATTTCCTATAGCAGTGACCACCACATCACAGGGAATAATAAACTTAAAGAAGAGGACAATGCATGGAGAAGACCTAAAACCTCAGATGTAGCTCAGAGACTCGGTCTCCAAGTGGGTTTCACATTAAGGGGAGCAGGAGCTTACTCTGGCATGAACTCAGTGACTGACTCTCTGACCAACTACCCCTGGGGGTGCAGCCTTGCCAGGCCACACAGAAAGATGGTGCACTTAACTAGAAAGGGAGGAGGACTTCACCTATCAGTGGACTAAGGAAGGGGCATAGGGGGAGAAGAGGGAGAGAGGGTGGGATTGGGAGGAGATGAGGGAGGGAGATACAGCAGGGTACATAGTGAATAGATTTTAATAACTTATAAACAACAAAAAAATTAAAAATTTAAAAGAGAAACTGATGTATGTGTTGTTTGTTAGATTGTTTGATTGTTTGAGACAGAGTCTCCCTTTGTGGCCCAGGCTAGCTACGAATTCATGACACTCAAGCATCAGCTTCCTCAGTGTTTGATATCCATTTGGGAAACACCATGGCAAATCACATTATTTTCTTAGATATAACCAAATATTTTAAAACAATCACAAGCTGAGCTGTGCTTCTGAGTGAATTATCTCACACATCTATGGCTGCATGAAGTGTGAAATTATATCTTCTTTGGTTCTTAATGTTTTTGATTACACAGATCTCCTGTTCATAAATGTTCATGGGTTTGGTAACAGAATAATGTTTGGGTTCGTTTTAAGCCCTCTTAACAATTTGCTAGTGCAGTAAAAATTTTTGTATATTTCAATAACTCTTTACTTTTTATTTAACTTGTTATTTCCATAAGAACAGGACAGTCTGATAATAATATAATAATATGCAAGCTTGAATAACATATGCAGTGTGATTTATCACATATGCTAAATTATGGCCAGAACTTCTAATCTAATTTCATTACCTGGAGGTAGTTCTTCCTCTAATATTTTCATATTTGCTATTCACCTTAACATTTTATATGGAGGAGTCCAAGATGGTGGCAACCAGCATGCACGTTATCTGAGGGGCCCAGGCTCCTAAACTCTGAAATTGGTGAATGGCAGGGCATCTGAAGCCAAAACATCAACATTGAGGCTTCCTGGGCAAGAGGGGACAACCATGAGCTGGTTGGATTTGAGCTGGAACGGTTTGAATCCAGGTAACCCTTGGACATCTTCAGCTACTGAGAGTGGCAAATATTCCACAGCCTTACACTTCTCCTTGCATCAAGCACGGGCCTCCCAGTGGTCAACCCAAGCACAAGCCTCCATTCTGGATGGCTGAGAAGGTAGAGGTGTGGGCAATATGGGCCTCCCAGGTCTGCCATGCAACTGCAGAGGGGCAACAACTAGTCCAAACAGAAGACAGCAGAGGTGGCTGCCCCAAGTATGGGTCTCCCTGCCCTGAGGCCAAACTGTGGACACCACTGAGCTGAAGGATCTCCTACACTCTCATTTACCCCTGTGGGCCAAAATTTGAGAGTAGAGAACAGGGGGAACCCCTATGCTTTCCACATTGGCCTGCACGCCAGTGAATGCATCTTCAAGTGAGTGCCTGCACAGCCCCAGATCGGGAGCCCCTCTATGCTAGCAGGCAGACATCAAATCCCTCCCATACACACTCCCACTGTGGGCAACATAAAGGATTCTTGGGACAGATTTCACAACATTGAAGTCCCTGGTTCTATGGGTCTACCAGTGGAGTCCAGGCAAACAATTCTTGGAGCCCAGACAGAACTGAATACCAGGAGGACAGTACAACAAGCCTGTAGGCAACTGAGGTATTCAGGTCACCTACACATGTGCATTGTGCCTGCAAACATTACCAACACCCCTTCCTTCACTTAAGCTCTACCCTTCCAAGCATCTACATACTCTAGCACCCTGTCCCTGTCCTTCAAGGAACACTTCCATGCAAAGGAACATGTGTGCAAACATATGCCTGTGACCTTCCTCCCTTAGCTACAGCTGAAACATCAACATCCATTCTTAAATCAGTAGACCTCTCTCATCTTTCTGAAAAATACTTCAGACACCACAGACAGATGGACCCAGTCTGAAATACAGACTCCAGGAACAAACAGTGAAGGTTACAGATAAGCAGATGGCTTGAGGTCAGCGGAAGAGCACATACAACAAAAATCAGGACATCATGGATTATCCAGCAACCCCCAAAATCAATGGATATGTTAATTCATCAGAAACACAGGAAAATG
>REGO01000804.1:97539-107959 GCA_010120015.1 Rhombomys opimus
AGAAAGATATCCCATTGGCATGGACTGGTCACAATGGAATACTACTCAACAATTAAAAACAAGAAATCATGAAATTGGCAGGGAAATTGTGGGATCTAGAAAAGATTATCCTGAGTGAGGTATACCAGGAGCAGAAAGACACACATGGTATATACTCACTTATAAGTGGGTACTAGACCTATAAGATAGGATAAACATACTAAAATCTGTACACATAAAGAAGATAAACAAGAAAGAGGACCTGGGTAAGATGATCAGTCCTCACTTAGACAAATGGGATAGACATTGGAAGTAGGAGAAAACAAGTAACAGGACAGGAGCCTACCATTGAGGGCCTCTGAAAGACTCTACCTAGCAGTGTATCAAAGCAGATGATGAGACTTATAACCATACCTTCAACAGAGTGCAGGGAATCATATGAAAGAAGGGGAGTTAGTATGACCTGGGGAAGACAGGAGCTCCACAAGGACCACATATATTAGGACACAGGAGTCTTTTATGAGACTATTTTTCCAACCAAGGAGCACATAAAGATATATCCTAGAACCCCTGCTCAAATGTAGCCCATGGTAGCTCAGTATCCAAGTGGGTTTTCCTAGTAAAGTGAACACAGACTATTTCTGACATGATCTCAATGGCTGGCTCTTTGAACTTCCCTCCCCCCTGCAGAGGGAGGAGCAGCCTTTCTAGGCCACAGGCGAGGACATTGCAGCCAGTCCTCAAGATATCTGATAAGCTGTGGTCAGAAGGAAGGAGAAGATGACCTCGCCTATCAGTGGACTTGAAAAACGGCAGGGAGTAGATAATGGAGGGAGGATGGGATTGGATGAGAATGAGGGAGGGGACTATGGCTGAGATACAAAGTAAATAACCTGTGATTAATATAAAAATTAAAATTATTTAAAAAAAAACATAGTGAAAATAGCCATTCTGGAGGGGACTATGGCTGAGATACAAAGTGAATAACCTGTGATTAATGTAAAAATTAAAATTATTTAAAAAAAAACAAAACATAGTGAAAATGGCCATTCTGCCAAAAGCAATCTACAGATTCAATGCAATTCCCATTAAAATACCTACACAATTCTTTAAAGGCCTTGAAAGAATAATTCTCAATTTTATATGGAGAAACAAAAACCCCAAAATTGCTAAAAACAATCCTGAACAACAACAGATCATGTGGACATATCTCCGTCTGTGATCTAAAACTGTACTACAGAGCAATAGTAATAAAAACTGCATGGTACTGGCATAGGAACAGGCTGGTGGATCAATGGAATGGAACAGAATACCTAGAAATAAACCCACATACCTACAGATATTTGATTTTGGGTAAGAAGCCAAATCCACACAATGGAAAAAAGACAGCATCTTCAACAAATGGTGCAGGACTAACTGGATGTCTACATGTAAAATAATGCAAATTGATCCATATTTATCACCCTGAAAAAAACTAAAGTGCAAGTGGGTAAAATACCTCAACATAAAACCAGACGCACTAAATTTGTTGGACGAAAAAGTGCTAAAGAATCATAAACTCATTGGCACAGGAGACAACTTACTGAACAGAACACCAACAACACAGGCTCTAAGATTAATCAATAAATGGGCCCTCATGAAACTGAAAAGCTTGTGTAAAGCAAAGGACACTGTCTTCAGAACAAAATGACTGCCTGAAGATTAGGGAAAGATCTTCTCTAACCCTGTAGCTGACAGAGGGCTAATATCCAGAATATATAAAGAACTCAAGAAGTTAAACTGCAACAAATCAAGTAGTCCACTTAAAAATGTGGTACAGAGTTACACAGAGAATTCTCAGTAGAGAAATATTGAATGGCAAAGAAACACTTAAAGAAATGCTCAATATCCTTAGTCATCAGGGAAATGCAAATCAAAAAGACCTTGAGATTTCATCTTTCACCCATCAGAATGATTAAGATCATAAACTCAAGTGACAAAACATGCATGAGAGCATGTAGAAAAAGGTGAACCCTCCTCCTTGCTGGTGGAAAGTTGTACAAACACTTTGGAAATCAATCTGGTGATTTCTCAGATAATTAGGAATAGTTTTTCCCAAGATCCAGCTATATCACTCCTAGGCATGTATCCAAAAGATGCTTAAGGACACAACAAGGACATTTGCTCAACCATGTTCTTAGCACCTCTATTTGTAATAGCCAAAATCTGGAAACAACCCAGATGTTCCTCAATGGAGGAATGGATATAGAAATTTTGGTACATTTACACAATGGAATACTACTCAGGAATTAAAAATAAGGAAATCATGAAATGTGAAAGAAATGGTGGGAAACAGAAAAGATCAACCTGAGAGCGGTATCTCAGAATCAGAAAGACACATATGGTATATACTCACTTTATAAGTGTCTATTAGACATATAATAAATTATACACATACTAAAATCTGTACGCCTAAAGAAGCTATGCAAGGAGAATCCTGGGTAAGACAATCAATCGTCACGCAAATGGGACAGACATCGAAAGAGGAAGAGAACAGAGAACAGGACAGGAGCCTACACAGAGGGCCTCTGAAAGACTCTACCCATCAGTGTATCAAAGCAGATGCTGAAACTCATAGCCAAAATTTAGGCAGAGTGCTAGCAATCTTATGAAAGAAGGTAGAGATATAAAGACCTCTAGGGACAAGAGCTCCACAAGGAGAGCAATAGAGTCAATCACTGGGCACAGGGGTCTTTTCTGAGACTGATATTCCAACCAAGGACCATGCATGGAGATAACCTAGAATCCCTGCACAAATGTAGCCAATGGCAGCTCATTCTCCAAGTGGGTTCCCCAGTAAGGGGAACAGGGACTGTCTCTGACATGAACTCAGTGGCTAATTCTTTGATTACCTTCTCCTGATGGGGAACAGCCTTACCATGCTACAGAGGCATACAATGCAGTCAGTCAGTCCTGATGAGACCTGATAGGCTAGGGTCAGATGGAAGTAGAGGAGGGTCTCCCATATTAAAGGACTTGGGGAGGGGCATGGAGGGAGAGTGGGTTTGGGAGGGGATGAGGAAGGGGACTACAGCTGTCATACAAAGTGAATAAAGTATAATTAATTAATTAATTAATTAATATATTATTTTTATGAATCATGATTAATACACTTATAAACACACTTATAATGTTGATCATTTCTATCACCACGTGCAATTTCCTCAAATAATTATATCTTGAAAGGTGTTAATACAGTTTTCTAACAATAAACACACTTATAAGTTATGCTCTGTGTGACTTCTTGGTAAGATACATATCACTATATCACATATAAAGTATCTGAGAGAACAACGCATCAGGAGAGATATTTATTTTTCTCAATTCCAGAGGCCTGCACTTACGCTTTCTTGGCCACATTGTTGGCAAAGCGTTATGTCTGCCGGCATAATGGACATGGTAGCTATTCTTTCCACAGTGGACAGGAGGAACAAAGCACCCTATAGCCAGGCTGAACACCCAGACAAAAACATGCATTTAGTGCTCTACCTGTTCTAACCTAGCCTGACTTTCCACATTCCTGCCACATCGCGATAATGTATTCAAACTCTGAGTCCACAAGTGGGGTGATTCCTCAATTATATCAAGTACCTTATGTTATAACAATCTCTAGAAATGTCCTCATATTCACTCAGAGTTTTGCTTACTGACCATCTAAGCATTTCTAAGTCCATCAAATAGACACACTGGATCAATTTCCTCATATATAAAACAGAATTTTCATGTTTTTGTAGTCAATTGAGGCTGAGATTATTTGGAATTACAGATATGTAGAGTGGTTGGCAATAACAACTGGTAGATACTTTGAAATATCTTTTTGTTTCTATCTCTAATTTTAGAACCCTTAGACCTAAGGCACACACCCTCTGTGCAAACAATTTCTCAGGTGCAGGAGTGGAAGGGCAACTACCCATTCAAACCACCTGTGAAGTTATCTCACAAGGAAAATGACAGAAACATATATGACGTGCTTCATAAACTAAAATAATAAATTAGGATGGTGATAAAATAGTGTTCCTAGGATAATTTCTAAAAGCCAATTTTTTCAGGATTTTGTTTGAAAGGTTATACACATATTATAATTACCATTTTCAGAGTGTTTTTCAAATGCAAATTGCTGTAATTCATATTCATTTTAATAATATTGATTAAGGCCAAAATAATTGTCATTAAGAGTCTAATCAAACAAAGGTAAGGAAACTGCTTGGCGGTAAATGCCTCCTTAATCAATTGGTGGGCTTTAATATTAAGTGATTGGATAATCAAGGGATGGCACAACGGAAGTGATGAAAGCATTAATAATGTTTAAAGAACAAATAGATGAAATTAACAAAATGTTTTATTAACAGAGAAACCTGGGTGTTTCATGAATTTAACTGTCTCCTGCTTCAACCTGTTAGACCTAGAATTTACTGGCTGATGCAGCCTTTTGGCATCACGAATTGAACCCATTGTTTCTTTTTAATTCATAGAACAGAAATATCTGAATCCTCATGTTTCCTAATTGAGTACTTAAGATAAATAAAGTCAAGCCTAGTGTTCAGATATGAAAGCTCCCAGGGAAAGATGAAAGCTTAGCAAGCAGGTGACCCCACTTCATAAGAATTCATGTCTTGAGTACAATTGCTTCATAATACATAGCATAGTACATACTCACTTTTAAGTGGATATTAGACATATAATATAGGATAAACATACTAAAATCTGTACACCTAAACAAGCTAAGCAAGAAGGAGGATCCTAGAGAAGATGCTCAATTCTCACAGAAAGCCAAATGGGATAGACATCTGAAGTGGGAGGAAACAGGGAATAGGACAGGAGCCTACCACAGAGGGCTCATGAAAGACTCTACCCACATGATATCAAAGCAGATGTTGAGACAAATAGCCAAACTTTGGGCAGAGTGCAGGGAATCTTATGAAAGAAGGGGGAGGAGATAGAAAGATCTGGAAGGCCAGGAACCCTACAAGGAGAACAACAGAGCCAAAATACCAGGGGCTGCATCATCTTCCTCTGTGGCCTGAAAAGGCTGCTCCCCACTCAGGAGGAGGTGATCAAAAAACCAGCCACTGAGTTAGCTTCGTACCCCTTACTAGGAAACCCACTTGGAAACTGCACAGCCAGTGTGCTTCCCTTGAACAGGGGTTTAGGGCCTCTCCAAGTATGGTCCTTACTTGGAATATTGGTCTCTGCAGGCCACCCTGGGCCCAGGTATTTTGGCAGGGATAAAAAGTGAATAAATTGTAATAAATAAATATACATATACAATTTTTAAAAAATTAAAAAAACAAAGTGAATAAATTGTGATAAATAAATAAAATAACAGAAAAAAACAGAAAAGTTAGCCAAGGTGTGTACAGTAATTCAATATTTTGAAAACATAAATCCTGACTTTCTCTTGAAGTTTGGTAAATGCTTTTGCAGTTAATTGAGACTGAGATATTTAATCAATACGGTGTTTGAAGGATGGAAATAGGTGTTTTAAGGTGTTGTAAAAAATTAAATGTCATATTGCTGAACTTTGTGTTAAATTAAAACGCGAGGATAAGTTATATTTCTTAGAAGGATTCACAGTGCTTAAAATGCTAAAAATATCTGTAGCTATATACTATAAGCAACATTGGTAATTTTTGTTTAAAATCATTAGTGATGATTCATTGACTGATCATTGATTGGAATCTAATTAGCTCAGTTTTCAACAAATGACCACAGGAAATCTTTAAATTAAAACAAAAAAACAAACACAACAAAAATAGATAATTATTTTTAGTAAATATATTTTAAGATAAAAACAAAGTGTCTAAGCAATTTATTTCTAATAAAGCAATAGTTTCAAAAACAGACTTCATAAAAAGATGATGCATGCTGGAGAGGTTGTGGAGAAAGGGAAACCCTCCTCCATTGCTGTTCGGAATGTAACCCTGGACAACCACTTTGGAAATCAATCTGGCGCTGTCTCAGAAAATGAAGAATTATGCTACTTCAAGATAAAGCTATACTACTGGGAATATAAGGACATTTGCTCAGCTATGTTCATAGTAGCTTTATTTGTAATAGCCAGAATCTCGAAACAACCTAGATGTCCCTCAACTGAAGAATGGTACAGACAGTATGGTAATTTACACAGTGGAATATTACTCAGCAATTAAAAACAAGGAAATCATAAAATTTTCAGGCAAATGAACATCCTAGAAAGAACATCCTGAAAGAGGTAACCAAGAAGCAGAAAGACATATATGGTATATACTCACTTATAAGTGGATATTAGCCATATAATACAGGATAAACATACTAAAATCTATAGTCCTAAGGAAGCTTAACAACAAGGAGGGCCCTAGGGAAGAGGCTGAAACCTCACTCAGAAGGGCAAACAGGATAGACATTGGATGTAGGAGAAGATAAGGAACAGGACAGGAGCCTTCCACAGAGGAGCTCTGCCAGGGTATTGAAGGAGGTACTGAGACTCATCGTTTGGATAGAGTGAAGGAAATCTTGTGGAAGAAGAGAAAGACAGAAATACCTGGAGGGGACAAAAACTCCACAAGGAGACTAACAGAGCCAAAAAGCCTGGGCCCAGCGTTTCCTGTAGAGACCATGCATGGAGAGGACTGAGACCCCTCTGCTCAGAGGAAGCCCATAGGCAGTTTAGTTTCCAAGTGGGTGCCCTAGTAATGGGCAAAGGGACTGTCTCTGACATGAAATCAGTGGCTGGCTCTTTGATCACCTCCCCCTGAGGGGGGCTGCAGCCTGGCCAGGCCACAGAAGAAGATGATGCAGCCAGCACTGATGATACCTGATATGATAGGGTCAGATAGAAGGGGAGGAGGTCCTCGCCTATCAGGGGACTAGGGAAAGGGCATAAAGGGAGAAGAGGGAGAGAGGGTAGGATTGGGAGGAGATGGCGGAATGGGCCACAGAAGGAATACAAAGTGAATAAATTGCAGTCAATCAATCAATCAATGGATAAATATATAAATAAATAAATGAAAAAAAGATGGTTGCTCTTCAATCTATCAGGGTTTTCCATAGAGTATTTTTTTCGTGTGTGTGTGAAATTTCTGAATGCTTTCCACAGAGATACTACAAAATTGACTGAGCTCTCTTGTGACTTAAAGAATTTTACCACATTATGTCCTTTAAAAGACTCCACCCAGCAGGAGATCAAAACAGATGCAGAGACTCACAGCCAGACTTTGGACAGAGTGCAGGGAGTCTTATGGCAGAACAAAGAGATAGAAGGGCCCGGAGAGGATAGGAGCTCTATAAGAACACAACAAAGCCAAAAAAGCTGGGCACAGGGGGGACTGCAGAGCCTGATACATCAACCGAAGACCATGCATAGAGAGGACCTAGATACCCTGCTCAGATGCAGCCCATAGACAGCTCAGTCTCCAGGTGGGTTTCCTAGTAATGGGAGAAAAGACAGTCTCTGACTTGAACTCGGTTGCCTGCTCCTTGACCTTCTCCTTGGTGGGGCAAACTAGCCAGCCCACAGAGGAAGAGAATCCAGGCATCCCTTATGGGACCTTATAGGCTAAGGTCAGACCATAGGGGAGGAGGACTTCCCCTATCAGTACACTATCGGAGAGATATAGGGGAGGAAGAAGGAGGGAAGGTGGAACCTGGAGGAGATAAGGGATGGGCTAAAACCAGGATACAAAGTGAATTAATAGTAAATAATAATAATATTAACATAAATAAAAATTCTTATATAAACTAATATAAATGTACAGAAAATAAAATGTAAATAATACAAACTGATTTTTTTGCTCAATTCCAAAAGAAAAGTATTATATGAAATTCAATGTGCATAATATTTAGCTCCTGATAGAACATAAATGAAAGATTGCTATTCTTCAGATATCGCAATGATACGACATCCATTTTGGAGTCCGGAGAATTAAATCATGTATGTGATCAGCTGTACATTTAACTTTTGAGACTAGAAAGTATGTGAGGAATTACCTACCCTATTTTAAGATATACATGTGTCGCTAGAAACATATTGGAATATTTCATTTAAAATAGGGCTCGCAACATAATTCAGGAACTATCCTCAACAATTATGAATGAACTTGATAAGAAATTAACTGTATCTTAAAAACTCACAGAAAATAGCAATAACAATAATGATGATAATGCTTGATGATGATGACAATGATGATAAATACCAGAGACAACAATATTCTGGCCTCAAAAACACGCAATACACACAGCTTTAGATCATAGCTTCAGTATCTTTTGGATGGTCGTGGAAACTTAAAAACAACTTTTCATTTCCAGACTTCTTATCTGTACAAAATGGCTGAAAGTGGTAGTGTCTAACTCACAGATTTGATATAAGAAGCTAATGTCAGATTTTATATTTAAAGCATACTGAAATTGTCTGTAACACAGTAAATAAGAGTTATTATTATAACTATAATCACTGTAATTATCATTTTAAGAGAGATGTGTTTTTGGTTTTCTTTCAAGGAACAGTAAAAGATAATCACAGTTGTAAATCAAATATTATACTAGACACCTCATTTGGCAGCTGCATGAACACATTCATTAACACCAAAGAATTTCAAATCAATACACTCAGAGCATTCTTATTTATTAGATGATCATTACACCAAACTGAAAGTACTTATCTAGAATTTCCCTAGACGTTGATGTTCTATGAGATGCCTGTTGTGAATGATATAATGAAACCTGTTCAGTACCCTGAATAGATTCTCCACTGTTGATACATAGTTATTGCTTTAGAAAAACCCATAGTTGTATACTTATACTTGTATATTCAAATCTCATAGCTCACATAAAAGAAGCTGTAATATTAAAAAGCACTAAAACTGTGAATATTACAACACATCTTAAGCTATGAATTATAATTTCCATGAATTATAGCTTGCAGGTGATCACAGACATACACAATTTAATACGAAAGATGACTATTTACATTAGGTAATGCTAGAGAGAATAATATAGAAATTACCCCTTAATTATTATGCATCTAGGACATATGTAAAATTAATTCTTATGAGTGAAGTTATAAATAACTGAATCTGTGCTCTAAAACCAATCTACTTTCATTATATGCTCATGAATTGGGCTTCATCCAAAGGCCATTTATAATTATCACAAATAAAATTACATTTGGTTCAATTATTTGGTTTTCAAGTTATTAATGAAGGAATCCTCACATTTTAATCCAGCATTATATGCAGTATTAAAAAAAAACACACTTCAAATACCTAAATTACAGATCGGGGGGAAATCAACAAAAATTAGCCACTGGGCTCAAAATACTCAGGTCTGGATTAAAAAAAAAATTGCAACATTCTGGAAGGCACAGAACAGCTACTGCTTTGGCATGACTCTAATTTACATAAAAACACAAATTAATATTGTAAAAAAGAAGAATGCTAAGAGTTTGCCACATAGTATCAAATGATTTTCATCCCAAATATTCAAATCCAGCAGTGACTTTTAAGTATGACTACATAAAGACTGTATTGCACAAGAATGGGATGTCTATTATATGATATTTGTTAATATAAGCATTGGAAGAATTGAAGATAGAAATACCTCATCTTTTTAATTATTAATTTCTATTTATTTAGTTTACATCCCTGGTTATAACCCATAGCCCCCTTTTTCCTTTCCTTCAAGACCCACTTTCCCTTCCTGTTCCCGTATCCCAACTCTGCTACTCCTCAAAGAAAGGGAGCCCCATCTACCCACCCACCCACCTACCCACCCACCCCAGTATATCAAGTCACATCAGGACCAAATGCATCCTCTTTCCCTGTGGCATGGCGACGCAGATTCGCCAGTGGAAAGTGATCTAAAAGCAGACAACAGATTCCATGTCAGATTTCGCCCCTGCTCTTCTTATTAGGGGATTCACATGATGACCAACCAGCCCATTGGCTATATCTGTGTAGGAAGCCTAGGTTCCAGTTCATGCATGGTCCTTGGTTGGTGCTTCAGTCTTCACAGGGCCTTGGGCCTCAGTTAGTTAACCCTATTGGTCTTTTTTTTATTAAATACACTTTACTCACTTTGTATCCCCGTCCTGGTTCTCTCGATCCTTCCTTCCCAATCCTTCCCTTCCTCCACCCTCTTGCATGCATGTCCCTCCCCAAGTCCACTGATAGGAGAGGACATCTTTTCCTTCCTTCTGATCCTAGTCAATTAGGACTCATCCGGAGTGGCTGCCTTGTCTTCTTCTGTGGCCTGCTAATGCTGCTTCCCCCTCAGGGGGAGGAAATTAAAGAGCAGGCCAATCAGTTCTTGTCAGAGACAGTCCCTGTTCCTATTACAATGGAACCCACTTGGATACTGAACTGCCATGGGCTACATCTGTGCAGGGGTCTTAGGTTATCTCCATGCATAGTCCTTGGTAGGAAGAGCA
>REGO01000804.1:130866-149525 GCA_010120015.1 Rhombomys opimus
TTTTCTGGAATCCTGTGGTGGAGAGAATTCCTTTGGCAGGAAGATCGGTTTTTTTTCTTAAGGAAGCCTTCTCAGCTTTTTGGGTATAGTCACTGGGTGGCTGGTATTTTTCAGGAGTTGCCACTGCTCACCTCAGGTGTAGAGACCTGAATGGTAACTGTGGTCCTTATTAGTCGAGAGGGTTCACTTACCAGGAGAAGTCCTGAAGACAGCTACCCAGTTTCTTGCTGTGAATTTAGTGATCTGCTGCTGTAACCTGTGTGTCCCATGGTTTGGTCAGTTTTGTTAGGGATAATTGGTTGCCCCGTGTAGCAGTATCTGGGGGTTGATCTCAGGGATCCCGGGCTTTTGAAGGTTTTAGGTTGGGGCTCTGTGCCCCACTACCCAAGCAGTTTCTGTGGTGGGTGAGTACCGCTCTCCTGGTAACAGTAGGCTATCTGGAGCACAGCAGGTCCCTGGGTTGAGCCAGTCTGCAGGACCATTTCCAGGGACACACTGGGTGGCCTAAGTCTGTCCCTTTACTTAGTTCCCTGTGAGGACTTCTCCAGAGAGTGACACCAAGTTTCTGGTGTCCTGGGTTACACAGTTCTGTCTGTGAGGAATAGTTGGTACAAAGCAGGTCTCTGGGCTGGTGGTACGTGCTCCTGCCTGCTAGTCTGCCGGAGCTATGTGCCCATTTACTCTTTGTGCTTCTGGCCTGGGGCCAGTTTGGTGATGGTGCTCATACCTTCTAGTCTATGAGAGACTTTCCCCAGGTAAAGCCTGGGTCACCCAAGTCAGTACTGTTTCCTTCCTTGCCTGTGGGCCCCTCTCCCGACAGGAACTCCCTGTCTCTGTTGCACTAGGGCTAGCAGCTCTGTCAGTGCTAGAGAGCTGGGTGCAGCCACTCTGTGCTGGTGGTGGGAGGCCAGTTCAGTGATGGCGGCAGGTACCTGCGGTCTGCGAGATTTTGTCCAGGGAAAGACTGGGTGATGAGTGTCCAGTCCCGCTGCTTTCCTTCCCTGTGGGTTTTTCTCGAGACTGGGACTCCCCGTCTCTGGTGTTTTTGTGCCCATAGATAAGCCTGGGAAGGTGATCAGGACAGGAAATCGTGTGGCTTTGGTCTGAGGACCTAGTGCCTGCGTGACTTGGGATCTCTTCCAAGTTCTGGCTGGGTGGCCTGAGCTTGGACCCACCTGATTCCCACGCCGTGGGGGTTCCCTCTCAGCTGGGAAATGTGATTGCTGTTATTTTAGGGCCTAAAGTTCAGTCTCTTGGTCGCTGCATGGAAAATGTTGTCCTGCTTCTTAGATGCAGTGTTCTCCTGGTGCTGCCATCTTGGCCTCCCCCCCCCTTTTATTTACTTTTTATTAATTACACTTTATTCACTTTGTATCCCCACATAATACCCTCCATCCTCCCCTCCAGGTCGCACCCTCCCTCCCCCTTCTTCACACATGCCCCTCCCCAAGTCCACTGATAGGGGAGGTCCTCCTCTCTTTCCTTCTGATCTTAGTCTATCAGATCACCTCAGGAGTGGCTGCATTGTCATTTTCTGTGGCCTAGTAAGGCTGTTCCCCACTCAGGGGGAGGTAATCAAAGAGCAGGCCAATCAGATTATGTCAGAGGCTGTCCCACTTCCCATTACTATGTAACCCACTTGGACACTAAACTCCCATGGGCTACATCTGTGTGCTGAGACTTATGGCCAACTGTTGGGCAGAGTGCATGGAATCTTATGTTAGAAGTGGGAAATAGTAAGAGCTGGAGAGGACAAGGAACCCCACGAGGAGAGCAACAGAACCAGAAAATTTGAACACAGGGGTCTTCTCATAGACTCATACTCCAATCAAGTATCAGGCATGGAGATTACCTAGAACCCCATTTTTTTTAAATTTGTTTTATGAGAATATTTAAAATAAAATATTGTCATCACAGTAAAGACAAGAAGATCCTAAAGGTATGAAAAAAAGTTTCTTTTCTAAAAAGAGAGGGGAAATTAGGGAAAGTCAGTCCAGATGGAAGGCCATTCCTCAGTGAGAGAAGTGCCTGCAATCTGCTGGCTTCTTGTTGATGTGTTTAAAGATCTTGGACTTCTCCACTTTCTTTGTTTTCTGGTACCCGAATCCACTGCCACCTCCTCTCTTTTTAAGCTTGCCATCATGGTTGCTTACTTTCATGTCAGCAAATGGAGGGACCTTAAAACCAAAAGACAGAGTGACCTGAGGCAAATTTAAGTTGTTCACATTGAAGATCTGCTTGAGAGAGTGGGAGTGATATGCTTGGATGTAGGACTAGTAAGCTTCCTAGGCTGATTTGTGGAGGAAGTAGTTCTTTTTGATCAGCTTTTCCAGCTGAGACTGATTATCAGAAACTTAAGACCAGGAAAGTCAAATTGATTCAGTGGAAATTTGGACTGCTTCAAGTAACAAAGGAAACCCAACTTCTCAGGGCACAGGATGAGCAAGGCATGCCCTCTTCTATTCAGTCCCTGGCCGTTCTACCCACACGATAAATGTATTCCTTGGGGTCATCAGGAAGGTCATACTGAACAATATAGTCTACTTTAGGAATGTCCAACCCTCTGGCTGCCACATCGGTGCACAGCAGTATTCCCGAATCTTTATTGCAGAACTGGAAGATCGTAGTTGTTCGCTTATTTTGTTTTTGCTTTCCATGGATGGCCAAAACAGGCAGGTCAATGTAGTTCAGTAGCTCGTAGTGATATTTCACAGACACACGATGGAAAGAAGACCATGACTTTTTTCTTCCGGTTCTTCCTAAGGAATGTGAAGAGCAGAAGGCACCTCTTTTCAGAGGGACAAACAACATATCCCTGCTCAAAACCATCCACTGTGGCGACCTCTTTATTGTCATCAACACCCACAAACAAAGGATATTTTTTTCAGAGAAGTTCTTGCCAAGTCTTCAAGTTTTTGAGTTTGTGTGGCAGTAAAGAGCATGGTTTCCTGTGTGTTGGCAAAAGTTTATAAATTTGCTTTAATTCTTCTTCAAACCCAACATCCAAGCTACAATCAGCCTCATCAATAACCAGGCACTGCAGGTTCTTGTACATACACCCTGGAGTATTCTGCGTGTGGTCTAGGAGCCAGCATGTGGTGGCCACTATGATGTTGGATCTTGCCGCTCCCAGTTTTTGCAGCTGCCAGAAGATCCCTGCCTTCCAGAAGTGGTCTGATACTTTTATGCTGGATCTCTGTCATGGGCTTAAAGCCCATTTCTTTTATAGCCTTCAGAGTGTTTTCACGGACAAGATTAGAAAAGGAAGCAAATGAAGTGTCCTCAAAGGCAACTGTCAGTCCTAGGATCAGGCTGGGCACCTCACTGTCATTTGCCTTCTCCACACCATGTTCTGTTTCCTCACGAGCCTCCGTGTTCTCTTCTGTTTTTGCTTTTTTGGTGTCAGGCCCAGCATCAACTGCCATTTTCCTCCTCCTCCTCCTCCTCCTCCTCCTCCTCCTCCTCCTCCTTCTCCTCCTCCTTCTCCACCTCTTCTTCTTCTTCTTTGGCTCTGAATCAGGAGATACTGCTGCTGCAGCTTCTACATTGGTTAAAGTGGAATGTTTCGGGGGTGATCTTTTAACTTTTGCATTTTCCACTGTCTCTTCAGGCATGCCTCCACCATGTGCTTCTGCTGAGCCCACATGCACAGAATGCTTAAGGGTTTGTTTTAACTTTTCCAACTTTTCCTGTTTCCTCAGGCATATTTCCAGTTTGAAGTCGTGAGAGGCTTCTGTTGGAAGCTTCTTGCAGCTTCAGGTTCCACTGCTGCAGTTTGGCGTCCCGCTTCTCGCTCTTCTTGCACAGGAGTTTCATCTGTAAGTGCAATATATTGCCCAGCGGGCTGCACCGAGCACTCTGTACTCCATTTTTTAACTGGATTACCTGAGTTTTTGCTGTTTAACCACTTGAGTTCTTTATATATTCTGGATATTAACCCTCTGTCACCTACAGGGTTGGCAAAGATCCTTTCCCAATCTGTAAGCTGTCATTTTGTTCTGATGACAGTGTCCTTTGCTTTACACAAGCTTTTCAGTTTCATGAGGTCCCATTTATTGATTGTTGATCTTAGAGCCTGTGCTGTTGGTGTTCTGTTCAGGAAGTTGTCTCCTAGCCAATGAGTTAAAGGTTTTTCCCCAGTTTTTCTTCTAACAGGTTTAGTGTGTCTGGTTTTATGTTGAGGTCTTTGATCCACTTGGACTTAAGTTTTGTGCAGGGTGATAAGTATGAATATATTTCCATTTTTCTACATGTAGACATCCAGTTGGACCAGCACCACTAGTTGAAGATGCTATCTTTTTTCCATTATATGGTTTTTGCATCTTTTTCAAAAATCAGGTGTCATAAGTGTGTGAGTTTCTTTCAGGTTCTTCTATTCTATTCCTTTGATCCACCAGTTGGTTTCTATGCCAGTACCATGCAGTTTTTCACTACTCTTCCTCTACAGCACAGCTTGAGATCAGAGATGAAAATACCTCCAGAAGATATTTTATTGTAGAAAATCATTTTAGCAATTCTGGGTTTCTTGTCATTCCATATGAAGTTGAGAATTTTTCTTTAATGTTCTGTAAAGAATTGTGTTGGTGATTTTATGAGAATTGCATTGAATCTAAAGATTGCTTTTGGTAAGTTGGACATTTTTACTATGTTAATCCTGCCAAGCCATGAGCAAGGGAAATCTTTCCATCTTGTTATCTTCTTCAATTTCTTTCTTCAGAGTCTGGATATTTTTTTCATACAAGTCTTTGACTTGCTTCGTTAGAGTGACACCAAGTTACTTTATGTCCTTTGTGGCTATTATGAAGGGTGTTGTTTCCATAATATTCTTAGCCCTTTTGTCTTTTGTATACAGGAGGGCTACTGATTTTTTTTTTTTAGTTAATTTTGTATCCAGCTACTTTACTGAAGTTGTTTATCAACTATAGGAGTTGCCTGGTAGAATTTTTGGGTTCAATCATGTATGTTATCATATCATCTGTAAATAGAGATACTTTGAATTCTTCCTTTCCAATCTGTATCCCCTTGATCTCTTTTAATTGTTTTATTGCTCTAGCAAGGACTTCAAGAACTATGTTGAAGAGCTATGGAGAGAGTGGTCAGCCTTGCCTTGTCCCTGAATTCAGTGGGATCGATTTAAGTTTCTCTCCATTTAGTTTCAGATTGGCTATAGGCTTACTGTATATTACATTTACAATGTTTTGGTATGTACCTTTTATCCCTAATTTCTCCAAGACTTTGAATATTCATGGGTGTTATATTTTATCAAATGCTGTTTCAGCATCAAAGGAGATTATCATGTGGTTTTTTTCTTTCAGTTTGTTTACATGATAGATTACATTGATGGATTTCTGTATTTTGAACCACCACTGCAACCTGGGATGAAGCCAACTTGGTCATAGTGGATGTAATCGTTGATGTGTTCTTGTATTTGGTTTGCAAGTATTTTGTTGAGTATTTTTGAAAAAATGTTCAAAAGGGAGATTGGCCTGAAATTCTCTTTCTTTGTTGGGTTTTTGTGAGGTTTAGGTACCATGGTGACTGTGCCTCGATAGAATGAGTTTGGTAGGATTCTTTCTGTTTCTATTTTGAAAAATAGTTTGAAGAGTATTGGTGTTAGCTCTTCTTTGAAGGTCTGGTAGAATTCTGTGCTGAAGCCATCTGTCGTTGGGCTTTGTTTGGATGGGAGACTTTTGATGACTGCTTCTATTTCCTCAGGGAATACAGGACTATTTAAGTGATTTTCCTTTTCTTGATTCAGCTTTGGGAGTGGAATCTATCAAGAAAATTGTCCATTTCATTTGTAAATTCAAATTCTGTGGCATATAGGCTTTTGAAGTAAGACCTAATTACTGTTTGAATTTCTTCATGTCTGTTGTTATGCCCCTTTTCATTTCTGATTTTGTTGATTTGGATAGTGTCTTTCTGACTTTAATTAGTTTGCCTAAGGGTTGTTCTATCTTGATGATTTTCTCAAAGAACCAGCCCTTGGTTTCATTGATTTTTTTAAATTGTTTTGTTTCTAATTTATTGGTTTCAGCCCTGAGTTTGAACATTTCCAGCCATCTACTCCTATTTGGTGTATCTGTTTCTCTTTTTTCTAGGGCTTTTAGGTGAGCCATTAGGTTGTTGGCGTGAGATGTTTCGAATTTCTTCTTGTAGGCACTTAGTGCTATGAACTTTCCCCTTAGCACTGCTTTCATTGTGTCCATAAGTTTGGGTATGTTGTGCCTTCATTTTCATTGAATTCTAGAAGGACTTTAATTTCTTCTTTATTTCTTCCCTGACCCAGCTGTCATTGAATAGCAAGTTGTACAGTTTCCATGTGTGTGTAGGCTTTTTGATATTTTTGTTGTCGTTGAGGTCCAGCTTTAGTCCATGGTGATGAGATAGGATACAAGGGATTATTTCAATATTCTTATATCTGTTGAGGCTCACTTTGTGACCAACTATATGGTCTATTTTGTAGAAGGTTCCATGAGTTACTGTGAGGAAGGTAAATTCTTCTGTGTTTGGGTGAAAGTTTCTCTCAATGTCTGTTAGGTCTATTTGAGTCATGACTTCTGTTAGAGTCATTGTTTCTTTGTTTATTTTCTGTTTTGTTTTGTTTTGTTTTGTTTTGTTTTGTTTTTTGACCTGTCCTTTGTTGAGAGTGGTGTGTTGAAGTCTCCCACTATTATTGTGTGGGGATCTATGTGTAGTTTAAGTTCTATTAATGTTTATTTTACAAATGTGGGTGCCCTTGTATTTGGAGCATAAAAATTCAGGATTGTGATGTCTTCCTGATGGAATTTTCCTTTGATGAGTATTAAGAATCCTTCCCTATCTCTTTTGATTAATTTTAGTTGAAATAGTTTTATTAGCTATTAGAATGCCTACTTCTGCTTGCTTCTTGGGTCCATTTGCTTGGAAAACTGTCTTCCAGCCCTTAACTCTCAAGTAATATCTATCTTTGTGACTTAGGTGTGTCTCTTCTATTCAACAGATTGTTGGGTCTTGTTTATGCATCCATTCTATTAGTCTTGTCTTTTTATTGGGGAGTTGAATCCGTTGATTTTGTGAGAGATTGATGACTGTTGGTTGTTAGATCCTTTGATTTTGATGTTGGCTCTGGTAGTGTGTTTGTGTGCTTGGCTAATTTTAGTTTTGCTGTAGTGAGTTGTTTATTTCCTGTATTTTCCTGAAAGTAGTTAGTTTTCTTGGGTTGTATTTTTCCTTCTTT
This sequence comes from Rhombomys opimus, assembly GCA_010120015.1. Classification (NCBI taxonomy): domain Eukaryota; kingdom Metazoa; phylum Chordata; class Mammalia; order Rodentia; family Muridae; genus Rhombomys; species Rhombomys opimus. The sequence goes on from REGO01000804.1 coordinate 138,086, forward strand.
TATCTTCTGTAACACAGAATTGGTGTGTAGGTATTGTTGAAATTTGTTTTTGTCATTAAATATATTTTTTTTCTTCATCTATGAGGACTGAGAGTTTTGCTTGGTGTAGTAGTCCTGGCTGACATCTGTGTTCTCTTACGGTCTGCATGGTATCCATCCAGGCCCTTCTGGCTTTCTAGTCTCTGTTGAGAAGTCAGGTGTGATTCTCATGGGTTTGCCATTAAATGTTACTTAGCTTTTTTACCTTGCAGCTTTTAGTATTTTTTCTTTGTTCTGTATGCTTACTGTTTTGATTATCTTGTGGTGGGAGGATTTTTTTTTCTGGTCTAATTTATTAGGTGTTCTGTAAGCCTCTTGTATTCTTATAGGCCTCCCCTTTATGTTGGGGAAATTTTCTTCTATGATTTTGTTGAAAATATTTTCTGGGCCTTGGAGGAGGGAATCTTGTTTTTCCTCTATTCCTATTATTCTTAAGTTTTGTCTTTTCATGTTGTCTTGAATTTCTTGAATGGTTTGTTTCTGGAATTTTTTACATTTTTTTGATGGACACATTGATTTCTTCCACTGTATCTTCCACACTTGAGATTCTTTCTTCCATATCTTGTAGTCTGTTGGTTATGCTTACATCTGTAGTTCTTGTTTTTTTTTTTTCCCTAAGTTCTTCCTTTCCATCATTTCGTCTATTTGTGTTTTCTTTAATTTTTCTAATTCTGTCTTAATATCTTGAAACATTTTCTTGATTTTCTTCACTTGTCTGACTGTATTTTCCTGTTTTTCCTTCAATTCCTTCACCTGTTTGTTTGAACATTCTTTTGTTTCTTTTATTTCATTCAGTGATTTAATCATTTCCTCTCTGAAAGCCACAAACTGTTTGGCTGCATTTTCCTTTATTTCTTTATGGATGGCCATAATCTCTTTGACTTTTTCTTCCTCTAATTATTTATGTATTTTATTTGTTTCCTTCATTAACCTCTTCATAAACATAGTTGTAAGGTCATCTTCTTGAATTTCATTTATGTTAGCGTGTCCAGGGCTACTTGCCCTTGGATAAGTGGATGATGGAGATGCCATACTGGTTTGCCTTTTGTTGGTTTTGCTTTTACTCTGGCCTCTACCCATCTGGCTGCCTTAGGTGTTGGCTGTTAATTTCTGGTGCCTGCTATAATCCTGGGGTGGGGAGAATCCCCTTGCCAGCGTTCAGCTTTTTCGGTATGGTCAATTGAACGGAAGGGGCTCCTCAGGAATTTCCATAGTTCACCTTCGGAGTATGGATGTGTGTGGTAACTCCTCTCCTCTCAGTAGAAGTCCTGGAGACAGCTGCCCTTTTTTTGTTTTTCTTGCTATGAATTCATTGAACTGCTGTTGCTGCTCTTACGCTGTGTTTGCTGGGTACAGCTCTCTTGAAGAACCAGGGAGTCCTGTGATTTCATTAGTTTAGCTATGGATAACTGCTTGCACTTTGGAGCAGTATCTGAAGGCTGATCCAGAGGCTCCTAGGCTTTTGTAGGTCTCAGGTTGGAGCTGTGTGCCCCAGTATCCTAGCAGTAATCAGTGGCAGGTGAGCGGAGCACTCATGTGGGCAGCTAGAGTCTAGAGCCTGGAGCCTGTGAAAGATAATTGTTAGTGCTTTTGGGCATAGAGTTCAGTCTGTTAGTCACTGTCTGTCCCTGCTGTGCTGCTGGTCAGAAACAGTGTCCTCCCTGTGCTGCCATCTTTCATTCCCCTACTATTTTTACAATGTATAATTGAGAATTTACCATTATGAAGACCAATAGAAATTATTTTCCTTTAGAAAATGGTGGGATTATCTACAGAGCATGTAAAATTACTTATAGCATTTAATATGATTATATATTACTACGGTTTCTAAGGATTCATAGTGGAAAGCGATATTTTAGTCTGTATGTCAGTTAAAGATAAAAATGAAAGAAAACAATTACATTTATTTAATTTCTAAGAAAAATGTTCTTATGAAGCCTTACACAAATTCTCAAAATGTCAAGGATTTGCACAGACATAACATTCAAAAATAATGCTCATTTGAAATGGGGAAAAATCCATGACTGTATCTATTCTGGAGACTTCTTCAACAAAGAACATTTATGCATTTGCTCTTAGGATGACCTTGTGGTATGTGCTGCCTTAGAAAATGGTCTCTGCAGTGTCCTTATGTTGTGAGTAATGAGGGAAAGACATACACAATTTATATGCTCTTGTGGATTCAGTGACATCTCAATGAAGATTTAAGAGTGAGTAGAAAAGAGAATGGAAATCATTATGTCCTTTTTAGTGTTCTAGTCAGGGCTCTGAATGTGCTTGGTCCCTTATCTGCCTAATATTCACATGAATTAAAGTTACTCTAAGCATACTGCTCAGTCCAGAAGGCTGGTGTTATACCCACTCCTGCTGCAGGATCATATCATTACCCAAACCTACCCAATCTAGTGTAATGCTGGCCACTGGACTATAAACACACAGACATTTTAAAGCACTAATACATTGGTAAAAATGTGACTCTACTGTATGTGTGTTTTGGATTCCCAAATGGCTAAAATAGAAACAGAACAGAGAAATAAATAGGAACATTCCAGGAAGAAGCATAAATTGATTTAAAACACGAAGCTATCATTAAAAAGTAACTCAAAGTAACACAAGTTAGAATAGAAAATATCCACAGTGATGCTTCAATAATGTTATGAAAGAACATAAAGAAGATCTATTTAATTAGGTTGAAATGAAGACAAATAATAAATAGTAATAAAGGTAGGAAATCAGAAACCAATACTAAATCAGTGATTTTCACCTAATGTAGTAATCATAGAAAGTAAATTGAGGTACTGATATAATTATAAAATAAAAGTAATAAAAATACCACAAAATCTAGAGTGAGAAATAAAAATTAAAAGAAACTGCTGTAATATTTTTATTAAATAAACCAATTACAAATTTAATATCTTGAACTGTACTACAATATTAATAGAAACACCATTAAAGGATATGAAACTGAAAATTTATCAATGCTGCAAGGACTTTAAACTGTTGAATATTTTCAAATGACAAAGACTTAGAAGAGAGGAAGAAAAAGAACCTTTGCAGTATAAATGAAGATTTAAACTATTTCAAGTATGAAAACTATCATTAAAATAGTTTTGCTCCTCCAAGACAGGAGCTTTGCAAAATTGTCATCAGAGAGGCTTCATCTAACAACTGATGAAAATGGATGCAGAGACCCACAGCCACACATTAGGTAGAGTCTTGGGAATACTGAGGAAGAGAGGAAAGAAGGAGCAGGAAGAATCAAGGAAATCACAAGAAAGCCCACAGAATCAATTAACTGTGTCTAATAGGGTCTCACAGATACTTAATGGACAGTCTAGAAGTCTGCATGGGTTTTATCTAGGGCATGTGCTTATACGTATGGTTGTAGAACTTGGTTTACTTGTGGAACACCTAACAGTGGGAGTGGGGCTGTTCCTGACTCTGTTGCCTGCTTTTGGGACCCTTTTCCTCCTACCATGTTGCCAATTCCAGCCTTAATATTGGGGGAGAGCCTAGTCTTATTGCAACTTTGATTTGCCACATTTGGTTGATATCCCTGGGAGGCCTGCCTTTTTCTGAAGAGAAATGGAGGAGGAGTTGGGAGGGTTATGGCAGGGGAGGATAAAGGGGAAACTGCAGTTTGGATGTAATAAATGAGAGAAGAATAAGTTAAAAAATTAATACAGAAAAGCTGAATAATGTGTACTTGCTCAGAATATGACATACCCCCTTATGTCATCATCTGTTTGGGATGATCAGATCTATGTAACATTAGAAGTAAACTGCTGTTCTTGTGCAGATAACCTCATCCCTTAGATTGTAGGCATTCATCATTGATCTTCCAGGAAAATTCTGCCATACATGCTTACGAACTTAAGATTATGGATTCGGGTACTGTATTTTAACCTATCTACCTATCATCTCTCTATCTGTCTATCTATCTATCTATCTATCTATCTATCTATCTATCTATCTATCTATCTACTTATGATTTCAAGACAGTATTTCTCTGTGTAGCCTTTTCTCTGTCCTTTGCAGAACAGGCTAGCCTCAGAACACACAGGGATCCACCTGCCTCTTCCTCCTCCCAGAGTGCTGGGATTAAAGGCATATGCCACCATGTCAGGGTAGGTATTTTAAATAAATTTCTCCTCTTAGTTTTGACTTTCAGAATTGAATAAATCCTCTTAAATTAACATATGATCACAGGATCATCTAATGAACGGAGTCCACATTCTTATGAGGGTCAAACTGGAATTCAGGGTTGGGGGAAGGCAGTATTGGTCAGTGATAAAGTATTTGGTGTTCTCATGGCTCTGATTTTGATACAAACCAAGACAACAGTGAAAATAAAGGACGAAGCGATGGCTCAGCAGTTGACCATGCCTGTTGCCCTTTCACAGAACTGGAATTCTGTTTGCAGCATCCATGTCAGGAGTTGCACAAGTGCTGTATTTATTTCAGGGGCAACATAAAAAGAAAGGAGAATAAAGAGACCACAGTCTGATCTCACTGGATAAGCCTGTGCTCACTGGGGTATATAACAAAGGGCAGCCTCTCTCCCATGGGAAATAGTGGGGTCTGCAAAGGGCAAGATGCTGGCTTTTAGAGAAGCAGGGTGAAGAACTTGGGAATGATAAATTGTTGCTTTCACAGGGGATTACCTGCAGGTCTTCAGCAGACCATGTCATTCCATTGAAGAGGTAAACTCTGCACTGAACATCTCTGGCTTCTCTAATGTTTATCTGTGTGCACTGGGTGTTTGGCCTTTACAGATGTTCTCTTCTGGCCTCTTTGTTCATTGTATCCATAAATAAAAAAATGCTCATACACAAAGTTCCAAAAAATAAAATCTTATTTTTCTATCTTATTCTTCTCTCATACAATCCATCCTAACTACAGCTTCCTCTCCCTCCATTCATCCCAACCCACCATCCTCCCCTCTCCCCCAGATCCACTGTTCCTTCAAAACAGTGATACAGCTACATGGAGACCTGAGAGAACTAGAGAATTATAACTTGTAGAATGTTTCTGTCAGAGGGAATGGCACATATAAGTCTTTGCAGTAGACATCTTGAACAACAACAACAAAAAAGCAAGACCTCAGTATGGAGAAGCAGAAAACCAGTGAAAGCAGGAAACAATTTTATTATGTTTTACTTTTAAAATTGTTGTATTCTATAATTATTTATCAATGTTAAGAATTTTTGGTACCTAATAAAATTAAGTGTTACAATAGGTATGCATGTGTATAGAAATAGAGCAACCTGGAAATAAATATACAATACTATCTCTTTAATACTATATCTTTTCTGAGTGCTAGGATGCCAAGATGTCACTTAAAAAAGATACATACTTTAAAGTGCATGTTTCATTAACTTTACATAAAAATGCAAAATTTTGGAATAGATTCCTGATGGAGAAGAGTTCAATCATGGTCGGCCTAGCATGGGAAGAGAACATTACAGCCCACTTAAGGACTTGAGTTTACATCAACTAGTACATGTGACTTATGTCATGGGAACAGACATGGGTATGAAAATCAATACTTTCTGGACACTAGAGATACATAATCCTTTTTAAAAGATTATCTCAACCATAAATGTACCCCAAGAACAAATATCCCAGTGCTGTGAAGGATATCTCCAGTGATCTGGTAGTCAGGGAGTCTTCAGAGGACCCCTAAACAGTACATGTGCTCATGGTTGGCCCTCAGAACTACATGATAAGAGAGATGGTTTGATAATATTGCTGAAGGCATCACATATAGGGAAATTAAGCTCAGTCTTGACTGGGAGCCTCCTCTGCTTCTGTCCATAGTTCACGAAGGCTTTTGGGAGAGAAAATGCATCAATGACCTGTTCATCTGCAGCCTGTGGAGCTGCACTATCAATCCTCCAGTCTAGAATTTCAATAATACAATAGTGACATAACTATGATAAGGGAGCCAAACCATTTTAGATTGTATCTGAGGCCTGCCTCATACGAGGGAATGCACGCCTGGTCGTGTAGCTCATGGTTGAAGTGCTTACACGCCCTATGAGGAAATATACTACTGATGATTTGCTAATAGATGTGTGGTCAAATTGCCCTATAAATATGTATGTTCATACCATACATGTGTTAATGTTATTTTTCTAAAACTGTGTTTGCTTTTCAGTTTCTCTCTTAGCCCAGCTATCACACAAATAATTGAGACTCTTTTATATTTCTTTAATAATAAGCTTCACAACACAATAACTGAGCAGTTATTAATCTATGTAACCCTCTAAGCTAATTTGGCTCCCTCCCAGAGTACAACCCAGAGATACTTACACTTTATAGCTTGTCAACACAAGCTCCTTTCCTGATATCTCTTAGATCTCTCCCATGTCTCAAACCCCTCTTCATCTTCTAACTGCTCCTCCCTGGCTGGCAGGAAGTCCAGCCCTATTCTCTCAACTGCTCAGTGATTGACTGTATGCTGTTTTAATGGCATAACAGAGGACAATTGGCCATCAGTGTTTACACAATATTAAGACAGCAGAGTCTTAGAACATGAGATGTAACCAAATATGGGGTGGTACAGAAATCAACATTTGAATATCACAATAACCTTATGCCAACATACATGACACTCTCAGTAATAATCAGAGAAGAATCTCTTTTTTCCAGTTTGGTAATGACTAATATGTATAGATGTATAACTGGTCAAAATGGCAAAATCTGTGACCAGTGAGTTCTCAGTTCTAAAAGGGACATTGTACTACCCTACCTAAGGATCAGAGAACATTTTAGAAGGCAGAAAGACTGTAAGGGCCTTGGCACGGGTATGTAGGATATGAAGCTATCTTCTGGATAGAGAATAGAGATTTTATTTATGAATAAACAGCAGATGTAACTCAATAAGAGAGGAAAAATGCAAAAGCAAGAGAGAAATCGCCAGGAGAGAGAAAGTTAAGAGCTTGAGGGGAAAAGGGAGGACAGCATGTTATGATAGGTATATATAAATGTACTAACAAATTAATTACATTTATGGTTCTTCCACAATTTTATGTAATTATTAAAACATAATTTGTCAAAAATTACAATCACACATCAAGAAGTTTATTATGTAATGTTAATGACATATTCATAACATAAATAAAATGTTTATAACATAATATTCATAACATAAATTAAATCGTGTGTGTGTGCACCAATTTAGCATCCTGGCACACAGGAAGGACAGTCTTACTGCTTTTATTGGAACAGAGTATCTTGTAGAGAATTTCATATAGAAATGCCTGAAATCACTTTATTCTAGACAGAAATGAAGTGTTTTCCTATACAGTCATATGCCAAGGGAGAAGAATCTGGTTAGAATCAGGCTGTGAATCACTTGCAAGATCATCTCCCAACTGCAACGTGTTCATGCTAAGTGTTTGCCTAAGTGGAGCTTTTCTATTGTCACATAAACTTATTCTTACTTTGTGCATAATTGTAGCTTGTGGAAATTTCCTTGGGCACAATCCTTAAAAATCTTTTCCTTCTTAAAGACACTTGTTCACACCCACCTACATTACACTTCACTCTTTATCAGTCACAGTTTTTTTGAAAAGAAAATCAAACAGATAAAGGCATTTAAATGTGTCAAATTCACACTGATATATTTATTCTATGGAATTTTATCAGTTTTTAAAATTGAGGTTTTTGTCTCCAGCTGGCATTGCTTTGTAGCCTTATAACCCCATTCTTTTTTTTTTTTTTCCTTTTCTTTTTTGTTTTTCAGGACAGTCTTTCTCTGTGTAGCCTTGGATGTTCTGGACTCCTTTTGTAGACCAGCCTGGTCTCAAGCTCACAGAGATTTGTCTGACTCAACTCCCTGAGTACTGGAATTACAGGTGAGCACCACTATGCCCAGCTGCCCTGTCCCATTTTTATTCTTTCCATTTAATATGGTTGTAAAAACATGTTCTTGAGGCCATTTTAGGATTAATTAATCACATAATGGCTCTCTAGACATAGCATATCCTCTATAGAGCTTAATGATCTTCATCCAGGTAGGGAAATTTATTACGTGGTATCTTGGAATGCCCAGGTGACTCAGAATAAAATGAAAACCCTTGTTTTTATTTAATTTAAAAATAAATTTAATAATTTAAAATGAAAGATTTGTATACCAAATGCACTGTGGTGGCTCCTCACCTGTAATCCCAGCACTCAGGGAGGCAGAGGCAGGTGGATCTCTGAGTTCAAGGCCAGTCCAGGATACAAAAGTGAGTCCAGGACAGCCAAGTGTACCCAAGAGAAACCCTGTCTCAAAAATAAAAAACAAACAAAACAAAACAAACAAACAAACAAAAAAACAGGAAAATGAACAAAGTTGTCTCAAGTTAAATGAGCCTTCGCTTGATGAAGTTTGACCGCAGACTTAGCTCATACACAAATCTAACAGGAACAGCCTCCTTAATTTTCTTTTTCCTGTCCTTGCCTGCAGTTTGATCAGCCATACTATGTCTCCTAGTCCAATTTCTTATTCTTAATCACATTCCTCATTACCTTCTTTCTCCAGCTTGTTTTTCATCTTCTACTAAATGTAGACACATAGCTCAAGATTAGCATTGGCTTGTAGGTTATTGAGGTCTGGGTTCAGCATGTCACTATTTACTCAAATGTAGGTAAATTGTTTAATCAAACTGCTGCATGACTTTTCATCTGTAAAGATTTATTTATTTACCATGTATACAGTGTTCTGCCTGCATGTACACCTGCACACCGGAACTCATTATAGATGGTTGTAAGCCACCATGTGGTTCCTTGGAATTGAACTCAGGACCTCTGGAAGAACAGCCAGTGCTCTTAACCTCTGAGCCATCTCTCCAGCCCTGTACAGCTTATTTTTATGAGATTCTGTTTATAAATTGTATGGCCTTAGTTTCTGAGTGGATGAAATTATATTCAGAAAGGACCTTCGTGCACCAGTGTCCTCCAGCACATCAGCACCATTCCTCCTTAAGGTCTCTGTAATAGCTCATTAGAAAAGAGAGACACTGATGGGTACTTTATTTGGGGTGGACTATCATCTGAATCTCCATCTTCACCTTACCTTTTGTGTCAACAATTAAAGTTTCCCCTTTCCCTCTTTCTGTTTTCTAAAGAGGTAGTAGAGGAAAGAAAAGAAGGTAAAGGGAAATAAATAAATAAAAGGGGGAAAGCTAGCAAGGATGGCATGGAAAGATTAGGCAGTGCAAGAGAGAATAAGTGAATGGGAGAGAGAAGAAGAGAGAAAGAAGGGAAGGGAAATGTGTTTATTAGAACAAACACAGCCAGCTAGTAATGTTCAGCAGATCTGACTTTGTTTTTTTCTTTTTTTATGTTTTGTCTCCCACTTTCCCATATGTAAGCTTTCATTTTATATACACACATGTGAGTATAGGTGATGAGATAGGACTATGCCACGCAATGCAGGAACACAGATGGATTTAGAAGTCATTATTACTATAAGAACAATCAATGTCTGTTATTCTCTATATTGGACTTAAAGAGATGATTATAATAATAGATTATAAACTCATCCTCATCATTGACTTTGATGATCATGTGACATCAGTGCTAAGTCAGCACTTCAATCACCACTTATTTTTTAAAATATAATTTGTTGGATAACATTGAAGACAACATAAGAAACGTAGGAACACTTTTCAGCCCAGTAACCCTGTCATATTCATCTTGTCTCTCCATTTTTCAAATTGCAATCTCTTGAAATTGAAATACAATTTATGAGTAATGTCTTTAGTGCATTGGACTTTATTAGAATGATTGCCCATATTTATTCTTTAGCATTACAAATTGTAAGAGTACAACTTAGAAATAATGGCTTTGTAGTTTTGATGAAATATGGAATGTGAGACTGCTAACATCAATCTTCCATTAATTGGTACCAGTTGTTTTCTTGTCAAGTTCTGTATGTTTGTGACATTCATTCTGGCCTAAAGGTTAGTTTCTTTGCTAAGTTTCAAAGACTTCAAATTACCACTGTTGTTATTATTTGCAAGAACATTCATTCATATTATCATCAGAAATCAATTACATGTTTTTACATGATTTTTAAAAAATCAATTTTACATGTTTTCAGATTATATTGCTATGAGCATTTTCAATGTCATATTTTGTTATAAAACACATTTGTTAGAGTGTTTTAACTTATATTGCAAGTGTGTATTAATGAATATATTTGTTCGTTGTCTTTTCTAGAATTCTGGTGGCCTTAATATGTTTTCTTTGTCTTGGTGTGTTAATTAAGGCTCGTGGATAGAGTGCAATTCATAGCATTCTTTCTCCCCTTGAACATCCTAAGCATTGTATGTCTCAGCTTGTGATCTTCAAAAAAGCCTCCATGTATACCCTCATGTTCCTTTTTGCTCCATCTCTGTGTCTTATCTTTAATAGCTAAGAGCCAAAATGACAAAATTTTAGTTTTCTAAAATAAGCATCTCCTATCTCATGGCCAATTCATGATGAAAAAGGACGGAGACAACCTACTATGGCAATGCTTAGTTTAGCATGCTTCTGGGACATCCCAGAGGTTTAGAAAAGATTCTAAAACCAACACATAATTGTGTCTGTATCCGATCACATTCCATGACTTAACAATGTCCACTTCCTTCTGATAGTGCATGGATAGCAAGTCATATTTTCATTCTACTTCTTTGAGCACCTGACCTGTTCCACTTGGATAAAGTAATGATCCATGTTTTCAGAAAAAAGATATGAATGAAGAATGTTACTTTCTCCACAATGTCTGTAACCAGTGTACTTGTATTGGGTACATGGATATGATTGATCTTCATTTATAAAGAGTGAACCTACTAAACTCAAGAATAAAATAAGCCAATGCCTATTTTTCATTAATCTTTCTATTTAAATATTTTCCTTTTTTTATCCCCAGTCCATATTCTAAATATACTCATCTCACTATTTCTTTGTGATTACTTTGTGTGTTAAAAATGCACAATTAAAACACCTCTTCCAGAGTTCCTGTCCTCTCCAGCTCTTACTATTTCCCACTACTTACATAAAAGTCCATTCATTCTGCCTGTCAGTTGGCCATCAGGCTCAGTATCTGCTTTCACACTCTGCATGGCAGAGGCTTTCAGAGGCTCTCTGTGGCAGGTTCCTAGGTCGTTTCCTGTTTTCTTCTTCGGGCTTTCAGAGGCCCTCTGTAGCAGGTTCCTAGGTTGTTTCCTGTTTTCTTCTTCTTTGGACAGGAACTCCAGAAGGAGAACAACAGAACAAGAAAATTTGAACACAGGGAACTTCCCAGAGACTCATACTCCATCCAAAGACTATTCATGGAGACAACCTAGAACCCTGACAATGCAGCCACTTCTTATGAGAACTGATAGACTAAGATCAGAAAGAAGGAGAGGAGGATGTCCCC
>REGO01000804.1:156047-191085 GCA_010120015.1 Rhombomys opimus
AAAGGGGGGGAGGGTGGGACCGGGAGGGGAGGAGGGAGGGACTTATGGGGGGATACAAAAGGAATAAAGTGTATTTAATAAAAGTTAAATAAAAATTTAAAAAAAAAAACTACACCTAGATATTTCATATAATTTGTGGCTATTGTGAAAGGTGTTATTTCCCTAATTTCATTCTCAGTGCTTTTGTCCCTTGTATAATGTAGTTACTTTTTTGAATTAATTTTGTATCCAGCCACTTTGCTGAAGGTGTTTATCAGCTATAGGAGTCCTCTGGTAGAATCTTCCGAGTCTCTTATATTTACTATCATATCATCGGCAAATAACGATACTTTGTCTTATTCCCTTTCAATTTGAAAGATTAATCTTAACAATGTGACAAAAAAATCTTAAAAGTATAATGTCTGATATTCAGCTATGCGTTCATGTGATGTGTTATCACAATTTCATCTATTTAGCTATGGCTAGATTTTAACATTTTTATTTCAAAATATATATATATATATATATATGTAAATGTTCATAATTTAGTTATATGTACCAATAATACATATAAATTTATATTACTTGCTTTGCTTGACTTTCAAAGTACATCTCACAAATTTGTCTCCTAAACTTAATGAAGATAAAGCACAAATATAACAAAAGATTGATTAGAATTTTTTTTAATTAGCCAATTCCACTCATTTCAACATGAATTTCTGTCTATACTCTTTTTTATAAGTAAAATTAATTTATTCATTTTCTTAAAGTCATAAATGATTTGTCTTCTTTTTCTGTAGTTCAAAAAAATAATCCAAAAGTGCTAATTTATAGGATATTTGATTCTGAGCTGAGTTTACATATTTACTATAAATTCTATAATGGTGTTTTAATATGCATCTGTTTTATATTCATAGCTACTCATAAATCAAGAGAGTGTGAGATACATGAAGATGAATGATGTTCTCTAATGTTTTAATGATGTTCATATATAACTACACAATAACTTTTGAATTAAATCTAGATTAACTCTAGTGTATACAGACTATTATTTTACCTTTGCAATCAATTCTGTGTTTTGTACATTTTGTTATGGCAATGCACAAAGTTGGATATTTGTTTGTTAGAATAAATTCCTAAAACAAATACATTTGTTTCAAAATGGAAGATGCCCTTTAAAAATAAATAAATATTTATATATATTAAAATTATTGTGAATATAAAAGCAAAAGGAATTTCTATTATGAACAGCAGTAATTTTATAAAGATATTATAATATGATCCAATCCAATCATATTATAAGTGATACATAAAAATTCTTACACTTTAAAAAAATTTATCCAATCATAGGAGATGATTCATATGAAACTAATCTATTTATATGCCATTCCTTAAAGTGTAGGCTACTTTTCTTGTGTTAATAATATTACATTAAATAAGTAAATTAAACAAAATTTTAAAATAATGTTAGAAGAGTTGAGATATTTCTGAGCCAGCAAAACGCTTGCCTTGCAAGCATGAGGATCTGAGTTTGATTCCCAAAACTTTCACAAATAAAGTCACTGCTTGTGTGTAATCAATCGCAGTCCTGGGGAGACAGATGAGGCAGCTGTCTGGGGCTCTCTGGCCAATCAGTATATCTTATTCAATTAGTTCTGGGCTGATGAGAAATCCTGTCTCAAAACAAAACGTGAATTGCATTTGAGAACAATCTAGGTTTTCGTCTGTCCTTCATATGCATGTGCTCACACATTCATATGTACCCCTACATGTGCAAATACATATAAATACAAAAATATTCACAAAAATAAACCCTCATATTGTAAGAAATGTGACCATGATGGTTTAGACACAGAGAGTATAGCATGAAAAGACTGATCAATCTGGTAATAGTAAAAGGAGATGGTGTCATGAAAAAGAAAAAGCAGTTAGACACAGTGCAATCTGATTGAGCCTGGTAATAAGAATATGCCTTAGTGTCTCTTCTTTCTAAACAAAATAGGTGTTTCTCCACAGAGATCATGAATCATAAGGATGCTCACATACCACTCCTACTATTCTGCCTCATAATTCTATTGTCTGGCCTGACAAGTATGTAATTAACCTCCATGTGTGTCTTGGAATAGGTGAACTTGTGTAAGTCCGATGCCGGACTGTTCTCCTTCCTTTTTTTTTTTTTTTTCTTCACTTATCAGTAGTATTATATTCATTTTAAAAAGGCAGTGGGCAAGAGACAAGGTCTATTTTTCATCAAGTCTTCAAGAAAGACATCCAGAGATATAGCAAAGAAAAATTCTGCACTAGTCACAACACTACAGAGTCACTGGCCATATCATTAGTGGCTTTGTATATTAATCCAAATGTAGAAAATTATTTTTATTTGACTTTTCTTTTTCTTCTGGTGTAACTGTTCACTTTGATTTGGTTACATCTCACACAATTGTTAATTAATATATTTAGGCAAGAATTTTATTGCATATTAGATAAGATTCATTCTTCTAAATGAAATAACCCTGCTAAAGGCCTTGGTGAGGTTAAATTACTTTATTTTTTTTCCTTTTTTTATTTTTTTTATTTTTTATCAGTTACATTTTATTAATTCTGTATCCTAGCCATGCCCCGAATCCTCGTTCCCTCCCAGTCCCTCCCTCCCTCATCACTACTGTGCCCCTTTCCAAGTCCACTGATAGGGGGGGACCTCCCCCCATTCATCTGATCCTGTTTTATCAGGTATCTTCATTGAGTTTCTGTTAGAAATAGTCCTTGTTCCCCTCACTTTGGGAAACCAATTGGTTACTGAGCTACCACAGGCTACATCTTAGCAGAGGTTCTAGGTTATATCCATACATGGTCCTTGGTTGAATGTCAGTTTCAGAAAAGACCCTGTGCCCAGATATATTTGGTCTTTGTGGAGCTCAAAAACAAAACATAGGGACTTTTTGTTATTGTATTTAACTCTGTTTTTAAATGAAAGTCACACCATAGAGAAGCCTCACCAAAAACAAATAAACAAAAAAAGGAAAAATAAAAAAAAAAGAAAAGAAAATCCTTGAGAAACAGAAACATTGTCTTGAGTAAGAAATGCTGAGATAAAAACAAAAAAAAACAAAGAACAAAACAATAAATCGATAAAGATGAAACATGAGAACTTAGTAAATATACATATATGGTTCATACATTCAAGAACATTTTGTGCAAAATACAAAATCAGTCTATGAATGAAACAGAAAAAAATTAAGTACCTTACAGCTGTAAAATGTATGCTTCAGTGAAAGAATGATCCAAACTAAATAAGGCACATAAACAATATAGATATTTATACTATTTCATAACTGGAATCATTCTATGGATATGCAATAACAGAAAAATTTTGACCAAGGACCATGTATAGATTGGACCTACGTTCCCTTCCCATATGTAGCCGATTAGACAGCTTGGTCTTCAAGTGGGTTCCCTAGTAAGGCTGCTTCTGACAAGGACTCTCTTACATGCTTTTAGATCACTTTTTCCTGGATCTCCACTTTTCCTGGAGCTGCCTTGCCAGACCATCATGGTAGAGGATGAGCTCAGTCTTGATAAGACTTGATGTGCTGGGGTGTGTAGGTGTGGGGAGCTCTTTTTTTCTGAGGGGGAGGGGGATATAGGGAAGAGGGAAAGAAGTTGGGACCTGGAGGAGAAGAGGGAGTAGGCTATGGTTGAGATATAAAGTAAATAAATGAATGAATGAATGGATGAATAAATAGAAAAAATTCTAAATAAGTGACATTGGAGACAAATTACATGAAAAGTTTACAGTTGCAAAAAAAATGGCAGTTTTTCTTGACGATTTTAGCAGTAAATCATACATATTATTTATTTTAGATAGGCCAGTGCTCAAAACTGAACACAAATGTAAGGAGATAACATTTTCAGATAAATTTAGTGTTTCTGGAGCAAAAAGAAACACAGGTAGCTGGTTATAATGAATTCTTACTAAGAAACAGATCATTTGAGTCCTGTTGATCAGTAAAAAGAATCTGTCTCTAACCTTATTTCAATTAGTATCCAAGGAAGGGTTGTATTATTCTTTGTTTCGCATTTTTATTTCTTTAAGTGTGTGTGTGTGTGTATGCACATATGTATGTGTGTATGCTTGTCTGTATGTGCATGTACCATAACTCATGAATGGAAGTCAGAGAACAACATATGGTTGTCACTTTTCTCCTTTCCCTGTGTGGGTTCTAAGAACTGAACCCATTGCGTCACTGTTGTCCCTCCCTAAAGAAGGGCTCTTAACACAGAAGATTCATGGTCAGATATAAGATTATTCCAGAAGTGCCGTTAAACAAAGACTGTAGTAGATCAAAAAAAGTCTATAAAAGGAAACAGTCAGTGGGACGTTATTGTCTTAATTCTGTTCATCATGGCCTTTTCACTGTTAGTACAGACAACAATGAGTGGATTGTGTACACATTTTTAAGTGGTATGTGTGATGCATTTGCAGGGCAGGTCAGCATTTCTTAACATGCATTTCACTGAGGCTACATGTCTTAGATGCAAAGAATTTCATCAGAGGCCATGAACACTGAGAATAATAGAGAAAGCAGTTGTAGAATTTATAGTAGACCAAATATTAGAGAGACACAAGTCATCATATCCCATAGGAAGTGATTCCTGCCCAAAAATATGTTGACTTGAAAGTTTCCACCTGGGTTATGTGATGCTTGTGATATCAGCCTAGGTTACTGTTGTCTTATGACCCTATTCCTCTCACACAAATCAAGGGCAGAATAAAGTAATAATATATATTAACAAAAATCATAAATGAGGCTCAAGTGTCAACCGGAAACTAGTGTCAAATTGTCAGTATAGACATTCCAGCTGGATAGATAGATAGACAGACTGACAGACAGACAGACAGACAGACAGACAGATAGATTGCTTATTGTATTCATGATTACTTGCATGCCCTGGGACTGAGGAAAAATGAAGAAGGTGTAATTTAGGAATGTAATTGATTTTTATTTTGTTAGTTATTTTATGTTTATAAGCATTTTGTCTGCATTTATGTTTGTGTAGTACTGGTGCTTCAGGAGGTGAGAAGAGGGCATATGATCCAATGGGATTGGAGTTACAGATTATTTGAGCCACTATGTGAGTGCTGGGAATTGAACCTTTTTCTTCTGGAAAAGTAGCCATGCTGTTAACTACAGAGCCATTTCTTCAGCCTCCTGAAGTTATGAACTCACCCTCATATAGTCCATGCAGTCTTTGTCCTGAAGGAAAAGGTTAGAAACTCCATTGGAAGTATTAGTCTCACAAATTATCTTCCTCTCATGCTCCAAGATAAACCAAAGTACACCAAGTGGTAAATAATACACAAAGGTAGTATACTTGCACTAATCTGCACTCCAATGTGGGTAAAGGTGTTATTTGATAATGTGCATTGCTGAAGAAATGAGACAGTGGAAATTAAAATTTCTCCAAGATAATAATAAACAAGGCAAAAAATAATTTAAAACTAAACCATTCATTTCTTTTTCTAGTAAGTATAAAAAGCATACTTGTAGATACACAATGCAAACATTCTAAAGCATTATTCCAATGCCATGCTGATCTATTTTTATTTTTCTCTTTTTAAATTTATTTATTTTTTATTAATTACAGTTTATTCACTTTGTATCTCAGCTGTAGCCCCCTCCCTCTTCCTCTCACAATCTTTTCCTACCTCTCTCATCTCCTCCCCTGCCACTCTCTAAGTCCATTGATAGAGGAAGTCCTCCTCCCCTTCTCTCTGACACTAGCCTATCACGTCTCATCAGGACTAGCTGCATTGTCTAAATGCCATAGAGTACCCAGATATTTTGGGGAAAATCTTTGAGCATCTCATTCAAAGGTTCCTTGAATTCTCAAAGAAAGCTTTCTCTTGTGGTGCTTGCAATTGTTAAACCACTGGCCAGGGAAACTCCCAAGGTTGAAAACTTTATCCTGACATGGATAGCTTTTCTTGCTCTCTTCTTGCTAGTGTCCCCACATTACACTCCAGGATAGTCATTGCTGCCACAGGCATTAATTTCCAGAACCTCTTTTTAAAATTACATGGAAGGCTTGAACTGACCAGCCTCTGACTCACCAATATTCTGGGCATTTATGTAGTTTCTCAGCTCAGGAATGTTTGTAAAACTCTTCCACTAGTTGTGTCATCTTCACAGGCTTTTCTTATGTGAAGAAATGACATTCTAATTAACTCTTCTCCTTGCCTTATTATTTGCAAAAATTGCATATTGCAACCTTGAGAATAACACCCTTCTCCAAAACTGGTATATATGAATATAAAATCTTTAGTCATTTAAGGGGAAAACAGAAGATTAAACACTTGGGCTTGCATTATCTTCTAGAACAGATATCCTTATAGCACACATTTTTTCTTCAAAAATAGTAATGTTAGAGTAAAACAGAATTTTTTAGGTTAGGTTGGTGTAATTGAATGAGTAAATTATACATAGTGTCTATAATTAAAACCACACCAAATCCGAATTCACTTGTGTTACTCACAGGAAACTGTGAAGGTCAATATGCTATGATCCACCTGCCTCCCTTCTTTACTTGGTCTGTTTTATAAGTGTGAAGCTCATCTGTTTATAAGACAAATTATGCTCATCTTGCAAAGTGATTTTTTTTTTCCAGAGCTGAGGACCGAACCCAGGGCCTTGCGCTTGCTAGGCAAGCGCTCTACCACTGAGCTAAATCCCCAACCCCGTGATTTTCTTGTTATTGTTCTTTTTGTTCAGCTTTAGGTAGTAGTAAATTTCTATACCTGCAACTAAGTATACGATTTTCCAAAAAGAGTTACGGGTTCTGCCTGGGTATTTGCTTATATACTTGGAATGCTTATGGAAAGAAAATTTAATTCTTCACCATTAACATTATAACAGAGTAAAAAAAGCAGTTTCAAATATTTTCCTACTGAGAAAGTCTTCTTAGGAATCAAATGCTGCTCTATCTGCAATGCACTTTTTAATCTTAGTATATGAGTTCTGTGACAACCCTGTCTAATTTTATCATTAGTCGCAATATCCCATTTCAAACCAAGCCAAACAGCTGCATGCTGTCTTTGTCAGCCACATCTGTACATGGAAGAGTCTATCACAGCTCAGTGATGTAGCAGTGTTCTGAAAAAGGTTCTAGTAATCCTAAAGACAGAATCCTTAGAAGGCCCAAAGCTTCTCCAGAGCGATGCAGTGAGGAACTGGAAGGCTTAAAGACCTGCCCAGGGTCATGACTTACAAAAGAAACGAGAAGCCTGTACTCCTGCTCCATATTACTTAATTGGAGAGCTTGGTACAAGTACCTTATTTGCTTTTATTTGACAAATCTGTAGGTTATTGCATTGCCTTCATCAGGCCAATTGTTTCTTCTTGCTGCCATGTCCACTTCACCTTCAGGGTAGCCTGGCCCATTGCATACCTAAGTGGACTGGGGAGAAGGAAGATTAGCTGGGCTTGAGTGAGTACAATGCAGGGTCACGGTTGGCAATAAGTGTCCAGGCAATGAACATTCCAAGGAACATCTTTGGAGGATTGGTTGGACTCATTGGGGAAAAGCGGGTATTTATGCCCCTGGGAAAGTGTCCAGGGTCTCTGGGGCAAGGTTTGTGTGGCCCTATACCATTGTCCAGGGTAGCAAAGTAGGAAAATACTTCATCTGCTTACTCAGGGGCACAAAACTTTATATGCTCAAACAAGAAGTAAAGCCAGATTGTTAGACCCAGGGAGAGCCTAATTGCCAGAGAGGCAACTGACAGAAACTCGGAGGTGGATCTATGTAAAAGCAAGAGGTTTATTCAGACCATCACAAGATGGGGCCTTCTACAAGTCAGCATGGAACAGCAGCGGGGGGTGTGTGTGACAAAAGCCTTGGGTTTTTAAAGGAAAAGTATGTGGAGGTGTGGGTTTGCAAGCTTGTCAGTATAAAATTAGTTCATTTTATTCACCCAAGTCACCAGACATCTAAAGGATATCTGATCTTTAAGTTACACCGGGGATGTCTTATGACTTGCAGATTCGGGCTTAGTTGGGAAGGAGAGTGACCATCACATCCTGTGACTTCTCCAAAAAGTGGAGTGAAGAGCTATCTAGGTGAGAGAGTTGTGACCTTCTGGACTGGTAGCCAGGAAACCCTATTTTGTACAGAAGTTTGGATAGTACTTTTCAACAGGGAAGAGACCTTGGGAACAATATTTTGCAACAAGGAGAAGACATTGAGCACACTGCTTGGCCTAGTTCAATTTTTTTACAGCAGGGTGGGTCTTGTCCCAATTAATTTGCTGCTTCTGCGTCCTCCTACTTTCTGGAAAAATACTGAGAGAATTTAGTTTAACATGGGGTATAATATTCATATAAAGAGACCTGTAAAGTTATCTTGTTCCTCTCAAGATAACTGTTAGGGCAATAAATTCTTACTTGGGCAGATGATGGGGCAGCTGACTGGTTGAGAGGTGGGAGGTCACCAACTCCTGCTGTCCTCATGTTTGAGGTATCCTGGGTTGAAACTCCCTAGACCCCTCCTCCATAACCATGGGCCATTAGGGTCCCACAGCTAATCCCATTTGTTTTATAAAGAAGCAGAATTCTCATAGTCAATATCTATGTTGGGAATGGTTTGGGATTGAACCAGAATCTGATTGGCAGTGATTTTTTTTTCAATGCTCTTGATCTATCATTTTAGAAATTCGATGAGACAGGGTGGTAGAAAGATGAGGCTCCCAAGAGCCTATGCAGGACCAAAGAAGAGGGGGAAGCTAAGACTTCAAAAGATTTGAGTACCATGGAGTAGGGGTGTTGGGTGAATAGTGTGCCAGATATCTCACCAGAGATCTTTGAGCATTTGTATATTTTGTTCTTCCAGTCTAGAGTCTTTGATATTTTCTCCACTTAAATAACAAAATTAAAGAAATTACAAAGTTGTTGCATGTCTGTAATCCCAGTACTCTGGGAGGCAGAGGTGGATCTTTGTGAGTTGTAAACCAGCCTGGTCTACAAAGTGAGTCCAGGACAAACAAGGCTACACAGAGAAACCCTGTCTCAAAAAACCAAACAAAGAAGCAAAAAGAAAAAAAAATATATTGTGTGATAGTGGGTTGGGGGAGGAAGCTGAAGGCTTATGCAGTGTTCTATCTGTTGTCTTGGCAGGGTCTTAGAGAGTACAGTTTTGCTGGGCAGAGGTGTAAGGAAAGCCTGGGGCTGCCATGGAGACCCTGCTGCTTTGTGGGAGAGGGTAGGGTAGTAGGGGAGAAAGATGAGACAGAAAGTTTAATCTTCTCTACCTCTGAGAAGACTTATTTTGGTGGGGGGGAGTTGGGGGGAGATAAACTGGATTGGACAGTGAGCAAAAGCATGCAGATGACCCTGAGGAGTAATTTGTTTTCATGGACTGTGAGATCCAGAAGACTCACCTTATTTGGAGGATGCTATCTCTCCAGTGAGTCCTGTTTTAGGGGATCCTACACATCAGCAGATTGCAGCTATGATAGGCAGAAAATGTAGGGAAGGAGCTTTCCCTTCTGGGGTATCTTGCTGCCAGGCAAGGTAAGACATTAGTCATGGCTGTAAGGCTCACCATACATGTCACTATATCAAAGACTTCCTCCCAAAACAAGGAGACTTATTGTTTGGTGAGTTTTATTCCTCAGGACTTTAAGAAGACACATATTTCCCTAATCTGAGGTTTCTTTTGATGTGATGAGATATTTCTCTGGATAGAAAAGGAAAAGAAACACCAGAGCAAGAGAAGAATGTTTATGACTTTATGACTTCCATATGACATGATTCCTCAAAGTCCCAGACACAAGCCTAGCCACAGTTTTAAGAGTTCCAGTGACATCCTGTGTTGTGTTTTTGGGAATTACATTATAATTTTCTTTTTGTTTTGATTTTTTTAGGTTTTTTCTTTGTTAATATGAAGATAAAAACAGAGGATTGTTCCTGACACCCATCCAGGCTGTCAGCGTTTGGACCGAGGTTTCTTAGCTTCTTCCAATGCCAAGGAGTAGGCTTGGCCTGGGAATGTCAGTTGCCCTTGCAACATGTCTGAACCCAACACGATAGTGCAAACCAAAAAGAATAAGATAAACTTGGGTGTATTCACCTATCACCTGCTCTTACCAAAGATTCTGTTACTTCCAAGTTGGGTTGCCAGTTGTTGCCCTGTGTCTGCTTCTCTCTGGGCTAGCCAGGCCCTTAGCAAACTGAACCAGCCTGGAGGGAAGGAAGCTTAGCCAGTAAGCTCAATGCAGGATCTTTGTTGGCAATGAGTGTGCATGCAAAGAGCATACCCAGGAATAGCTTTAGATAACTGGTTGGGTTTATTGGGGACAAGAAGGTATTTATGCTTCTATGGAGGGGGCAAGTGTCTGTGAAGCAAGATTTGTGTGGCTGTGTACCATTGGTCAGGACAGAGGTGTTGGAAGATATTTAATCTGACTCCTCAGGGAATGGGTGTGGAGGTTGGGAGTGGGAGAGTTATAAAGTCAATCAAGGAGTAAAGTTTGATAACTCTTAAAATTCTTACGAGAGTTGATGATGGGGGAACCAGCTTCATGACACCAGGTTGGAAGGGGGCAAGTAGTCAGCTCCTGCCATCTCCGTGTTTGAAGTATCCCAGATTGAAGCTCCTTGACCCTTTCTCCATAATCGTCGGCCATTACGGTCCCACACTTCTCAATTGTCTTTTTACTTTTTCAATCACATTGATCTCACTTTTATCTCTCTTCTAGATACTTATTTCTATTTTGTATTTATTTACTGAATAAGAGTTGAGCACTCTAGAAAAGGCTACCTGAGAGCAGTACATATGATCTATATCTTGGAAGGAACAAACCCTTTGGTGTCACACTTTAGAGACTCAAAAAGGTGGAAGAGCTGAGTTATGCTGGGTATGAGACTGACTCCTTTCTGCCAGAAACATTAACTCTGTCAATTATTTAAATCTTCAGCTTTCTCATATTTAAATAATGTGTGATGATTGCATTTTATAAAACTGAAAACATAAAACAAATTTTATATGTAATTGTTAGGAGTGTCAATTTCAACAGTTGTTTATTATGTCCACAAAGAAGGAACACATATTTAAAGACACTTTTTATTTTTATTTTGTTTGCAAAGAAAAACAGTCAAAACCTAATCTTCATATCCCTGAATACAGCCCTAGGTCAGGGCACACAATTTTTACATTTTGACAAAACTGTGTGAAGGCTGTCTCTGGATCCAAAGGAAATTAGAAATTCTAAGACATTAAACACCTAGAATAAAAGTAACTGTATTCAAATATCAAATTTTTTGCTTAGTACTCCCTCTATAAAATGTCCCCATATGTCATCAGTATATTTGCTTGTGATGTGTTGTCCTAAACCATTTCTTTAAGAATTATTCATTTTTCTCAACAAGAGACAAGCTTTGGAGACTATTTGCTTCATATGTGGTGTAGTAATAGCTCTGACATGTATAAGCACATTGCTTTTATTTCTTCATTTTGTTGGTAGTCATTTTTTCTTCTAGCAAGTGGAGTTTTTTACTTGATAGTGTATTATGGGCCAATAAAAATGAATGCTGCTTGCAGTGTGGAAGAGAAAATAGCATCACATTTCCTTTCGATCCAGCTGGTACTATTGGCAAAGCAGAGTCAACAAAATGTTTTGGCACAGTTTTATCAATCCATGCTGCTGGGATATGCCACACTGGAGAACAATAGTAGCATGCAGGAAAGAAACCATGTAATACATTAAAATATGCTTGAGTATGAGCTATTTTGCGAAATATTTTAATTATGACAAGAAATTAAGTCACAAGTAAACATTCAGTTCCTAGAAGCATGCCTCCTTTTTCCTGATATGAGCTGAATCACATTGCTTGGAAATTTCTTATCATTTGACAAATCTATTCTGGTCCACTTTGTTATGGCCAAGCAGCTGAACCTCAAACAGATCAACATTATACTGACAGTTTGAAACAGAGAATGCTTTTAATTAATGAGAGCCACCATGGATTTGACAGATGCTGAGACCCGTTTGTTCTGTAAACATATTTCTGCAGCTATGCATCCTTAGTCAAACATGCATGTTTGGATGCTCATCCACAATCCATGCAGAGAATTGTTCATCTGCACCCTTTAATCCATACAACATATGCTAACTGACAATTTCAATAAAAAATTATAACTCTGAAGTTACAGGAGAACAAATAAGCAAATGCTGACATAAATTAAACCAAACACCCAATAATATATATTATTTATAATATATGTACATATTTGTATATTTCATATTTGAAAACATCATGCAGAAACAGCATATGGGTCTTTATAATCAAGTTATTAATGGATATCTAAAAGCATATAGATAAACATGTATGCTAGTACATAGGCCAGATATGGACCTCTTCGATGAAATATTTGATAAAAGCCATGCTAGTATTTGACATTGTGTTGATTAGATAGATGTATTTTCCAAAAAGGCTCTACATTTTCTCATTGATAGTTTGTAAATGAATAGTAACTTTAAGTAGCTAAATTGTGTTAAGAATTTAGCTGACACAAACATAACTACCAAACATGAGCTGAGCAAAGACAACACCAATGGACATGCAAAAGTGGATGCCTAAAGGCTATGAGACCTCAACCCTACACAAAGAACCACAGGCAACTGAGGAAAGCTGAGAATGGGAAAGGCAGTCTTCCCTAGGGAAGAACACAATTGGTGCCAAATGGCCAACCCTGAAAACATATATAAAATAATAAAATAACATTATACAGACTGAAAATGTTACAGTGTGTGTGTGTGTGTGTGTGTGTGTGTGTGTGTGTGTACGTGCAATAACAATTAATGGATTTGAAGGAGGGCGGAGGGGTATATAGGAAGATTTAGAGGTTTTAGAGGGAGGAAGGGAAAATTTTTGTAATTATAATTTCAAAACTATTAAAGTAAGAAAAAAAAAAAAGAACTGGTAGCCCTTGTTACTGTTCTTGTATCAGATGTATTCTGTAGGGAAATTTCTTTAAAAATCTGATGTCTCTCTCTCTCTCTCTCTCTCTCTCTCTCTCTCTCTCTCTCTCTCTCTGTGTGTGTGTGTGTGTGTGTGTGTGTGTGTGTGTAACTACATATTTGTGTACATGGAATTTCAGTCATCTGTAGAAGACAGAAGAAGGTACCAAGTGCCAGTTTTAGGTCTTTGTAAACCCCACAAAATGGAGACCTGGAACTGAACCCAGGTGCCTTTCAAGAGCCACTGAGCAATCCATCCAGCCCCAAGGTGAATTTTATTTTTGAGTAAACACTATTTAGGTGCTTGGGTTCCTAACATCTTAGCCTTTTCACCTAATTTTAACTCATGAACCAGTAAACCAATAAACTGTATTTTCTTCTGTGCCAGTTTTTGTTCCTTCTCATCACCATTATCATGAAATATCAAATTAGGCAAATGCTAAGTTTAGGAGTCCTCTGATTAGACTAAACTGAATGTGTTCCAGACAATCACACATAGTCTCAACAGATCCTAAATGCTTCACAATTACAGAGATGAGGGCTAAGATGGGATGGTTGGTGACAAAAACTATTCACAGTAAAATGCCATTGGTAAGCCCGCAGAGTAAGCTCAGGGGTCAGACTGTTACTGCAGACCGCACCATGTGTTCTTAACAACTTTAAATCACTCATTTTGGAGTTGTAGGCACATTACTAATTATGCACACTTTTGATTAAATTACACACTTATGATTAAATTACCTGATGACCACTTTCACTAAAAATGTTGAGTTATTTATAGTGTCTTCAGAAGTATGATGGAGGGCTAAAATAGACGAAACCCGGCAAGGCTGATTTTATATTGTTTTTCTCCCTTGCTGCCTTAACTATTCCAGTGTGTGCACAGCGCATATCCATGTGTGCAGACACGGGTATGTGTATATGCATATATGTACAGAAGTGTGTGCTTTGCATGTCGTGCGCTTGTGTGTACATGCACACAATGATAGAAAAGGAGGTAACAAATTTGAGGAGGAAGTTGTATACTGGAGTCAGGAGAATGATGGATTCAAATGATATAAGTAGAGTATTCATGCATGAATTCTTTTTAAATGTTTACAACTGATAAAGACCCTAACACAGACTTAGCATAAATTCCCGTTCCTTACAGCTAAGAAATTTTCATTTACCCCACTCTTTTGTTTATTTATTAGTGTTGTGAAAGGTTCAAGTACTGAAAGATTTTTAAATTTGTACTAAAACTTAAGCCTTAAAACCAAAGTTGGGAATACTTGAGGACAAGAAAGAAAACACTCTCATGACTAATGCAAAACTACCAAAGTTCATCCTACGACATCCAATTGATAAAAGAATGTGCCTCTCTTTGTTTGAAGTGCCAGCCTGACTACTGCTTCAATATTTCTATCTCTTCTACTCTATCTGGAGTTGATCAGCTCAGATTAAAGCATTAGTGCATCTCTGCATGTTGTGGTTTTAAGATGTAATTTGAACTCATTTCTGTTTTTCTGTGGCATCCATTCCTTCCTGGAGGAATTACTTAGCTATGAAGAATCCCTTTTATTCAGTAAATAACTACCATGAGGGAAGACATTCATAACTAAATCACACCTAAATATTATCATGTTAACAGTAGCATTATAAATTTTAGAGGACATTTACATGTAAATCATGCAATAGCATCATAATAAAAATGAAGATAATGACAATAGTCAGTATTAGTTTTGATAGTCATAGTTTTAATGTATTTTTTAATAAAAAATCATTTAACTTGGTATTTCTAGTGCTATGAAGACACACTATGACCACAGCAACTAAGGAAAACATTTAATTGAGGGCTGGCTCATAGTTTAGGAGTTTAGTCTATCATCGTGGTAGGAAGCATGACAAAGTGAAGGCAGACATGGTGCTAGAAAAGGATCTGAGAGTTACACAACTGGATCATCAGGCTGCAGGAAGGAAGGGTGAGGCACTAGGCCTGGCTTGAGCTTCTGAAACCTGCACAAGATACACATTACCATTCTTAAAGGGAGGCAAGGAAGCACAGTGGGGAAATACGGAGGAAAATCGAGACCGAAAACCACCAGGACAAACTCCAAACTCTGAATCTCCATGTCTACTATCAAATCACTCTTTTAGCTCAGCAACTGCTTTCAGTTTTGTTGAGGGTAGCTCATTTCTTTCTTCTAGGCTAGTTAGCAACTTTCCTTGGCAGGTATCCCATGACACTGGCATTTCCAACATCTTATAGTCTCCAAGGAAATCCAGGTTTTACTTTCACAGCTAAATGCAATGGCCTCTCTAGATCTCTATGCAGGGATATCCTTAACACATGCCTGGTCTCAGAAGGTTTCTTTAGTCTTAAAGGAAAATTCCATAATGCCTTTCTTGTATACTTAACTGTAAAGACAGAACCATGTGACTGAATCTACTTAGTTCTGCTACTTGCTGGGGCTGGAACATGCCCTCCCCCCTCCCATTCAACTATATTTTCACCAGTTTTTTGTTTTTGATGGGTCTGTCACTTTCTAAGCTTGGCTGTCCTAGAACTCAATCTGTAGATCAGAATGACTTTGAACCCTGCCTTCTGAGTGCTGTTATTGAAGGTGTATACCTTCAAACGTGTTCCTAAGTTTTTATTTAATTCCTTTTCACAAATTGGAATATTAAGCTTAGCTGGGTGAGGTTTTGTTCAGAGGTCATCACTCACTTTATTCCATTTAGGAACAAGCTTTTATTTAATCTATTTACACTATCTGTATACACACACACAAGAGTTGCCTTGGCCACTGATAACACATGATAAGTCAATGCTAGGGTGTTTTGAAATGTCTTCAACCAAAGCTGTTAATCTAGAACTCTTCAGCTTAGCCTCAAGCAGTTTTTTTCTAGAAAAGGGCAGAAAACAGCCACATTTTTTTCACCAATATGTAATAAGAATGATATCTAGGGCATATATAAATATTCTTCTCCTCTGAAACCTTTTCAGTTGGGCCCCCACTATTCAAATCACTCCCAGGACCACTGTCCTAGTAACATAGCCCGTTAAGATCTACTTAATTCATGTCACTACTTTCCTAATCCAAAATCCCAAAACCCACATTCTTTCAAACAAAAACATGGTCAGGCATAACAGAACACCTCAGTCCCTTGGTGTCTCAGTCCCAACTTCTGTGTTAGTTAGGATTTCTATTGTTGTAAAGAGACACTGTGACAAAGGCCACTCTTATAAAATTATTTAATTGAAGGCTGGCTTACAGTTCAGAAGTTTATTTCGTTATTGTAATAGCAGGAAGCATAGTGGAGTTCAGGCAGACATGCTTTATGGAAATGGAGAACATGAGAATTCTACGTACTGATCTGCAGGCATCAGGAGGGAAGACTGAGACACTAGGCCTGAATTGCTCTTCTGAAATATCAAAGCCCATACCCCAGTGACACACTTAACTTCAACAAGGTCACACCTGCTCCACCGTTCCTGATAGTACCAATCCTTAGGGGCCTAAGAGGCCATTTTTTATTCAAACCACCACAAAGAACCTTGAAGACTCATTTATTTAGTTCTCTTCTGATGAGAATGTAACAGTTAATTTCTTCTCTAGTGGATACATATTGGAAACAGTGAGCAGCCTTTATTATACAATAAACCTGAAAATGGCATTACCTTGGGTTTCCCATAGCCTTCCCAGGTAGAATATAAAGTTCCTAGATTAAAAAAAAAAAAAAGAACTAAATCATGTAACAAAAAATTTTTGTTATGTAAGTATAAAAGCATATTAAAACAAAGAATAATAGGAATTTTTCAATTTTAATAATTATGATTTACAGCTATGGAAATAGTTATAAGTTTGAAACACACACACGAGATAAATGACTAAGTTCTGTCTTGTACCAAAGCAAACACCTCATATTCCCTTGACTCATAAGTTTTCAGTGAAGCACCGTGACCATTTGCATGATGAATACCGGACACTATACTATGAAGTAAAACTGGCCTACCTCAGACAGCAAACTTTTACATATCTTTCCCCAAATGAAGAAAACACCATATTTATTTCAACATAGAAGAGCCTACATTTATAGAACCATGAGGTGTCTCAAAAGAGGTTGAGGAAAAATTTTCCCAGAATAAAGGCGTAACCTGCTAGAGAAAACTGTGGAGCATAGTAGAGGTGACTGGCCGAGAAGGGTGCCTTTGTCTGAGTCTGGAAACTTGCAGTTGAATTGGAGAGGGCAGAATGTTTGGTACTGAGTAGAAAATTTAAATCAATGAAGTATATCCCAGAAGGTAAGTATCACCTTATGGAGATATAAAATTCCCCCTGGGATCATATTCTTTTGATTTAACTATCACCGCTTAGGTTCCCTCAAAGCTACAGATATGATATTCATTTACTTAGTACTTAAGACTGTTTTGATTATCAGGTACACTAACCCTTCTCAGGGTCCATGCTCAGCCTTTCTCTCTTATCCCTTCAATCCTGGTATTTTTCTGCCATCAAACCCAATGCCAAAGGAAGACTATTATACAATACCAAGTTTGGTTGCCCGCTTGAGATGCAGCATTGGTCTCCAGCAAAAAACAGCTTCTGTATGATTACTCCAAGGAAATGCTCTCAGAAGATTTTTGTATCAATAATGCCAATCTCTAATTAATCAAAGCTGACCTCTTAGCCCCTGCTAACAATTATCAAATATCCCAGTAAAATAAAGCTTCCCTTTCAGTGATGTTGTGTGGGACATGTGGATGGTGCAACCAGGGAAACTGGAATGGAACTACAGCAAGGTGGAGACATGTACAAATCCAAAAATACAAGCTGATTCTTCAGCCCCAGCTGACCAGAACCACAGATTCATGATCCCATGCATCACAGAAATGGTTCTGATAAAGGCTTTAGGGGACTTTCAATCTTCTCTCTTTAATACTCTACAATCCAGGCCTCCATCATCTACGTTTCTCTCAAAATTTTTGTCTTCTGTCTCCTACAACAGCCTACTAAGCTCTCTCTGAAAACTTAATTGCTTTCTTAGATTAAAATTTCAAACTCCTTCCACAAGTACTTTTAAATTTTTAATAACAAGAGTATGAAAAGCTGGATATAGGTAGGCTGCAGAGAGAAGAGCATGAAATGGCAGTACTATGAGATAAAACAGCAAATACAAACGTGCTAATAGGTCTTATATTGTATTATGTCATGACGATTTGTCAAAAGGTAGATTTAGGTATCATTGACACACACACTCAAACATGCTCAACAGAGACAAATATACAAACACAGAAAAATACATGCATGTGACCAAGTTTTCTAAGTGTGCTAACATTTGTAATTCTCACAATAGCATGGTAAAATAAATGCAAAATATTTCTCTTTGTGCACTTGAAGAAGTTAAGAAATAGAGAGATTAAATAACTTAGCCCATAGCTGCTTATAATTAGAATGATGATTTAGACCTAGGTCAGTCTGCTTCAAGCTCTTAATAATGCTGTCCTGCTGTCACTGTGCTGTAGAGGAATGTCCAAGAGATTCATGTGCAAGATCTGATCATTATCAGCAGAGCAGTGTAGTTCAGAAATATCTCAATATTAGCTCTTCTAAAGTTAGAAACAATATTGAAATGTTTTGATATCAGCAAATTGAATCATAGCCTGTTATTAGAAGGGACATTTGATGGACACTATTGATCTTTTTAACATATCAAATTTATTTTTTTGAAAGTTTCATATGTATGTATGTATACAGGTTCATATATAAATATACATTGTATACATTGTATCCTATATACATTTATCTGAAACATATTTATATACTTTCACATTATTAACATTATGATGATTTTTTTAAGTAATGTAAAAGCAAGGGCAAGGTATTTGGAACATCCTTGAAATAAAAGTGTGTGTAGTTGATGCCCCTCAACTGAAGAATGGATACAGATATTGTGATACATCTACACAATGGAATATTACTCAGCAATTAAAAATAAGGAAATCATGAAATTTGCAGGTAAATGGTGGGACCTGGAAAGGATCATCCTTAGTGACCTGTCCCAGAAGCAGAAAGACAAACACGGTATATACTCACTCATATAGACATATATTATAGGAGAAACCTACTAAAATCTGTACATCTAAAAAAACTAATCAAGAGAGAAGACCCTGACTAAAATGTTCAATCCTCCTCCCGAAAGGTAAAGAGGATGGACATCAGAAGAAGAAGAAAACAGGAAACAAGGTAGGAACCTGCCACAGAGGGCCTCTGAAAGGCTCTGCCCTGCAGACTATCAAAGCAGATGCTTAGACCCATATCCAAACTTTGAGCAGTGTGCATGGAATCTTATGAAAGAAGTGGGAAATAGTAAGATCTGGAGAGAACAGGAACTCCACAAGAAGAGCAGCAAAACCAGAAAAATTTGAGCAAAGGGGTCTTTCCAGAGACTCATACTCCAACCAAGTATCATGCATGGAGATAACCTAAGACCCCTGCGCAGATGTAGCCCATGGCAGTTTAGTGTCCAAGTGGGTTCCATAGTAATGGGATAAGGGACTGTCTCTGACATAAACCATAAACTGATTGGCTTGATCTTTGATCACCTCCACCTGAGGGGGAAGCAGCCTTACCAGGCCACAGAAGAATGACAATGCAGCCATTCCTGGTGAGATCTGATAGACTAGGATCAGAAAGAAGGAGAGGGGCACCTCCCTATCAGTGGACTTGGGGAGGGGCATGTGTGAAGAAGGGGGAGGGAGTTGGGGTTAGGGGGGAGGAGGGAGGGCTTATGGGGGATACAAAGTAAATAAAGTGTAATTAATAAAAGTTAAAAATAAATAAATAAAAGTAAATTTGAAACACTGTAAAAAAAAGTGTGTGTGATTGCACACACACACACTCTCCAACCTATTTTTCAAATGAGTCACATTATTTTTTTGTTTGAAATTTCTTTGAGTCTTCTTACACATTATGCTCTTACAATGCCTCACAATGTCCTTTCTCTGTAAAACATTTATTTATTTAACCATCATGTTATAGGAATAATAAATACCTGTTCACTCTACTGAATAATGACTGATCCACCTTTCTTAGACCTGAAAATAAATTTCTAGATGGAAAATCCTTTCAAAAGGACAAAGTTATTTATGACTCTTTATGTATACAACAAGTTGCTTTGAAAATAAATGTTTGAATTTAGAAATAACAAAATTGTACATACATAGATTCACACTAATATAACAATACACTTCAAAATATGTTTTTGTAACTTAGAAAATTATAAATGTTCAGTCAATGCTTTATTTTTTTCCTAGTTCACAACTATGTGTTTTCAGCATATTTTTCCTTGTTTTGGGAAGTCGTTTACTTGTCTGTGGGGGTACCTCTTTCCTAGTGATGTCATTTGAATTGCCTGTCTATCATAGTAAAGTTTGCAACCTTTTGCTAAATGTTTGATGTACTTTCTCCAGGAAGACTTTCAAAAT
This sequence comes from Rhombomys opimus, assembly GCA_010120015.1. Taxonomy (NCBI): domain Eukaryota; kingdom Metazoa; phylum Chordata; class Mammalia; order Rodentia; family Muridae; genus Rhombomys; species Rhombomys opimus. Next base: position 176,510 of record REGO01000804.1, read on the forward strand.
TTTGTTTAGAATTGAAATTACTTTTCCTTTTGTTTTAAAAGTAAAACATTGAACAGATCAAATTGTCAGAAATGCAGAACATAGACCCACATCAGCTTTCAGTGGGGGAAGTTCACTTTCAAATCAAGAAACAGCATTTTCTTTTTTTTTTTTTTGCATAAGAGAAGAATTTATTTTCAATAAAAATATTAAATGAAAAAAATGTTACAGATTACATATTTAACTACCAGTCTCATTTCTGCTACATAAGAATGAATGAATTTAGCCTCTAAAGTTACCTTATATAACTCAAGTAATGGTATGTTTGAATATTTTTCTTTACACTTTATTAATTTTGTAGTCCCCCATAAGCCCCTCCCTCCTCTCCTCCCGATCCCACCCTCCCTCCTTCTTCCTCATGCATGGCCCTCCCCAAGTCCACTGATAGGGGAAGTCCTCTTCTCCTTCCTTCTGATCTTAGTCTATCAGATCACATCAGGAATGGCTGCATTGTCATCCTCTGTGGCCTGGTAAGGCTTCTCCCCCCTCAGGGGGAGGTGAACAAAGAGCAGGCCAATCAGATTATGTCAGAGGCAGTTCCTCTTCCCATTACTATGTAACCCACTTGGACATTGAACTATCATGTGCTACATCTGTGCAGGGGTTCTAGGTTATCTCCATGAATAGTCCTTGGTTGGAATATGAGTCTCTGGGAATTCCCCTGTGTTCAAATTTTCTGTTTCTGTTGCTCTCCTTGTGGGGTCCTTTTCTCTCCAGCTCTTACTGATTCCCACTTCTTACATAATATTCCATGTACTCTGCCCAACAGTTGGCCATAAGTCTCAGAGTCTGCTTTGATAGTCTGCAGGGCAGAGCCTTTCAGAGGCCCTCTGTGGCAGGTTCCTAGCTTGTTTCCTGTTTTCTTCTTCTTCTGATGTCCAGCCTCTTTGCCTTTCAGAATGGGGATTGAGCAAAGAAACAGCATTTTCTGTCATCTGTTTTCATAGTCCTTCTCTGCTACTTGCTTCTTTCAGTAGGTCTACTTTAATCTAGATCCCTCTCCTTTCTTCAGCCTCTCTCCATCCTCTCTCTCTCTGTCTGCCTCTTGCTCACTTTCTGCATGTACATTTTAAGAAAACAAGATCATTAGTGATTGAATTAGCTTTCTGTTCAGCATTTTCTTATGCAACTTCATCACTGGCATTGCTTTTGTACATACATAAATTATCATCTTTCTTTTGAAGTTCCATAGTGTCTCATTTCCAGATGCAACATGAAAATTTTATTTAGCTTCCTAAATATGAACATTTATCCTCACTCTGATTTTTAAACTTTCATGAGCTATAATAGCAAAAATTATCAACTTCATGTCTTTATGTATGTCAGTAAATATACATTAAATTTTATGTATAGAAAAAGAAAACATTTGTAGTAAACTTTAACTCCCAAATTTCTCTTTTGCAAACAATGCATCATGAAGACCTTCATGCCCCAAATATTGAGCAATTATTAAACATCCACTGTGAGGTGCAAATGGGTGAAATTTTTTATATTTAAATTTATTTAAATATAGCTCTGAGAGATCATTTCCCCAGCACAACAGCTTAACAGTTCTGTCAACCAACATAAACACTAACAAACTTGTATGAAAGTACTCTATGAAGAGAGAAAACGCAGTGACAATTTTCCCCAGAGATGGTTTGTATAAGACTAAAACTGATTTAGAAGTCCCAATTCAAATTTAGCATTTATAACATGAAGCTGTCCCAATATGTTTCTATTCTTTCATTTTTGAATATGTATCTTTGCAAACCATTTTTATTATGAAGGTAACATTTTTGAAAATTTAGTAAATCATCTGGACACACAGTGAGACAGAGTCTCATCCCAAATCTTGTGCAAGAAGCAATTTGCTGATATTTGATTACTCCTCACATATATATATATATATGAACAGAATATATACAAACACAAAAGTAAAACTCTATCATATTTTGTGTCACACTGCTGATTCTTATTTTGTCTTTAATACCTCTTTAAATTTATTCACATATTCAGAGAAGTGGCATGATTTTGTTTAGGATTGCTGATTAAAATCAATCTCCAGCTCTTTATTTAGGGTGCAACATCTTCCAGACACTCCTGCTGCTGTGCTTGTACACCACAGAACACGTTCAATTACCTGAAGATGAAGATGTGCACTTTCTCTCTTAAAGCTGAGAATGTGACAATGGCAGTGATGTGGGTGGGCTCAGTAGAATCTATCGACCTGAAGATGATTATTATATTGTCAACATTACACCTATAATTAAGAATATTTAATTTTAAGTGGACACATTCAATGAAGGACCGAAAAGTTACCTTTAAGACAGCCAAGTGAACTGATTTGTTTTTATGACACTCTGTATTCAAGTCTAAAAATATATCAACTAATTTATATATGTAAAATGTACATTTTTCAAAACATGTGTGAACAGTATGAGAAGCCTATTAACAAATATGTTACATAGCTTTAAATTTCTAAGTAATTCTGAAAGATAGAAAACAGCAAAACGTCACGCCTAAACAAAGCAAGTGATTGACTACAGGGAAAGAGGGAGAAAAGACCAGGTAAATCTCACATGTTTGCTGTAGTGGGGACTTAGTGTCAGCAATGGAAGAGCTACAATAAATAAAACCAGGAAACTCATCCTGTAATTAAAGTCACCAGAAGCAAAGTGTCTTCCAAGTGTACTTGCATTCTCAAAGACATTTAAAGATATTGGCAATCAAATAAGCATGAAACAACTCTATAGTGATTTCTATTCTATTTTGTCTAGTCACTGATTAAGAAATCCTTCAGTTGTGATTGACATACTGTGGTATCTTAGGTCAAATCAAAAGTAACAATAGAGTAAAAGTTCAATGCCTTTAGGGAAGGCTGATACTACCAATTAATGGAAAGAATGACTGTACATATAAAGGTATCTGAAATAAAGTTGAACAGGAGTTACTACAATTCATGGACTGGTCCTTGGCCCCCTGCACATAGGTAGCAGATATGTAGTTTGGGCTTCATGTGGGTGCCCCAACAACTGCAGAAGAGGCCCTCTCTGACACTGATGCCTCTCTTTGTACACCATTTCTATAACTTGGCTGCCTTGTCTGGCCTCAGTGGCAGAGGATGCATCTAGGTCTGCAGAAACTTAATGGGCTCAGAAAGATTGGTACCCATGTGGCCCTCCCCCTTCTCTGAGGGGAAGGAGAGGAGATAATGGGGACAGGAGTTGTGATGGGTGGGTTGGGAGGAGGAGGGCTGCAATCAGGATGTAAAGTGAATAAATAAATAATTTTTAAAATGTTTAGTCTCTACTTGACGTTTAAACTCCAGTAGTAACCATTCATACAGCTCCTCCTACAACTTGCCTCTGTGTTTGCCTCCCCACCTTACTCCTTGCTTTCTTCCATACTCTTGTATCCCTTCTTACTTAAGCCTTGAGCACCTAGTGCTCCGCTTTTAGTCTATAGTACACTCTTCCTTTTTCTTTAATGTTTGCCAAAAGCTCCCTTTCTACTTTTCTGATTTTGTTGTCTGTTCTATGTTATGTTAAATACACAACACAATATTTGAAGCTAGAATTTGAAGGAGAGAGAACATGTCATGTTCATGCTTTCAGGCCTGACATTTTTTTTCCATTTTCATCCATATACCAGCAAATTTCATGATATTATTTTTCTTTACACTTGAGTAATGGTCAGTTCTTTAAATGTACTACATTTTCTTGTCCATCTATTTTGAAACTTTTTTATTAATAAAATTTGTTCTTTGGCAATTTCCCACAGTACAGAATGCATCACGGGCACTCTCTTCCCATGCTTTCTCGGTCCCAAACCCTCGTCAATGTCTATCTTCCTTACAAATCCGTTAGCAAACTCATGCTCGTCTTGAGGTTGTTTTTTCTTTTTTTAAAAAAAATACTAAAATGGGCCAACTTATATGACCTAATGTGGTGCTTTCAATGATAAATACTCCTCATATGCCTATGGATTTGAATATTTGGACCCAGTTGGTGTAACTCTATAGGTATATTATAGAGCCTTCAGTAGGATTTAAAACTTTGCTTCACCCTTTTGCCCTCTCTTTCTGCTTAAAATAAAAATATGATCACTGGACTTCCTGCTCCTATATTCACACCATGACTTCTCAAGAAGTCTCAGGAAGTAAAAACTCAAAGAAATTCTTCTTTCTTAACTTAAGTTTGGTCATGGTATTTTATCACAGGAAAAAAAAAAGTAGCTAATGCATCCAACTGTAGCATTAATGTGACTATAACCAACGGATTTACATCTTGCTACAGATCTACTTACAGACCCATGTTGACTGCAGATGTACTCACAATAGCCAGGAAATGAATGGGTAAATTTGAATTGAATTCTTGATTGTTTCATTGTGGCTTTTCCTTTTAATTAATGACAAAAAACCATAAGCAATTAAGAGATGCAAGGAGACAAATAACCAGCTACCCCAGGGATGAGCCTCTAACTGTTTATCCAATACCAAATGGTCAGCTTTGAAGTCATATGCCTACAAGCAAAACTAAATGGACTAATAATGTTATATTTTCATATTTATGGGTTCCATGTATGTGTGTCTGTGTGTGTGTGTGTGTGTGTCTGTGTGTGTAACAACAACAATTTAACAAAAATATGCCGTGAATTTGAGAAAGAGCAAGGTTGGGACCATGGAAAGGGCTGGGAGGAAAATGACAAGGGAAATGATGTGATTTTAATTCATTTAAAAAATGAATGTGTGCAATGATAAACTAGAGGTTATGACCACTTCTTTTAACATGTGGTTATACTTACCTCTCCTTTGATGGGCCAAATAGTTGTGTTTACCTATGAGATTCAGTGTGCTTTTGAATGCATGTTAAACATTGCATTATGACCCATTAGAGATGATAAGGATATACATGACTTTGAAAACTTATGATATTTGTACTGAGATTACAAAAAATGCTTTCTGTTATGTAGAAACATACATTATTACTAACTACAGTCATCTCATGCAAGAGCGAGGCAGAGCTTATCAGTTGCTTTCTCCCTATAACTTGATCCCACTAAACAGCCTTTCTTTTTTTTTATTAATTACACTTTATTCACTTTGTAACCCCCATAAGCCCCTTCCTCCTCCCCTCCCAACCCCACCCTCCAAACCCCTTCTTCACTCATGCCCCTCCCCAAGTCAACTGATAGGGGAGGTCCTCCTCTCCTTCCTTCTGATCCCAGTCTATCAGATCTCATCAAGTGTGGCTGCATTGTCATCTTCTGTGGCCTGGTAAAGCTGCTCCCCCCTCAGGGAGAGGTGATCAAAGAGCAGACCAACCAGATTATGTCAGAGACAGTCCCCCTTCCCATTACTATGTAACCCACTTGGACACTAAACTGCCATGTACTACATCTGTGCAGGGGTTCTTGGTTATCTCCATGCATGATACTTGGTTGGAGTATGAAACCCTGCGAAGACCCCTGTGTTCAAATTTCTCGTTCTGTTGCTATCCTTGTGGAGTTCCTGTCCTCTCCAGATCTTACTATTTCCCACTTCTTACATAAGATTCCATGCACTCTGCTCAACAGTTGGCCATAAGTCTCAGCATCTGCTTTTATAGTCTGAAGGGCAGAGCCTTTCAGAATCCCAACATGGCAGGTTTCTAGCTTGTTTCCTGTTTTCTTCTTTGGATGTCCTTCCTCTTTGCCTTTTGGGATGAGGATTGAGCATTTTAATCAGGATCCTCTCTCTTGATTAGTTTTTTTACATGTACAGATTTTAGTAGGTTTATCCTATACTACATGTTTATATGAATGAGTATATACTGTGCATGTCTTCTTGCTTCTGGGACAGCTCACTCAGGATGATCCTTTCCAGGTCCTACCATTTCCCTGCAAATTTCATGATTTTCTTATTTTTTTATTTTTTATTTAACTTTTTATTAATTACACTTTATTCATTTTGTATCCCCCCAAAAGCCCCTCCCTCCTCCCCTCCCGGTCTCTCTCTCCCCCCTCTTTCTGCATGCATGCCCCTCCCCAAGTCCACTGATAGGGAGGTCCTCCTCTCCTTCTTTCTGATCTTAGTCTATCAGTTCTCATCAGAAGACACATGATTTCCTTATTTTTAAGTGCTGATTAATATTCCATTGTGTAGATGTACTCTGCATCCATTCTTCAGTTGAGGGGCATCTGGGCTGTTTCCAGCTTCTGGCTATTACAAATAAAGCTGCTACAAATATGGCTGAGCAAATGTCCTTATTGTGTACTTGAGCCTCTTTTGGATATATGCCTAGGAGTGGTCTGGCTGGGTCTTGAGGAAGTGCTATTCCTAGTTGTCTGAGAAAGCACCACATAGATTTCCAGAGTGGTTGTACAAGTTTACATTCCCACCAGCAGTGGAGGAGGGTTCCCCTTTCTCCACAGCCTCTCCAGCATGTGTTGTTACTTGAGTTTTTCATCTAGGCCCTTCTGATGGATATAAAGTGAAATCTCAGGGCCGCTTTGATTTACATTTCCATGATGGCTAATGAGGTTGAGCATTTCTTTAAGTATTTCTCTACCATTCTATATACCTCTACAGAGAATTCTCTGTTTAGCTCTCTTCCCCATTTTTTAAGTGGATTACTTGGTTTGCTGCTTTTCAGCTTCTTTAGTTCTTTATATATACTGGATATGAGTCCTCTGTCAGAAAAAGAGTTGGTGAAGGTTCTTTCCCAATCTGTAGGCAGTTGTTTTGTTTTGATGATGGTGTCCTTTGATTTATAGAAGCTTTTCAGTTTTATGAGGTCCCATTTATTGATTGTTGATCTTAGAGCCTGTGTTGTTGGTGTTCTGTTCAGGAAGTTGTCTCCTGCACCAATGAGTGCTAGGGTTTTCTCCACTTTTTCTTCTAAGTCATTTAATGTGTCTGGATTAATGTTGAAGTCTTTGATCCACCTGGACTTTAGTTTTGTTCAGGGTGATAAGTATGGATCTATTTTCATTTTTCTACACGTAGGCATCCAGTAAGACCAGCACCATTTATTGAAGATGCTATCTTTTTTCCATTGTATGATTTTGGCATCTTTGTCAAAGATCAGGTGTCTATAAGTTTATGGGTTTATTTCTGTGTCTTCTGTTCAGTTCCATTGTTCCACCATTCTGTTTCTATGCCAGTATCATGCAAACCGAATACAAGATCACATCAAAGATCTCATCCACTATGACCAAGTAGGCTTCATCCCAGGTATGCAGGGGTGGTTCAGTATAACGAAATCCATCAATGTGATCCACCATATTAACAAACTGAAAGAAAAAATACCACATGATAATCTGCTGAGATGCTGAAAAAGCATTTGACAAAATCCAACATCCATTCCTGTTTAAAGTCTTAGAGACAACAGGGATACAAGGCACATATCTAAACATAGTAAAGGCAATATACAGCAAGCCTATAACCAACATCAAACTAAATGGAGAGAAACTTAAAGCAATCCCACTTAAATCAGGGACAAGGCAAGGCTGCCCACTCTCTCCATATCTCTTCAACATAGTTCTGGAAGTCCTTGCTAAAGCAATAAGAAAATTGTAGGAGATCAAGGGGATACAAATTGGAAATGAAGAAGTCAAATTATCACTATTTGCAGATGATATGATAGCATACCTGAGTGACCCCAAAAATTCTACCAGGAACTCCTACAGCTGATAAACACCTTCAGCAAAGTGGCCGGATACAAAATTAACTAAAAAACATCAGTAGTCCTCCTGTATACAAAATACAAAAGGCCTGAGAAAGAAATTAGGGAAACAACACCCTTCACAATAGCCACAAATGACATAAAGTACCTTGGTATAACCATAACCAAGCTAGTCAAAGACTTGTATGAAAAAAATTTCAAGTCTCTGAAGAAAGAATTAGAAGAAGATATCAGAAGATGGAAAGATCTCCCATGCTCATGGCTTGACAGGATTAATATAGTAAAAATGGCCAGCATACCAAAAGCAATCTACAGATTCAATTCAATTCCCATCAAATTACCAACACAGTTCTTTATAGACCTGGAAAGAAAAATTCTTAAGTTCATATGGAAAAACAAGAAACCCAAAATTGCTTAAACAATCCTCTACAATAAAAGATCATCTGGAGGTATCTCCAGCCCTGATCTTAAGCTGTACTATAGAGCAACTGAACAGCCTTTCAACAGCCCTTTTCTCACTATTATTCGCTGACTGGTAAACTAGTAGAATAAAACAATTCTACTCTCATTTTTTATGACATCAACCTTTTAAATTTCATATATAAGTGAAATTACATGGCATTTCTCATCTGAAACCAGCTTCTTTTACTTAATACGATGTCTCCTAGGTTCCTCCATTCTATTTTGTAACAGATGACAGAATTTCACCTTCTGTGGCTGTGTGGCAGTCCCCTGTGCCTAAGACTCATTTTTTTTTAATCCAGTCATCATGCACTGATGGAGAAGTTGCTCTTAGGAAGAATGCTGCTTTGAACTTGGGAGAGTGTAAGTCTCTGACACAGCTCAGTTTCTCTGTGTATACTTTAGGTAGTGGGATTGATGGATCATTTTTAAGGAACTTTGTGCTAGTTACTGCAAAGGCTGTGCTGATCTACAAATGTAGTCGTAGTGTGAAAGCTTCTTTTCCCCAGCATCATCCCTTGGCTTGTGTTATGCTTGTTGTTGGTAGTTCAGTTTCTACTAGGAATAGTTAAATGATTACTCACTGTGATTTGTTTTCCAGATATCTGAGATTCTGAGTAGTTTTCATATGTCTTTGCCATCTCATAAGATAGATTTATTAAGTGCCTTAGTCCTTTTCGGAATCAATTTGTTTGTTTTGTTTCACTTTTTTTGTTTTATAATGACTGTTTTTACTATTGGTGTGAGGTTTTCTTTTATTAGTTTTTTTTTTTGAGAATTTTGTACAATAAATACATTCACACCCTTACCCAGCACCTTTGGCTAAAGAGAAGCAAAAAAGAGAAAGTCTTTCCTAGTCATAGCTACAGAAATCTTTTCTGTTGTGATGATTTGTCAAAAAGTGTATTTGACAATAAAATTTCTATATTGCTGTAACATTTTAATCAAAATTTGAGAATTCAAAAGAAGTAATTCTGGAAGCAATAAGAAAATACTCAACAGGAAAAAGTTAAAGGCAGCATAAGGTGATGAAAATAATAATTAATAGGTTTTTTAATCCCTAGAGACATCAAAGAGATTTTTAAATTAATATATGAATATAAATAAAAGTGTCAATATTATTGATAGAAAAATAAGTTTGAGATAATATGAAGGAACACATTCTTGTTAGAAAGGAAACAAAGTTGTCTGCAGGGCAGAGGAGAAATAATGACATGCTGGGCTTGGAAATTTATTATAACAAGTTATGAATAACAAAGTTAGAAGAGATATTTTACATAAATTTGATAAAATCATACTTAGATATTGACTTAGATTATATCACACTTCTAATTGTGTTGGTATGTAGCATATATATTCATGTGTGATTGAACATATTAATGTGCCTAAATGCATCTATTTAATGCACATTGTATGTATAGCTTGTATGTATATATTTTAGGTCTGACTACATGGGACTGGATAATTATTTATGATGCTCATCCTTGGAGAAGTCTTCCTTACTAATAAGTGTAGCTGCATGTATTTTTTTCTAGCTATGCTGGAATTTCAACTGGTGTTGACATTGCTTAGAACCGTTTAAGTAGCTATACTGCTGAGATTTTAAGTCTGTAACTCCCTGTCATAGCAAGAAAACACGTCACAGCAGACTTCCTTGTCTTATGCCTCTTACAGTCTTGCCACACCATATTTCAAGGTGTTCCCTTATTCGTAGATGTAGAGGTTATGTTGTAAATCTATCGGTGGGAGCTGGACATCTCACAGTCAGAAGTTCTTTGCGTTGACCAATGGGACAAGATTTCATAGCATTGGCAGAAGCTATGAAAAGTGCCAAGGAGAAAAGCAGTCAATAATTGTAACTAGCTATAACGCCTATGAACAACAACAAAAATCAGCATAGGGAGATATATCCCTACTGGTGCAATAGTGACATTTGGAGCTTGGTGATAACCAATAAATATCTAATTAGCCATAAGGCCAGCACAAAGCCCATGTGTACACACAAAATCATACCTTGTATGTAAACCTAGATAACTACCTGGGGAAAGTGAGTTATAATATATATATACATTGCCACACACACATACACACACACACACACACACACACACACACATTATATTGATATAAACAAAACCAGTGATTTTATTTTGCTTTTTATTTATTATTTATCATGATTTATTCATTTTGTATACTGGTTGTAGCACCCTCCCTCATTTTCTCTCAGTCCTACCCACCCTTCCTCTTCTCCCCCTATGCCCCTTTCCTAGTCCACTGATAAGGGGGGGTCCTTCTCCCCCTCTATCTGACCCTAGCCGATCAGGTTTCATCAAGGCAGGTTGCATCAAATTCCTCTGTGGCCTGGCAAGGCTGCACACCCCAGGGTAAAGTGATCAAAGAGCTGGCCACTGAGTTCATGTCAGAGACAGGTCCTCCTCCCCTTACGAGGGAACCCATTTAGAAACTGAACAACCTATGGACTTCCTCTGAGCAAGGGCTCTAAGTCCTCTCCATGCATGGTTCTTGGTTGGAGTAATCAGTAAATGGGACCTCATGACATTGAAAAGCTTCTGTAAGATGTTTTTATTTTCTTATGAAGGCTATTAATGTCAGATTTTTGCTCTGTTCGAAGCACATATCATTCTGTACTTTCAGCTAACCCAGAGCACTATGGCAACATTGAGAATAGATATGAATGTCTCTATACAACAGGCGATTTTGATCTTCAAACAGCAGATGTCTAAAAGTTCTTTATTTCTGCTCATCCATCAGCCTCGATTCAGAGGCCTCCATTTAGAGGTTCCACATTCAGAACATCCCAGGAAGAAGGTCAGAGAGAGAAAGAAAATATGCTCTGTATTTAAAGTGTGACTATTCTATCTCATCACATCAACTCACACACTATTGACCATATCAGTCACTGGCCTCGCATCTCAGAAAAGCAGCTTCAATGGTAGGCTTGACCCACCATCAAGACCAAGAGTCAGCATATGCTTCAGAAAGCAGAAGGGCCACTCCTTTTTGTTTGTTTAAAAACACTTAGTTTTCTTTGGAATTTAATCTTTATACATTTTTAATCATTAGTATTTCATCCACATAAAGACAGTGGCTTTCTAGTTTTTCAAATGGAAACAATTTGGCTCACTATCAGCAACATAGAGCCACTACATTCTCCTAAGAACCAGAGGAGAAACAGAAATCAAGTAACAAAACATTCACTCAACAAAGATAAGACCATATCTTAGCACTAAGAATTAAATTAATCATATCCCAGAAACCTAGACATCAGCGTAAAAACAGTCAATAGCACCCAGGACAATATGGTTCCAGTAGAATCTCTATCAAAGCAGGCCCTGGGTATTAAAACACAGCTAAAATGTAAGAAAAAAGACCTTAAGGAGTCTTTATCAATATGGTAAAGTCTTTTTTAATTAAATGGATAGATCCTATAGCCCATGCTGCTTAACATTCCCAAATAAGGGAAACAGGGACTGTCTCTGACATGAATTCAGTGGCTGGCTCTTTGCCTCCCCCCTGCCCCCATGGAGGAGCAGCCTTGCTAGGCCACAGAGGAGGACATTGTGGCCATTCCTGATGAGACCTGATAAACTAGGGTCAGAAGGAAGGGGAGGAAGACCTCCCCTATCAGTGGACTTAAAGAGGGCAGGGAGGAGATGTGGGAGAGAGGGTGGGATAGGGAGAAAATGAGGGAGGGGGCTACAGCTGGGATACAAAGTAAATAAACTATGATTAATATAACAATTTAAAAAGAAAGCTATTAAAAAACATTAGAAGGAAATGAGTAAAATTGTTCAAGACCTGAAATTTGAAAATAGAATCAGAAAAAAAAAAATGATGGAACTCTGGGAATGAAAAAATTTATTCATTCAAATAGGAAATTCAGAAGCAATCTTCCCCAACAGAATACAAGAGATAGAAGAAGGAATAACAGGCACTGAAGACACAACAGAAGGAATAGACAAATCTTTTACAGAAAATGTTAAATCTAAAAAATAACATTGTACAAAATATCCAGGAGATGTGGAAAATATGAAAAGACCAAAACTAAAAGTAATAGGAATGAAGATGGAAGGAAAATAAGCCCAAGTCAAAGGCACAGAAAATATGTTCAACAAAATCACAGAAGAAAATTTTCTTAACATAAAGGAGATGTCTATCAAGGTACATGAAGCATACACAACACCAAATAGAAAAAAAATGTTCCATCAGCACATAATAATCAAAACACTAATTCTTCAGAACAAATAAAGAATATTAAAAGCTGCAAGGAAAAAGACCAAGTAACATGTAAAGGCAGACCTGTTAGAATTACACTTGACTTCGCAATGGAGACTCTAAAAGCGGGAAGAGCCTGGAAAAATGTTCTGTACATTCTAAGAGAGTACAGAAGCCTATCAAGACTACTATATCCAACAAAATGTTCAATCATCATAGCTGGAGAAAGTAAGGCATTCCAGGATAAAACCATATTTAAGTAATAATTTATATATCCAGCCCTACAGATGGCATTAGAAGGAAAACTACATTCAAAAAACATACATGGAATAAATAATCTCAGATCAGCATCAATAGGTGAAGTACAGACATCTATATACCACCACCAGCAGCACTAGCAATGACAACAACAACAATAAAATAATAGTAGTCAGCAATCACTGTTCATTGATATTTCTATATATCAATATACCAATTAAATAGATGTGAAAATGGGCTTAATCTTTCTTCTACTTCCAAGAAACACATCTTAATATCCAGGATAAAAATCAACTCAGGGTAATAGATAGAAAAAGATATCCCAAACAAATAGATGTAAGAAACATACCAGCGTAGACTTTTAAATATTTAGCAAAAATAGAACTTCCAACCAAAACTAACCATAAGAGACAGGCAAGCAGACACCCAGTTGGACCAGCACCATTTGTTGAAGATGCTGTCTTTTTTCCATTAAATAGTTTTGGCTTCTTTGTCAAAAATCAAGCATCCATAGGTGTGTGGGTTTATTTCTGGATATCTATTCAGTTCCATTGATCCACCATTCTGTTTCTATGCCAATACCATGCAGTTTTTATTACTATTGCTCTGTAGTACAGCTTGAGATCAGTGATGGAGATATCTCCAGATGCTCTGTTGTTGTACAAAATCGTTTTGGAAATTATGGGGTTTTTGTTTTTCCGTATAAAGTTTAGAATTTTTCTTTCAAGGTCTGTAAAGAAGTGTGTTGGTATTTTGATGGGAATTGTATTGAATCTGTAGATTGTTTTTGGCAGAATGGCCACTTTCACTATGTTAATCCTACCGATCCATGAGCAGGGGAGATAAATCTGTACACCTAAAGAAGCTAAACAAGATGGAGGACCCGGGGTAAGATGATCAATCCTTACTTAGAAAGACAAATGGGATGGACATAGGAAATAGGAGAAAACAATAAGCAGGACAGGAGCCTACCCTAGAGGGCCTCTGAAAGACTCTACCTAGCAGGGTATCAAAGCAGATGCTACGACTCATAGCAAAACTTTGGGCAGAGTGCAGGGAATCATACGAAAGAAGGGAGATTTAGTAAGACCTGAAGAGTACAGGAGCTCCACAAGGACCAAATATATCTGGGCACAGGGGCTTGTCTGAGACTCATTCTCCAACCAAGGACCATGCATGGATATAACCTAGAACCCCTGCTCAGCCGTAGCCCGTGACAGCTCAGTATCCAAGAGGGTTCCCTAATAAGGGGAACAGGACTGTCTTCAGACATGAACTCTGTGGCTAGCTCTTTGATCTCCCCAACCCAGTGGGATAAGCAGCCTTACCAGGCCACAGAAGAAGACATTGCAGCCAGTCCTGGTGAGACCTGAAAAGCTAGGGTCAGATGGAAGAGAAGGATGACCTACCCTATCAGTGCACTTAGAGAGGGGCAGGAAGGAGATGAGGGAGGATGGGACTGGGAGGGTATGAGGGAGGAAGGTACAGGGGCATACAAAGTGAATAAACTGTAATTAATAAAAATAAAAATAATTTAAAATAAATAAAAATTTAATTAAAAAAAGAGATAGGCAAGGACACTACATACTCATCAAATGAAAAACTCCATCAAGAGCAATTCTTCTGTACACTAAATACAAGAATACCAACATTCATAAAATAAATAGTTACTACAGATTAAATTAGGTATTGACCTGCACAAATACTGCACTCTTGCGAAGAGACAGGTCATCCAAACAAAAAAGAAATAAAGAAGTGCTGCTTCTAACACTTATGTTATAAACCAATAGGACCGAATAGGTATCATAAAGTTTCACCCAAGCATGAAAGGATACACTTCTTCTCAGCACTGCACAACCTTTTCTTTCTTTCTTTCTTTCTTTCTTTCTTTCTTTCTTTCTTTCTTTCTTTCTTTCTTTCTTTCTTTCTTTCTTT
>REGO01000804.1:191095-216503 GCA_010120015.1 Rhombomys opimus
TTTCTTTCTTTCTTTCTTTCTTTCTTTCTATCTTTCTTTCTTTCTTTCTTATTCATCACATGCTTAGACAGAAAGCAAGTCTCAACAGGTGTGAGAAAATTGAAACAACACAACAATCCTCATAGTGATACTGTGGAGAAGAAAGAACAACATGCAAGAGTGAGGTCTCTTCCTTCACTGCAAAAATCCTAAAAAGAAATTCAAGCCCTCAGGGTTGACAGCAGGGCAGCTGTTTCTACCCACTGAACTCTCTCACCTGCCCCTCAGGTGAAGTCCTTAACAAGACACTTGGGACAGATGAGGCTGATCTCATGTAGAAGGAAAAGAAAATTGTATCTGAAGTTTTCCCCATAGCAATGACTATTATCAGTCACAAAATTCCATTCTCTCTCTGTGGAAGAACTGAATCTACCTGGAAAAGAAAAACAAACAAACAAACAAACAAACAACTCTAATATGACCACTTATTCTCTTCTGTAGCTATCCTTCAGGTTTTACACATACCAGGTCATTTATTATAGATGTGTGCCCTAAGACTGAGGGCATGACTCTGTCGTATAAAAGCAGTTGGCATGCAAATTTAGGAACTGAGCTTGAACTCCTAAAGCCAGGCACCGTAGTGAGCCTGTAATCTATTGCCTCATCAGGAAGATGAAAGACATAGTCAAGACATCTTCAGAAGCTCCTTTGCAGATTCCCTTGGTGAACACAGCACAGTAGCAATCAACACAGATACCCTGCCTCAAATAAGAGAGAAAGTGAACCAGACAGGGCCCTTGATCTTCACATGCCTTCACATGGCATTTTCATGCCCTACTCACACACACACACACACACACACACACACACACACACACACATTTTGACTTGCAGAAGACTGGTGCTTTGAATACCACCCTAATGACCATGAGCTAATAGGAATTTGTCATTTACTTTTTATCATGTTTTCTTTTTTTCGTTTTCTTTCTTTCTTTCTTTCTTTCTTTCTTTCTTTCTTTCTTTCTTTCTTTCTTTCTTTCTTTCCTTCCTTCTTTCTTTCTTTCTTTCTTTCTTTCTTTTATTGGCTTTCTATTGAACTTTTATTTATTACAATTTACTCACTTTGTGTCCTGGCTGTAGCCTCTCCCTCATTTACTCCCAGTCTCACCCTCCTTTCCTCTTCCCCCTCTATGTCCCTCCTCTAGTTTAATGATAGGGGAGGTCATCCTCCCTTACTATCTGACCCTAGCCCATTCAACAAAGACATTTGCTCAACTATGTTCATAGCAGCTTTATTTCTAATATCCAGAATCTGGAAAGAACCCAGATGTCCCTCATTGGAGGAATGGATACAGAAATTGTGGTACATTTACACAATGGAATAGTACTCAGCTATTAAAAACAAGGAAATCAATGAAATTTGCAGGCCAATGGATGGAACTAGAAAAGATCATCCTGAGTGAGGTAACCCTAAACTAGAAAGGCACACATTGTGTGTACTCATTTATAAGTGGATATTAGCCATATAATATAGGATAAACATACTAAAATATACAGTCCTAAAGAAGCTCAACAACATAGAGAACCCTAGGGAGGATACTCAATTCTCATTCTAAAGGGCAAAACATATAGACACCAGAAGCAGTAAAAGAGAGGGAACAGGATGAGAACCTACCACAGATGTTCTCTAAAAGACTCCACCCAGCAAAGTATTGAAGCAGATGCAGAGAATCACAGCCAAACTTTGGAGAGAGTGCAGGGAGTCTTATAAAAGAAGGGAGATATAAAAGGACCTGGAGGGGACAGAAGCCCCACAAGGAGACCAACAAAGCCAAAAAAGCAGGGCCCAGTGGAGACTATAGAGACTGATTCATCAACTAAAGACCATGCCTAGAGAGGACCTAGATACCCTGCTCAGATGTAGCCAATAGAAATCTCCAGTTCCATGTAAGTCCTCTAGTAAGAGGAGAAGAGACAGTCTCTGAGATGAACTCAGTTGCCTTCTCCTTGATCGCTTCTCCTTGGTGGAGCAACCTAGCCAGCCCACAGAGTAAGAGGATGCAGACAGTCCTGATGGGACCTGATAGACTAGGGTCAGACAGTAGAGGAGGAGAACATCCCCTATCAGTTGACTAGGGGAGAGGAATACGGGAGAAAGGGGGGAAGATGGGAGCAGGAGTAGATGAGGGAGGGGCTATAACTGGGATACAAAATGAATAAATTATAAATAATTAATAATAATAAAGACTTTTATAAAGAGCTTATATATCAATAAAACCAAAACTTGAGACTTAGTTGTTGAATATGAAAACGATGTAATCAGACACCAAAGCTGCAGCTTTCATCTGCACAGAACTGTAAACCCAGATCCAGATCCCATCTTAAAATCTGTTCCTCCGTCACCACCTAGCTTCTCCAGAAGTCAAGACTTAAAAAAGTGCTTGCTAGGAGGCTATTTGAATCTCTTTAATAAAAGCCAGTGGTTAAAAAAGAGTAAATTAAACAAAGTCACCATCAGTGTGCTACTAAGTACAGGACACTCGAGGGAACTGTAGAAGATGCCTGCGAGTATCATCGTAAAACAAGGGAAGGAAGTGTGCTTTATGCATTTGCTTTCATGCTGCACTGACTGAGGCTTATGTTTGGAAATCCTAGATGTGTGCGCAAGTAACAATGACCTGGTAGATTTCCACAGCAGCAAATGGCCATTTTAAGAAGAGACAAAAGATGAAAGCCTTGTCGAAAGAAGATATTGCCAGGTTTCACCTGCATATACTTGGTTTCTACATCAAGGGCTGGTAGAGAAAGGGTAGACAAATTGGGTCATTTTGCAAAAGATTTGCATTTTGAGTAGGATAAATTCAGTAAGAATGTAAGGGCTATAATGGGTTGATTTTACTTCCTTTGTTGTCTCTTGGGAAGATTTGAATTTCAAACATTTGTGAAAGACTCCTCCCACCTGAAAGATTATGTTTTCTGAAGTGTAATACCAATACTCAAGTCTCTTGCCTTATGGGACAAATAAACAGCTGCTCTTTGTTGGAAATGAGTACTATCTCTTTGAAATGTCTTACATACTTCAGAATCAGTTTCCTTAATCTCCAGTTTTCATCCTGACGTGATTTCCCTCCATGTCCTTAGAATTCATTGTTTCTCAATATAGGGTATTAGTTTCACCCTATATAGAATTGTTTCATCTTCTCAGATAAACATGTATCAGTAGAGATTTACACTGATTTAGGTGTGATAATCTAAGAGTGAGAGTGGCATGTGCTTATAAGAACCATAATGAATTAAGGCATCTGGACATCACATCTAATTTTCAGCTAACTGGATCAGTCAATATTAAGCAAGTTAATGCAATTCATTGAACCTTTCTTTGGCTATTCCCTGGGAAATGGTTTTCTCTGACATTTTTCAGGTTCTGTGTTCTTCTAATTACAATGTAAAACATTAATTAGCTTTAGATTACACTGACTGGCCGTGCACTTTATACTCTAAGATTGGCTGCCACATTTGGTTATATTCTTTGGCTGAGCACGGGACACACACCTTTAATCCCAGCCCTATAGAGGCAGAGGCAGGCAGATCACTGTTCGTTTCAGGCTAACCTGGTCTACAAAGTGAGTCCAGGACAGCCAGGGCTACACAGAGAAATCCTGTCTTGAAAAAAACAAATAATGAAAGAAAGAGAAAGAGAGAGAGAGAAAGAAGGAAGGAAGGAAGAGAGGAAAGAAGGAAGGAAGGAAGGAAAGAAAGAAAGAAAGAAAGAAAGAGAGAAAAGACAATAAAACGACAGGAAACTAGAAAATTTATTGCTACTGTACCAGACATTATGTTAGTTGCTAAAAGAGTGACCTTTAACGTTCACAGCCTTTTTTATAGAAAATATTGCCATTAATTTTTAAAAATATAAGCGTTCAAAATCATAATATAAAAAAAGATCGAGAGCCCAAAATCATCTTGATTTGAGGAGTTGAGTTAGAAGATCAAAAGTTCAATGTCATCCTCAATCTTAAGTCAAATTCAAGGCCAACCTGTGCGAAGTGAATCCCTGTCTCAAAAACAAACAGAAAAAAAAAAAAAAAAAAACATTGAGTGATGTGATATCATGCTTTAGGACAGTCAACACTGCCTGGAGAGTGTCAGGAAAAATGGGCTGGATAACCCAAGAGACCTAGGATGCAACCAAACACGACAGACACAACAAAACAAGTCAATTAAATGATTCCTAATGATCCACTTCTAGACCAGAGCCTACTAGAGAGGCTTCTTCCATTAACTGATGGGAGCCAATGCCGAGACCTGCAGCCAAACATTAGAACGAACTTAGAGAATTCTGCGAAAGAGAGGGGATTAGAATTGTAGGAGCCAGAGAAGTCAAGGACAGCACAAGAAAACCCACAGAATCAAGCAATGTGGTCTCATAGGGGCCCACAGAGACTGACAACCAGGGAGTCTATATGGTTCTGACCTAGGTCTTCTGCTTCCATATTATAGTGGGTAGCGTGGTGGTTTTGTGGTGTTCCTAACAGTGGGATGGGGCTGTCACTAACTCTTTTCCCTGATTTGGGGGAACCTTTCCTTCTCCTGGGTTGTCTGATCCATCCTTTATATGCGGGTGCCTGGTCTTATTGCAAGTTGCCATGCTATGTTTGGTTGATATCCCTGGGAGGCCTGCCCCTTTAGGGAAAGAAAGAATAAGGAGTGGATCCCAGGGAGAGGAGAGGCAGGAAAGAGGGACTGAGAGGAGAGGAGGAAGGGGCTACTGTAGTTGGGGTGGAATGTATGAGAGAATAATAAATTAAAAAATTAAAATGACAGATATTTTAATTTCCACATCTGATCAAGGCAAAATCCATATGGGAGTTCTTCAGTGAAGAATCAAAATCAGCTATACCATATTTTAAAGAAACAGAAAAAAATATGTTTTATCATAACAAGTATCAAGTGTTCCTCTTGAGAGATGTTGTACACTATAATTATTTTATCTTACTGGAAATCGTTAAGACATGAATATTAGAATAGTACTACGCATCTGTTCTTAAAATTAAGGAATCTGATTTTTTTTCCAAAACAGGGTTCCACTGTTTAGCTTCCTGGAACTTGCTCTATGGACCAGGCTATCTTTGAACTCAGAGAAATTGGCCTGCCTCTTCCTCCCAAGTGCTGGGATTAAAAGCATGCACTACCACTACCTGGCTAGAAATCTGGATTTCAAAGTCTATACAACTATCAACTGCAACTCACATTTTATCTTCTAAGTGAATCTAATTTCTAAGACTTCATAAGCTACTGCATTTCTGGTTTCTAGAAGACATGAGCTGGATACGTTTCAATCTGCTTTCCTGCCATTACTGTTTTGTTTGCTTCTGCTGCTACTCTTTTGCCTCCACTAGATGATTAGCGTTGTCGCTACAGCTGAGAACAGGACCCAGATCACAGTCAGGCACAGCTCATCAATATAAATTCCAGGAATTTTTGTTAAATGTTTGCTTTGTATTCCTACAAACAGATCAATTTTGCTCCACACAGTAGGGTCCAGACAGGAGTCAGGCAAACCTCCACTCTGTCTTGCATTCTTCCTCCTCCTCCTCTTCTCTTTATTGTAAGTAACTACTTAAATTATGTAAGGAAACTACATTAAAAACAGCTTAGTTTTCAGACATGTTTGTTTATACTCTCGTGTCTTTATTCCATTGCTTTTATACTCAAATAGGATCATGTTATATAAATATGTAATACAGTTCTGGTACTTGTCCTTAAGCTCTGTTGTTTGCTTAGAATAAATTCTTGTAAGTGTAAATATTGGATCAGTGTCTGTAACAATGTACATTAATCTTTATTTTCAACTTGTTCTCTAGATATATTAGAAAATATATTTGATAATTTTATATGTTTATATGTTGTAATCATTGTTTCTGTGCTGTAAGGTCATAGTAAAACTTCATTTTTCACTGATTTGGTATTTTCTCAAATTCCACAAGGTCTGGGTGTGTTTTAATCATGCTTTTAGCAAATGTGTTTTCATAATTTGCTCATTGTTACTGGTTTGTTGCTTTCTAATTTTCACATCTCACCACTGATTTTATGATCTTGATACATATTTTTCAACTGTTTCTAAAACTGTATCTTCTTGTTTCATTTCATTTCATTATATTTTATTTTCATGTGGGTTTTACTTTCCTTTTGATACCTTTTATAAAGCCCATGCTTATTGGCCTATTCCTTTTTCATTACAATTTTTTTATAATTTTTTCTACTGTGTAAGATACTTTCTGTAAAAATAATACTTGAGACTTTCTGTCTCATTTTAATTTTGGTTTTATGATAATGGATTATAGTATTGCTTTATTTATGTATTATTTTAAGAACATTCTTCCTTTGCCATAGGAAAATGTAAAGTTTATTGTATGGTAGTTACTTATGTGATTCTGTCTCTGTGAATTCTCATAAAACTAATACTCTACTTTAGGAAGGTTACTGTTTTCTTTATAACTCATTATGTTTTAATAATTTATATACTCTAACCTTTACAGTATTACCCCCAAATACTCCTAGATATCAATGCTTTAAATGATATTGGAAGGACTTAGGAATGAGCCCTTCACTGATTCACTAGGCTTTTTTTGTCCAGTTCCAGAAACTTAGATTCTAGAAGAAAAGAAACCACTAAGTGCTCTTTTTACTCTTGAATAATCAGCATTAACCTTACAATATTTTTCATCTTCAAAATAAAATGGTCACTGTCCTTTAGTGAACCTGGTATGGTTAATAAATAATACAAAATATGGAAGTTAGCAGGCCAGGGATGGAGGTTCCTTGTAGTGTAACAATTCTGCCTCCTGTAATGATGGTAACAATGCAGACAGGCACCCACCTTCACTTACTGACTCTTCCACAGCCTTTGAGAAACTCTCCTCCCTCTCATGGCATAGAGGTCAGTCTGGGCCAGCCATGGAAGGGAGGAGAGTTTCTGCTCATTTACTAGGTGTCAAGTTAATCCATTTGGAAAATAATTCCAATTCCCAAAAGATTAGGAGTCTGTACTAGCTAGAGATATAGTTAATACTACAAGTCTAATATGAATGACTCTTACTTTTGTAGTACTGTTTGTTACCCACATGATTTCTGAAGATGGTTATTGGACATTAACTTTTTAATGACAAAAAATAACATCAGTGATCACAGTTCAGTGGAAATCAAGGGGAAAAAAGGAATATGCAGAATTAAATAATTCAATTAAAGGTGACTTATTTTATTTTATTTTATTTTATTTTATTTGTAAGGCTATCATGTACCTACGTACCTCTGGCTGTCCTGTAATTGGCTATGTAGACCAGGGTATCCTTGAACTCACAGATCCATTTCGCTCTGGCTCCCTAGTACTGGGATGAAAGACATGTATTATCATGTCCTGCTACTTTCCTAGGACTACTGTGAAATCAGATCTTATTAGATCTTTTAAAACTATATGAAGTACTTAAACATCATATGTAATTTATATTTTTATTTTTTATTTTTTATTTATTAATTACACTTTATTCACTTTGCATCCCCCCTGTGATTCCCTCTCTCCTCCCATCCCAATTCCTTCCTTCTTCCACTCACTGCATGCATGCCCCTCCCCAAGTCCACTGATAGGGGAGTTCTTCTTTTCCTTCCTTCTGGTCCTAGTCAATTAGGTCTCATCAGGAGTGGCTGCGTTGTAATTTAAATAAGGTTACTGGCACAAAAAAAAAGTACAAAGTGGCAATTCATAAAGTAATTAAAAGAAAAAATGCATAGAAATATCTTAGGTTGAATGGAGCACCACAGTAAAATTTCTGTCTTTTTATAATAATGGTTTGGTGTTGGAGATATAAAATAAAGAAAACTAACACTCAGTCCACACAAACAACATCTACATTCCTTATTCATACTGTGCATTTAATATGTTGTGTTTCAACATGACCGTCCTTGACAATTCATGTGAAATTAAATGAACCATATTGAATTTACAAGTGATAAGAAGGTAATATCTGCAAGTATTGTTTTATTAAAGAAGAATAAAGAAAGGCATCAGAGTATACTATGAAGGTAACTATTTACAAAGATGTATTCATTTGCAAGTACACACACAAGTCTGTTTCTTATGTAGCAACAAAGTAATTTCATGGTTGAATAAACTTATATAATTAGCCATCATGTTTAGCATTATATATCCATAACTGGTGAGTGATATTTAAACTAAGAACCCTGACAAGTACCCTATGAGCAACTCCTCTGCCAGTGTTTCTTAATAACAGTAAAGTAAGTGTATAAGACACTGTGATTTACAAGGATCTTTCCTGTACAACATTGAATTTAATCTTCAAAATATCCCTGTGAGTTTGTGATTTAAAATGAGAGTTTGTGCTACTGGGAATATCCACTAGCAATAAAGAGAGAGAGAGAGAGAGAGAGAGAGAGAGAGAGAGAGAGAGAGAGGTATATTAAGGTCATTTTTCTTCAAAATTACTCACAATGATTAACACGAGAATATCATCACCTGTTTCCTAGGAGTGTTATTTCCCAATGTCAACATTATTCTTATTTTGTATGTATGCCCTACATTTCATTGATTATTATACTGAATTAATCTGGATTTGTAAATCCTCACTCCCAATGCCACAGGATTGTTTGAATGACTGAATCCAAATTATGTGGAGCAGAATGTTAATCTTAAAAATTAGGCCTGAGATGGCCTAATTTTCATTTTAAGGTAAACAAGTATGAGTGATAAGATGTTCTCTTGGGCTTACAGCTCATAAACAACTTAAAAATGATCGTGGAAAGAGGCAACACAGAGATATTGGCATGCACATATATCATGTATCAGGAAACAATTTACTGATTATGTACCTACTGTGTATCTTTATGTTACTAATTGCAGAGAAATTTGTATCTACTTCTCATCTTATCCAATGGTAGGTTTTTTTCTTAATAACTGTAAAGAGAAATAAAATGAAACTTGTCTACACATTTACATACACAAAATAGGGATACACTCCTTTCAGAAGCTTCAAAAATATCTAGGTCTGGTCATCTATTTTGGTTTTAATAGGGCAATTACAAAACAATAAGTTGAGTAGTGGACATAAAAGTATTACAGTACTTGACTTATGTTTTAGTATATCCACATGAAATAATAAAGACATAAAACTCTTTTGCTATGTAACTGATGGCTTTCCTTTTCTTGGTACAAACTTACATACTAAATAAAATATGTTCTCAGAGTTGTTGCTCTTTAAAGGCCCTCAAATATATTTAAAATCACTGCTGGATATTTCAATTTGATGTTTAAATTTTTAAACATCTGTTCATTACAATTTTCATATTTGAATGGATGTCTGAAATTCCATGTAGCTTCAACACTATGTGAGAGTGGGATGTTTCTTTTTCTTCTTTTTTAAGCATATAGCATCTTTATTCATCATTTATGAAAATGACAAAGAAAAGTAAATACATAGACATATCAAAGTATTGCTGTTTTATTAACTATTTTATTTAATTTTTTTATTAATTACATTTTATTTACTTTTTATCCCAGCTGTACCCCCCTTGCTCATCTCCTCAGTTTCCCCTCCCCAAGTCCACTGATAGGGGAGGTCCTAATCCAATTCCATCTGACCCTCGCCATTAAGGTCTCATTAGGACTGGCTGCACTATATTCCACTGTGGCCTGATAAGGCTGATCCCCCTCAGGGGGAGGTGATCAAAGAGCAAGCCACTGAGTTCATGTCAAAGACAACCCCTGTTCCCCTTACTAGGAAAAACATGTTGGACACCGAGCTGCCATGGGCTACAACTGTATAGGGGTTCTAATTATCTGTATGCATATACTTGGATGGAGTATCAGTCTCAGAAAAGATCCCTGTGTCCAGCTTTATTGGTTCTATGGCTATCTCTGTAGAGCTCCTGTCCCCTGCATGTCTTTGTATCTCTGCATCTTTCATAAGATTCCCTGCACTCAGCCCAAAGTTTGGCTATGAGTCTCAGCATCTGCTTTGATACCTTGCTGGGTAGAGACTTTCACAGACCCTCTGTGGAAGCTCCTATCCTGTTCTCTGTTTTCACCCTCTTCTGATGTCCTTCCAAATTACCTTTTTGAATAAGGATTGATCTTATTACCTAGGATCCATATTTATCACCCTGTACAAAACAAAAGTCCAAGTGTATCAAAGACTTCAACATAAAACCAGACACACTAAATCTGTTAGAAGAAAAGTGGGGAAGATCCTTGACCTCATTGGCACAGGAGACAACTTCTTGAACAGAATGCCAGTAGCACAGACTTTAAGATAAACAATAAATGGGACATCATGAAACTGAAAAGCTTCTGTAAAGCAAAGGGCACTGTCATCAGAACAAAATGACAAGCCTACAGACTGGAAAAGGATCTTCGCTAACCCATTATCTGGAAGAAAGCTAATCTAACAGAATATATAAAGAACTTAAGAAGTTAAACAGCAACAAAACAAATAATCCAATTAAATATGGGATACAGAACTAAACAGAGAATTCTCTATAGAGGAATATAGAATGGCAGAGAAACACTTAAAGAAATGTTCAACATCCTTAGTCATCAGGGAAATGCCAATCAAAACAACCTTGATATTTCACCTTACACCCATCAGAATGGCTAAGGACAAAAACTCAAGTGACAATACATGCTGGAGAGGATGTGGAGAAAGGAGAACCCTACTCCATTGCTGGTGGGAATGTAAACTTGTACAACCACTTTGGAAATATATCTGGTGCTTTCTCAGACAATTAGGAATAGTGCTACAACAAGATCCAGCTATACCACTCCTAGACATATATTCAAAAGATGTTCAAGTACACAACAAGGACATTTGTTCAACCATGTTCATAGCAGCTTTATTAGTAATAGCGAGAACCTAGAAACAACCCAGTGGTCCCGCAACAGAGGAATGGATACAGAAATGGCTGTACATTTAACAACAGAATACTACTCAGCAATTAAAAACAAGGAAATCATGAAGTTTGCAGGCAAATGGTGGGAATTAGAAAATATCGTACTGAGTGAGGCAGCCCAGAAACAGAAAGACACACATGGTATATACTCAGTTTTAATTGGATACTAGTTATATAATAGAGGATAAACCTACAAAAGTCTGTACACCTAAAGAAGCTAAGCAAGAAGTAGGACCCTGGGTAAGATGATTAATCCTCACTCAGAAAGACAAATGGGATGGACATTGGAATAATGAGAAAAAGGCAACAGGACAGGAGCCTACCACAGAGGGCTTCTGATAGACTCTACCCTGAAGTTTATCAAAGTAGATGCTGAGACTCATAACCAAAATTTGGGCAGAGTGCAAGCAAGCTTGGGAAAGAAGGGGTTGATAGTAAGACCTGGAGAGGATAGGAGTTCCAGAAGGAAAGCAACAGAACCAAAATATCTGGGCACAGGGATCTTTTCTGAGATTGATACAGAAAGTGTGGTACATTTATACAATGGAATATTACTCAGCAATTAAAAACAAAGAAATCATGAAATTTACAGGCAAGTGGTGGGGTATTTCTTAAAACTTCATTATAATAAACAGTTTAAAATGAAAAACAAATATTATACACTAAAATTAACTGTCCCAAAAGTCTAACCTACTCAATGAATTTCTGTGTTACAGTTAGATTAGCCATTTGAAACTGAAACTATGGAGCTTCACATTGGATTTCACACTTTCATTATCAATATATGTTTTATGCACTTATCTCCTAACCCTAACCCTAACCAACACTAGAGATTCATAAAGGAATTATAACTTGAAAATCATCAGTTTTCATAAAATTTGATATCATTGTCTACATAATTAAGCTGAACTCTGTCCTATTTTCAAGTTTTTAGTCTGGTTAAACCATCTCAGATCCCAATCTTATTTTAGATATCATCCTTACACCTGTTCTCAGCTGTAGTCGGACTACTTCCACCATCAAACTTTTTGCTTTCCGCTGACTGTCGTACTTGTAGGCCAAAGTAAGCTAGCAGATTTTATTCCTACTCTTGAAGTCAAGAGAAACGTGATTTTACCAAATGTAATATAGATAACATCTAGCTTTCATATGTCCTTGAGGAGAGGACTGTTGAGTGAGACTAAGACAGCATTGTGAGGCAAGAAGAGGGATTGTCCATAGGAAGGAATGAAACAAGCCGTTTGGCTGCTTCAGAAGCTTTGAAAATGTAAAGATCCAGCATTGGATGAGGGATGTGGTGGAAGCCTGTACCCTCCAGTTTGCCCAGAGCTCCTGGATGACTTGTTTGAGAAATAATGAAAGCTAGCTGACAGTTACATTAGGGTCAGGCAAAGAAAGACTGAGATTATAAGTCAGTTCCTGGTCCTGTATTATGTGGCATTGTGTGATGATAGCGTTTTATAATACAATGTGGAATGATTAAGATAGCATGCCCATCAACATAAATCTCATTGTTTGTGATGAGAATGTTTGAAATTTACTAAATAATTTTGAAATTATAATTTGCTGTTAATAATACTTAACATACTGTACAGTGGTCACAAACAAACAAATACAAACCAACAAAACAAAAAATAATTGCCTCATTTCCCCTGCTGCCAATGCTTCTTTGAGTAGATGATCCCATTCTACCATTATCCAGACTCTGGTACTCTGATAACTATGGTATTCTCTCTGTCTCTCTCTGTTTCTCTCTGTCTCTGTCTTCCTGTCTGTCTCTGTGTCTTTGTCTCTCTCTTTGTGTCTCTGTCTCTCTCTCTTTCTCTTACTCTCAGTGTATGTATTCAATCATTTAGATAGATGACAATATAAATATTTGTCTTTCTTTGCCTGCTGTATTTCACTGAGCACAATGTTCTCCAATTTATATATATTGTTGCAAACTACAGTGCCTTCATTTTTCTTTTCTTTTTTTTATTGCTAATATTAGGGAGCATTGCTCCATCCTTTCATGATTCTTTTGTTTGTTTGTTTGTTTATTATTATTAGTTACATTTTATTAACTCTGTATCCCAGCTGTATTCCACTCCCTTATTCCCTCCCAATCCCACTCTCCCTCCCTCAGCTTCTCCCTGCCCCTTTCCAAGTCCACGGATTGGGGAGGACCTCCTCCCCTTTCATCTGGCCCTGTTTTATCAGGTATCTTCAGGGCTGGCTGGGAAGTCTTTCTCTGTGGCCTAGCAGACTGCTCCTCCCTAGGGGGGTGGGGAGTCAAACAGCCTGCCATTGAGTTCCTGTCAGAGATAGTCTCTGTTCCCCTTACTATGGGAAACCAATTGGTTATTGAGCTACCACGAGCTTCACCCAAGTAAAGGTTCTAGGTTATATCCATACATGGTCCTTGGTTGGAGAAACAGTTTTTCAACGCTAAATAGTGATCTATCACAGAGATATGTACATGTGAATGTTTTGTTTTTACTCATTCGTCTGTTGATAAAAGTCTATCTGGATACCTCTACAAATGTAAACAGTGCTGCAACTATCACAGTTTTGCCTTTATACTGATTCAAAAACTTTTGTATAAATACTCAGAAGGGGCATTAGTATAAATCATTATCTTACTTTCTCTTTTTTGTTTCATTTTGTAAGATAGTTTCTCACTATGTTTTCCATACTGGCTTTGAACTTTTAATCCTTCTGTACCAGCCTTCCAGGTACTTGAAATTAGAAGAATTATTCATCCCCACCTGCAATGTTCAATTTAACCTTTATTATTAATATTATCATTTATTGATGAAATCTTGCTTTTATATATTGATTATACTAATTTATACTCCCCAAAACAGTGAGCAGGGCTCCCCATCTCCCACCATTTGTCAAAACCATAACCTTTATTTCTTCTGGCAGCTACTTGGAAAAATGGTAATATAATTTAAACATGTTAATTTACATTTTCATAATTATTCATCATGGTGAGTGGTGTTTTCATATTCTTGATGTCAGTTTGTGTTTTCTCCTGAGAAGTGTTTTAAGGTTTCTCAAGTCTTATTTGTTTGTTAGCATTTACCATGTTTGTTGTTTGTTTAGGTCCCCGTACACATGCATGCTACAGTACACATTGATAGGAGAACAACATGCAGGTGGGGCTTCTCCATTTACCACATGACTTACTGGGGTGGAACACAGGTGGTCGGTGTTGGCCACAGGCGTCTTTACCTGCTGAGCCACTCTGCATTCTTCTCTTGGCAACTTTAACCATAAAATATATTCCTTTTACAGAATTTTGGGGGTTTCTTTTTTTTTTTTCTTAAATATGGGCCCTTTACCAGAAGTGTGGCTTGCAAAACTTCTCCCCTTTCAAAAATTGTCCTATACCTGTTATTTGCTTTTCTTATGTTGTTTTGAAGATTTTTTTTAAATGTGAATATAATCTTATTTGTTGGCTGTTTGCTCTTCAAGCTAGCATTTCTGGGGTCAAATACAAGGAAGTCTCCACTTGTCTGATGTGATTTATTTCTTTCTTTGTGCTCTTCTAATAAAACTCTTTTTTTCTATTTGGATGGAAAAAATCTATTAGAATTATTTTTAAATTTTGTTTCTAGCATAGTGAAGTGTGTAGCTAATTTTGAATTTCTTTTAACTAAGTTGACTGTACTGTAGATACCCTAAACCACTGTAAGAAAAACTCATATTTTTCTGATTTTGTTTCAAAAATCACGTGGCAGCATTTCTTTGGTTTGAAGAACATTAGACTTCATACAAGAAGTAGCCTTTCTTTTGTTTCTTTCGTGATCCCTGTCGAGTAATTTCCATATCAGAATGTGTATATAAATAGCCATTGTGTTTTGTAAGTATGGAAAACTCCAGATATCCTGCTTCACTGTGGCAGCTCTGAAATGGTGTAATACCTAGACCATCAAAGTGCCTCTGATGGGGATGCACACATCTATCGCATCGCACTCTGACTGCTGTGCACCTCATACAGCATCTCTTTCTCTGGTTCACGCCTGTAAAAACCTCATTATCTCATCCAGAAACCCCATAAATGTGGACACGACCTGAGTAGAATAAATCATGCCTATCCCACCAGCCGGTCACGTCAAAACTGGCTTTGATGGTTAATGTACACTCAGAATATTCCACCGTTTCTTACATTATAGAAACTGGTATCATTTTATTGCCTTTCATGTCTGAGATTACAAAAGAAGAATAAACATACCCTCTCCTCAAATGAAAGAGAAAGTAACTTATTTATAGAGATCAACCTTGAAAAAAAAAGGTAGTCTTTCTTTTCCCATTTTTAGATTTGAAACTGACTTACTGAGGAAAACATGTAAAAAATAAAAGTAACAAAAAACATTTAAGTTATGTTTTCCAGCACAATGTAATCATGGATAGGAGTATTTTTTGTTGTTTCTGGACAGTTCAACAAGGAAATAACCAGATTTTATTTGCAAGAGAAATGTTTTCTCTATACATTGCATTCTGAGATAAAAGACTGCCAAGGTTTATTTTCCTTTAACTCCTGGTAGGTGCCACATAAAGGTTTAAGTCACAGTTTCCTTAAACAAATATGAAATCTGTTCCAGACAGTGTCTCTGAAATCACATCCTGTTTTCACACTTCCTGTATATTAGCTTTTATGTCTGCACGTCGTCATGAGTGATTGCAGAGCAGTCTAATTCTTGTTCTTCAGGAGAAGGACCATGATTCCTAATTACTTTGAAACGTTCAGTAAGACAATTTTTTTTTAAATCTGTGAAGCTTCGACCGGAAAATACTGCTGACTGGACTCAGCAACTCCAACCTCCTTTCAGCTTAACGTAAAATGAAGAACAAAGAACACAAGAGACCGTGTGACTCTCGGGACTGCTGAGTTCTGTTACCATATATTCCCTCTGCAGTGCGGAAAATGATGCAATGTTTCCCTCCCGTCCCTGGCCTGGTGGGACTGTTCCAGGGAGTCTGAACCTTAGCTAAGAGTCATGCAATACAACCAGCATGCCTGCCATAGGGGCCCCTGAAGCCCCGTGGAGGAAAGAGTAACGGTTACATTTTATAGGGTGTATCTTAAAAGAACATCTGAGCACATACTTAAAAAAAGCTTGAAATATTTCCCTGAGGTTTCTAACAAAAATGGATAGATGATAGATAGATAGATAGATAGATAGATAGATAGATAGATAGATAGATAGATAGAGATAGAGAGATAAATAGAAAAACTGCTTGCATAGGAAAACGAAGGTTTCCGTCTCTTTTTGCTTTTCAGATTTAATAAGTAATTGGAGAGTAAGATTTAGTAAAAAATTGGTAAATTTCAATTTCATTTAATAGTAAATAATTTTTATTGGCCATCCCTGATTCAAAGCAAACCTAACAGCTTTAAGGGATCTTGGAGCATTTTAAACCCTGACAACAATACCCACACTAAAGACTAATGAAATATGATTAGATTTCTCACAGTATATTTCAAAATCTGAAACTCCAAAAGCCTCTCTCTTATCATAGAATGAACTTATGTCCCCTCTAAAGGACCTAGTTGTCAATTGATCTCTGTGATAATGCAGAAATGTCACCAGCATGAGCAATTTCAGGACCTTGAGTATTCTTTTTTGTTGTTGTTGTTCTGATATTCAAACTAACCTAAAGACTTATAGAAAGAATAATTTATTCCTTTGATACTAAAACTGGAGGCAAACAGCAAAATAATAATACACAGTGATGACATTTAAGCATAAGTTAAAGGATATGTAAAATCTCCAGTGGATTGCAGTGTTTTATGGGAATAATAAGTATTTGTGGTTTTGACTAAGGACTTATCTTTACATTTATCTTTCTTTCTTTTTTCCATTTATTGAAAATATTTTTTTTCTTACATAATATATGCCGATTATGGTTTTCCTTTCCTGTACTCCTCCAAATTCCTTCCCAGGTCCTCTGCCTCTCTGGATCCACTCTTATTTTTCCCCTCTCATTAGAGAAGCACAGGCTTACACATGACAATAATAAAATATAAAAAGATAAAACAAAAGCATTGTATTAGACAAGACAAACAAACAGAAGAAAAAGAGCCAAAGAGAAGGCACAAGAATCAGAAACCAACTCATTCATACACTCAGAAGTACCATAAACCATTGAGTGCAGCCTCATCTCATTCATTTGTTGGAGCAACGAATGGAGGGAAACACCTTAGTATCCTCATTAATTGTAAGCACATGTAGCATTGCTTTCTGCTTAAAATTTATAGAAAGAAATTGTTGTCCCATAAAGATAGATATTTTGTTTTAATATTACAAGACTGTTCATAAGGAATGTCTTAGAACATAAATCCTGGCAAAAAAAATCAGAATAATATAGATACGGTTAACACTGTAAGTGTGAACTGTATCAAAAATACTGTAAAGGAAGAGAGTATTTTTTCTAGTTATTGATAATAGATTATACTAAAGTTTAATTGACGTACAATGTGAGGTCAGAGAAGAGTAATTTAATTTCATTATATACATTGCATACCCACACATAATCACACACTCATGAACAGATATTCACAGTCATACACACATACATCCACATCCACACACACACATAGAGCATATGCTCATAGAGATATACTCTAACATGCACATGTTCATAGATACATATTTACATATTCATGAACACTTGCGTAATATAACCAAATACACATACACAGACACACATACTAAAAGACACATAATCATATACACATGCACAAACACACATGCAAACCACAGTTATATACATATGTATATATGTATGCACATAGACACTTACATAGATATATACACACATTCTTACAATACTCTAATGCACACACATACATATACTTGCTCACACATATCCAAACACAGATACTCACATACTCAAACACACAAGCTCATGTATATACACACTAATACATATATACATACACATACACATCACACAGACATACACACACTCACACACTCACATACACTAAAGCACACATACACACACTGATGCACAATACAGAACCATGACCACATAGTCAAACACTCAAACTTGTAATACACATATGCATATATAGGTACATACACCTACACACACACATACACAAACACTCAAATACACATGATCATACATACTGAAGTATGCATGCAAACAATGATTAACACATACACATAGTCACATACTCAAACGCACACGTATACATTGTTTCAGTGAAAACCAGATTAGCTTTTACATAGCATAAAAGTACATGATTATTACATTATCCTTATTTTTTCAGAATTTTCCCTGTGAAATAATGTCACAAATTCACCAAAATTATAGGTACTTCAAGCAATGATAGATGAAATAATTATTTTAAATTTCTATCATAAATCACTTCTCCAAAATTAAATTCTGACTTCGGGCCAGTTATCAGTCTTTCTGTATCTCTCCTCAAAGTGACAGACAAGGCTCACAGGTACCAATGGGCTCAGATAGAAGGCATGTGCTATGGTCACATGTACATACGAACGTATAGAAACATTCATTGTCAAGAGAAGAACTTAGCACCTTAGGTATGACAGTTAGGCAGAGAGAGAATGGTCAGTCAAGTCTGCCTTCTCCTAGTCAGCTTTGACAACTTATAAGATTTTGTCTTTCCTCGAGCCACTACCTACACCATGTCTAATTATGTTCCTGCTCACAGACTGACATTTAAGTACAGCCCATTAAGGCAGAAACAACACAGCTCATCTCTTTAGCAGAGTACAGACCATAAACACAGATCACTCTCCAATTCATCAAAATGTGCTTATGGATGATAAGTAATTTTTTTTATTCATACCGTATCATATCTATAAATTTTCTATATAGAAAAGATAAATCTTCTGAAACTGTAATATTCTTCCTATAAATTTAAACAGCAGCATTGCCTTTGAATATTTTAATGTGATATATGATTTATTGTCTCTTTCTTTAGCTTTTAATATATGGAGGGCTGTCCTAGACACTGCAGTCTCCGATTTGCTAAAATATGTATCTGAACACTTTGTTCTTGTCGCTGTTTGAAACTGAGCTAAAAATGTCAAATGTAAGAGTTCTTACTGTAGTATCGATACAGTTCTATTATAACACAAAATGTTAAAAACATAGTTACATATTTCCTTACTATTAATAATAAGGTTTTGCTGAATTTAATTATATTGGAACCGCTTTTCTCATTCATTCCAAACTCTCATTCTGAACCCTTTCCCAAACTTAATTAATTAGCAAAAGAGAGTGTATCTATAATTGGGCATTTTTATAATTTACAGATTTAGAGAACAATATCCTATGCCAGAGATGTTCGAGAGAGATACCATGTCTCGTCTACAGAGAATCATCAGCTCTAATTCACTAACTGCTAAGTAGCCAGATGTCATTTTCAAACATAAACCAGATTAATCACATTCTCTACTCAACCTCTTCTGTGGGTTGTTCATAGAAATTAGTATAAAATTCAGAGCCTATAACAGAATAAGCCAGACAATAAATGAGCTAGTAAAGCTGGTCCCGCACTAATTCCCGAATCTCATGAAACACACGTTTACACCCAGCTCTTAGGATCCAGTCCATTTACTTTAATTTTGGTCTCCCTAATCGAGCATTTCTATTTGCCTTTTCTGGGCATTATCGGCCTATAGAATTTTGGTAGTAGAAAACTGATATAACAATAAAAGGAGGACCCTAGGGGGGATGCTTAAATCTCATTCAGAATGGCAAGCAGGATAGACACCAGAAGTGGTGGAAGAGAGAGAAAAGAAAAGGAGTCTACCATAGAGGGCCCTCTGAAAGGTGCTACCCATCAGTGCATCAAAGCAGCTGCAGAGACTAACAGCCAGACTTTGGGCAGAGTGCGGGGAGCTTTGTGGAAGAAGGGGTGGGCAGAGAATAGAAGGACCCAGAGGGGACAGGAGCTCCACAAAGAACCAACAAAGCCAAGAATTCTGGGACCAACGGTGCCTTTCAGGCACTGATGTAACCATGTAACCATGTAACCAGTCAAGAACCATGCATGGAGATGTAGCCAATAGGCAGCTTAGTCTCCCTGTTATGTCTCCAGTAAGAGGAACAGGGGCTTTCTCTGTTAGGAACTTCTTTACCTGCTCTTTGATCACTTGCCCTTGGCAATGCAGACTTGCAAGGCAGGATCCAGGCAATCCTGATGTGACTTGACAAGCTAGGGTCAGTTGGCAGAGGAGGAGGACTCCCCCTTTTGGTGGACTAGAGGAAAGAGTTGTGGTTGAGAGGGAGGAAGGGTGGGACAGGAGGAGATGAGGGAGGGGGCTACAATTAGGATATAAAATGAAAAATTCCAAAGAAAATAAAAAGGAAAAAAAAAAGAAATCCAATATTTCTGAGTCATGCTTTAGAGTTACACACTGGAGATGTGGCTAGTGTAGACACATGGTCTACACGAGGTGTAGGTTTGGCATGCATGAATGCAAACATGTTCAGAAATACAAACACCCCTAGTTGCATTTAATTGAGCAGACAGTTGAAGAGGTTTTAGTACATTTATTTGCTATTAGTTACTTCCTTAAGGCTGTTCAACTTTATCTTTAAATTACTTTTTTAGTATTTGTTGTATTTCCTATATTACAACAGATTATCAGTTTTTCTACCTTTTATATACTATATAACAACACAATAAATAATCTATCACCACAAGTATAGAATAAATGCCATCTATTTGTTTCTTAGTTCGAAAAAAAAATTAACTAATGATCAATATTGTTTTTTTTTCCATATTCACCCTGGGCTCTCTTTTAATATTAATTTACAAATCCAAGACCTAACAAAATTTCAGTAGCAAGTAACCAAGTGTGAAATTTAAAAAGTCACAGACTCTATTCATTCAGATTATGATTTTTCTATTTAGAGTTCCAAGTCATTTTTGTCTTAATCCATGTCATTTGATTTGGTCGATGAGGCATTAGAACAAAATGTCGAGATGACTGATTAAGCTTGGTACATCCTCTCACTGCCTCCTCTGCATGTGTGAACATAAGCACAACAGTAGAGTAGTGGATTAAAAGCATGCAATACAGCCAAGCCAAACATGTCCTCTATACTGACAGCCTCCTGCCTCTGCTCCCACCTAGCCTACCCAAAACTTGTGTACGAATTTACATAAAATTAATCACCACAGACTCATAAGCTCAAATTGCTGCCTAACTTCAAAGTCAGTAACTGTAGTATATAATATTTATTATTATTATATTTTAATTTATTTTTTTGATATTATTGTATATGCATGCTGTACTCACATAACTTTTATTCATCACATTTTTTGTCCAACCTCTCCTATGTCTCCTACTACACTGAAATTTTTGATCTCTTCTTCTATGATTATTCATATACAATATGCATGGAGAAGACAGAGACTGTCTCTCTTTCAGCAGCTGTTCATCTAAATGTGGAACATTGTGAAATTTCTTCCATCTATTTTGGAATGTCAGCTGGCATTGATATTGTGCAGGTCTTGTTTAGGCAACCATATTTTGGAATATTATTTTTAAGTAAATTTTAATGTGTTAGAGAAGATTCCATCTTGCAGCAGATATATTGGCCATCTAGTTCTTAAAATCTACCCCTTCTCCCACTATGTTTATTGAGTCTTCTATGAAGGAGTTGACGCATATGCTCTGATGAGACATACTATAGAATGTTAATGGCTTCATTATGTCCCTTGAGATTTTTGTAATATACTCAGTCTGCTACAGAAAATTATGTATGAACACCTATTATATAAAAATATATTCTTGAAATGCATGCATAATTAAAGTATTGAGAAAATGATTTATTTTTAATGAATTTAGATGTTGGTATTCAGTTGGAAATGTCAATTATTTAACA
Organism: Rhombomys opimus; assembly: GCA_010120015.1. Lineage (NCBI taxonomy): Eukaryota > Metazoa > Chordata > Mammalia > Rodentia > Muridae > Rhombomys > Rhombomys opimus. The sequence continues at coordinate 212,900 of REGO01000804.1, forward strand.
ATATTGACAGCTTCCATGTGTAATAGATTTGAAGATTTATTTATAGATGTTCAGTGTTCAGGTAAATCAAGCCTGCTTTTAAAACAGTTTCTCTTAAGGGATGCCTCACTCAGGATGATCTTTTCCAGTTTCCACCATTTGCTTGCAAATTTTATGATTTCCTTGTTTTTAATTGCTGAGTAGTATTCCATTGTGTAAATGTACCACAATTTTAGCAACCACTTCTCCATTGAGGGACATCTGTGTTGTTTCCAGATTCTGGCTATTACGAATAAAGCAGCTACAAACATGGTTGAGAAAATGTCCTTGTTGTACACTTGAGGATATTTTGGATGTATGCCTAGGAGTGGTATAGCTGGATCTTGAGGAAGCACTATTCCTAATTGTATGAGAAAGCACGAGATTGATTTCCAAAGTGGTTTTAAAAGTTTACATACCTTATTTTTCATTGCTAAGTAATACTCCATTGCATAGATGTACCACAATTTCTGCATCCATTCTTCAGTTGAAGGGCAACTGGGCTGTTTCTAGCTTCTGGCTGTTACAAATAAAACTGCTACAAACATGGTTGAACAAATGTCTTTATTGTGTACTTGAGCCCCTTTTAGATATATGCCTAGGAGTTAAATGGCTGGATCTTGAGGAAGCACTATTTCTAGTTGTCAAGAAAGCACCAGATTGATTTCCAGAGTGGTTGTACAAGTTTACATTCCCACCAACAATGGAGGAGGGTTCTCTGTTTTTACTCGCAATAAAAAATAAGGAAATCATGAAACTTGCAAGTAAATGATGAGACCTGGAAAGGATCATCCTGGGTGAGCTGTCCCAGAAGCAGAAAGACATACATGGTATATACTCACTCATATAGACATATAACATAGGATAAAACTACTAAAATCTGTACATCTAAAGAAACTAATCAAGAGAGAGGGCCCTGACTAAAACACTAAAACACGCAATTCCATCCCAAAAAGCAAAGAGAATAGACATCAGAAGAAGTAGGAAGCTGCCACCTTTCAGGGGGCCTCTGAAAGGTTCTCTGCCCTGCAGACTATCAAAGCAGACGCTGAGACTTATGATCCACTGTTGGGAAGTGTGCATGGAATCTTATGTAAGAAGTGGGAAATAGTAAGATCTGGAGAGGACAGGAACCCTACAAGGAGAACAGCAGAACCAGAAAATCTGAACACAGGAAACTTCGCAGAGACTCATACTCCAACCAAGGACTATTTATGGAGATAACCTAGAACCCCTGCACAGATGTCGCACATGACAGTTCAGTATCCAAGTGGGTTACATAGTAATGGGAAGAGGGACTGCCTCTGACATAATCTGATTAGCTTGCCCTTTGATCATCTCCCCCTGAGTGGGGAGAAGCCTTACCAGCCCACAGAAGATGACAATGCAGCCACTCCTGATGTGATCTGATAAACTAAGATCAGAAGGAAGGAGAGGAGGACCTCCCCTATCAGTGGACTTGGGGAGGGGCATGCGTGAAGAAAGGGGAGGGAGAGTAGGACAGGGAGGGGAGGAGGGAGGAGCTTATGGGGAGAGATACAAAATGAATAAAGTGTAATTAATAAAATAAATTTTAATTTAAAAAAAAGTTTACATGCCTACCAGCAATCCTCTCCAGCATGTATTGTGACTTAAGTTTTTTTATATGCTCACTTATAAGTGGATATTAGACATATCGTATAGGATAAACATACTAAAATCTGTACACCTAAAGAAGCTAAGCAAGAAGGAGGACCCTGGGTAAGATGCTCAATCCTCATTCAGAAAGGCAAACAGGACAGACATCAGAAGAAGGAAAAAACAGGGAACAGGACAGGAGCCTACCACACAGGACCTCTGAAAGTCTCTACCCAGCAGGATATCAGAACAGATTCTGGACTAATAGCCAAACTTTGGCCAGAGTGCAGGGAATCTTATGAAAGAAAGAGGGATATGAACAATCTGGAGGGAACAGGAGCTCCACAAGAAGAGGAATAAAACAAACAAACAAAAAGGTCCCAGGGGTCTTTTCTGACACTGATACTCCAACCAAGGACCATTCATGGAGATAATCTAGAACCCCTGCACAGATGTGGCCCATGGCAACTCAGTCTCTAACTGGATACCCTAGTAAGGGGAACAGGGACTATCTTTGACATGAATTCAGTGGCTAGCTCTTTGATCACCTCCCTATGGGCAGGAAGCAGGCTTACCAGGCCACAGAGGAAGACAATGCAGTCAGTCCTGATAAGACATGATAGGCTAGGGTCAGAGGGAAGGGCAGGAGGACTGCCCCTATTAGTGGACTGGGGGAGGGGCATGGGAGGAGAAAAGGGAGAAAGGGTGGGATTGGGAGGGGATGAGGGAGGAGGCTACAGCTGGAATAGAAAATGAATAAATTGAAATTAATAAAAAATTAATTAAAAAGAAAGTAAAAGAAAATAAAAATAAAAGTTTTTCTCAGTAGAATTTACAAAGTGTCAAATTGAATATATCTTTATTTCTTTAGTATTTTACCCTGGTGTGTTATATATAAGAGTGTATAATGAAGGTAGAAGATTTATCTAATATTACATAACCAAGCTTAATCTCCCATTTAATTTATACTTTTGCTGTTATTCTCAACTTACTAAGTTCTTAGCTTACTAACTTCTTTTAGTATTTGTGTGATTAAAACTCAGCTTGCTCTTACTCTAGGAGTATAATCAGTTTAGACTCTATCTGTAGAAAATAAAAACCAAAACCCAAATTTTATGTTTCAAGAATAAAGAAGATTTGGTAATTGGGAAATACTGTAAAAAAATATTATTAATGTGTATTCCATTCAGTAATGTGTAAATCAGCTTTTATTGTTTCAAATTATAAATAATTTCCTAAAATAGATGACGGTATTAACTCTTGTTCTCAGACTAGATATTAGTTGGATAATTGTGAAAAGTTGTAAGGCTAAATTATTTCAGTACTTTCATTTTCAAAAACAAGACCACACTGCTATGTCTGTGTCCTCTTCCCCAATGTACCATAGTTACAGATGTACCAGACAGCTGAGTCTATGCCCTCTTCCCCAGTGTGTACCATGGTTACAGATGTACCACACAGCTATATCTGTGCCTTCTTTCCCAGTGTACCATGGCTATACATGTACCAGACAGCTGAGACTGTACCCTCTGTATCAGCTTTATAGACATGATCTATCCAGCAGCTGCTGTGCTCTACTCTGTAAGTTCTTACGTTCCTATTTTCCATTTAAAAACATTTTTGTAAAAATAATACTCATTTGTATTGATCATGCCATCTATTTCCTAATGTCATTTCTGTTTTTATTCATTCCACATAAACAGCCTCAGGATGAGATTATGGATAATTTCACCAATGATAAAACAGGCTCCCAGAACAGACAGAAGAAAGGTTCATGTTGAGCTATCATTCTGCTCCATAAAGAAATGAAAATGGGGACATAACCACAGACACTGAGGAAATCCAAACAATTATTAGGTCATACTACAAAAGCCTACATGCCACAAAATTTGAAAATCTAAATGAAATGGATAATTTCCTTGAAAGATTACATCTACCAAAACTAAGTCAAGATCAGGTAGAAAGACTG
>REGO01000804.1:221116-240669 GCA_010120015.1 Rhombomys opimus
TTGTCTAGGGTTAGATGTAAAGGGAGAAGGACCTCTCCTATCAGTGTACCCCATTTTTTTTATTTAACTTTTATTAAATACACTTTATTCCTTTTGTATCCCCCCATAAGTCCCTCCCTCCTCCCCTCCCGGTCCCACCCTCCCCCCCTTTCTGCATGAATGCCTCTCCCCAAGTCCACTGATAGGGGAGGTCCTCCTCTCCTTCTTTCTGATCTTTTATTTTTTTGTCCTCCCTTTCTTTTTAACTTGCATATTTCTACAAGGTTTACTTTCCCTGCTCTTACATGCTAATACTTTCAAATACATGCCAAATAGGAGTAAGATCAAATACGGCCTTTTGCTTGAAATTATAAATATATACCTAGCAATTACTGCATGTAATATGTAAGCCTTTTGGGGACTGATCTATAATTTATCATTTGAAAACATGCCTATTTCTATACATGCCCCTACTTATTAAATAATGTTATTTATGAAATGGGTTTTAAATTTTGTCAAATGTTTGCACTTTTTAATAATTTGACCAAATGAGGTTTTTCTTTTCCACTTTAACTTGTGTGTGATATGCATGCATATCACATGTCATGTGTGGGGATGTGCATGCCCTTCTGTTTGCATGGGTATGGACCTATATATAAGGGAATGTGCATTCCCTTTGGTTTGCAAACATGTGGCATTCTTATGTGGGGTGCACAAGCTCTTTTATTTTTGTGTGTGGGGGGATGTTCATTTACTTGTGTTTGCACTCATGTAGAGGGCCAAGGTTGATGTTTCTTAGTCTTGATGCATGTCTTCAGTGAAACTCACAGCAGTCTGATGTGTTACTCTTGTTATCCAGCTTGCTGGAGGGGAGAGGGTGTCTTCTATGTTTGCTTTCAGAGGCAGGCAGTGGTTAAAGACCAGCCACCATACCTAGCTAGCTTTTAATAGAATCTAGAGGTCTGAACTCTGATTTGTATGCTTGGAGGGCAAGTGTTGCAATCACCAACCTGTCTTTCGAGCTCTGGCTCTATGAATTTTATTATCTCACTTAACATATGATACATAAATGGATTTAATAATACTGCACTTCAGTATTTCTTGCATATACTCCCCATAAATGCAACAGATTTGTCTTTTAATATCTTTTTATTTTAAATAGCAACTCAGATATTTACTTTATTCTTAAGAAAATCAATAAAACATATTTGTATTTTGTAGTAAAGATGTTTGAGTTTTGGCATCATGGCAAAACTGTATACTGGGTAGAGAAAATACCTGGGTGTTGTATCTTTATTCATTCAAGTTTGAATAGTATTTGAAAATTAAATCTTTCAGAGAATTTAGGAACTATTATCTTAGCTTGGTCCTTTTATGCAAGAGTTCTTTTGGTTTCATTTTTTTTTTAATTTTTGAACTTTCTGTCCTCTATTGAACTTAGCCACATTTTCATATACCTAGAAATCATGAGTGCTGTGTATGCATCTTAACCTCGTTCATCTCTTCTAGAGGTTTTTACTTCTATGTTTGATTTTCTGTTTATTTGTACCACTTTTTGTTATGATCTAGTAGTTGAATACTTGATTTTCAAGACTGTTTATCTCACAAAGTCCCCCTAATCTGTAAGCCACTGGGTCACTATAATAGGGGACAACCAAAGAAGTGAACCAGGAGCAAAACTTAAAAGCACTGTAGATATCAAAGTAGGTGAGGGAACAGATGAAAAGAGCTCTAAATAGAAAAGACCAAAGATGGGAAAGAATAATGGGGGGGGGGGTGTTGAGAGTGACCTTTAGCACGGTTTTAGAGAGCTGCCAAGGATGAAGAGCAGGGGCACCAGATGCCTGAAGCTGCAGGCTGTAACACTTGTTGCTAGATACCAGGCCAGCAGTGTCAACAGTATCAGAGCAATAACCTGATACTTCAGCTTCCACAGTCACAAGTCTCCAGTTTTCAATCCCTAGAGCTATGAGGCTATGAGTTTAAAAGACTCAGGATTTCTGGGTGGTCAACACTCTCAGCATTTCCAGAAAAATCATACTGCTTTGCTTTACTTTATGCAGTTTTCTTAAAATTGTGACCTCTATACTCTCTGCGTATCTTTTATATTCTACTCTCTGAATCTCTATTTCAAATGTGTACTTTGGGTAAGGCAAAGATGTGGTTTTTGCTACAAAGTTTTGCCTTAATGGCATTTTTATCTTTACTGTTTTTTTTTTTCCACTTATAAAAGTCCATGTTTTTATTTAAAATTTTCTTCAATAAAAATGACAGTATCTTTAGGTATGTGAATTGTTCTCATAAAAGTAAAATTATTAGAGTCAATACATACTAATTAACTTACACATTAACTTAATGAAATGAAGTAAATGACTTCATTTCAAAATGCCTATTTCACGAAAATGCTAAAAAGAAATCTATATTTTTCAAGACCCAGTTCATGGTAGAGCAGAACAGCTGAAGCTGCATACATAAAGAGAGGTTGATAAAGCAGGGCAGGAGGACACCAGAAAACAATTCACTTATAGATCCAAAATAGCAATTTGCTACTGTTTCCATGCTGGGAGTTACAATTGTCATAGACTAGAACATTTCATTTCCATGGGTAGCCAACTAGGGTAATTAGCTCCATCTTTATTCCAGTAATGGCTTTGTCTTTTCACCAACTCCTTTTCTGAAACTGTCTCGTACATTTTTCTTTAGTTACCCAAATTCCTATTGTACAAGATTTCTTACTACTCTGAGTCTTTCACTACCTCAATTTAAACTCATTACTAACACCACATGCAACTCTCCTGCCCTACTTTGTGGATTTTGTATTTTCTGTCTTTTTGAGACCTGCAAGATCCTGGTGAAAACATTAGCCTGCTAAATTTTTTTGTGTCTTAAATTGCAACTCTGATCAGCGCCAAATGTACTGCTTTTTTCTTAAGCAACTCATGAATAAATGGTCATAAGGGTATACCTCTACACAACCCTAGTAGAAGGTCTAAACTAATGAAAATTTGTGTGACTCGTGTTACAGTTTCTATTTTAAGAGCTGAAGTCTCAAATATGTTAACATTATATTTAACTTTATATTTTATAGTTGAAAATTGCAAATCTGGGGAATAATCTAAATATTGTATAATTTGATATACATGGTTACATGGAGTTTTACATGTTTATTTACATGTTTTAATAACAAAGTTTATGTTTTAAAAGTAAAAAATAAAGAACACTCAATGACTAGATAATTTTGGTGGATAGATATTTACAAATAATGAGTAACAGAATAGCAGTGATTTCTAGTGGAAATATAGCATCAGAAAACCAAATATTTATGACCTACATAGTAAATTGGTACCTGCATCTTATATTATATAGATTTTTATCTTCATTTAAAGAAAAACGAATGCTGTGTTTTAAACTGGAATATCCACTATTATCTCACTATGGAGAAAACACATGGCAGAGATCACTAATACAGGCAAAGTTTTATTGGCTCATCGGTTCAGAGAGTTTGAAAGTATGATGGGGAGACTACCTGACAGAGGTCATGGCAACCACAGAATGCGGTAGAAGATATTCTTACTTCTGTGGACCAGGAAAGCAGATTAGAACCATTAAAGGCAACCTACTTGAGGCAGCTAGGCCCCACTTCCTGAAAATAGTATAGCCCTCCAAAAAAGCACAACCCAGCATGGAATGGGAGCCCCAAACCAAAATCTTTTAGAATGTTCCAGGTTCAAATCATAACTGTCAACTCCCAGATGTTTATTCCACATACACACATGAAATGTTATGATTTTCTACACAAGTTCAGAGAATATATTAAATAAGCCCTCTCTACTGTATACCTGTTGACCATCCACATCCTTTCAAACAGTGGAGGATGGAGAGGGTTGCCAAACCTGCCTCTAAACTTCATCTGTGTCACGACTAACTCCTCTACTTGTCTTCTCAGAGAAGCAGTCAGAGTTGCCAGGCCTGCAAGACCATAGGTGTTCATGGTACAAAGCACAAATAACAGGTTATTTTTCCTTATATTTTAAATGACATTATTCCAAGCTCAGAAAGGGAAAACTTTTTCTTATTGAAACTCATTACCCATAGCAAAGTACCACTTGTAGAAGAGAATGAAAAACAGGAATGACTCAAAATTTACTTCAGAAAGCTTTACTTAGAAAATGAATACACTTTTTTTTTTCTACAAGCATACAAGAATTTGACTAGTGATGAAAAGAAAACAAAGTAAATAATACATTTTTTCCCTGTCTTTAAAATTCACCTCCTTTCAAATGGTCATCATCTGGTCTTCTTGCTACTCTGACTTTTAGGCAATGCTTCTTGAAACCAAACCCAGGCTTTGAACATACAAAGCAGGAAAGCTTCACCTTGGCCACTGAGCGCGAGTAAGCTAAATTAATCACTTGGAGGTAAAATTGTCTAAATCCTACTAATCTCTGAGCCCTGAAGAGCTTCTTGCCTTTCTAGTTTGCTCTACAATTTTATATTTAAGTCACACATTTGAAAAGCAGATGCCCAAAATGACCAGTCCTCTTTTCCTTATTTAAAAGAAAATGAACTCTGTAAAAATGAAAGTTTGTAGAATGAGGGTAGAAATATTCACACACATGTCATATAAGATGGATGAGGAGAACAGAGGCTGCCTCTACCATGAACTCAGTTAACTGCTTTCTGTTCACTCACCCCTCATGATGCAGCCTTGCCAGGCCATTGAGGAAGAGGATTCAGGCAATACTGGTGAGACTTAACGAGCTGTGGACAGACGGAAATAGTGGAGAGCTCCCCCTTTCTGTGGACCAGGGAAAGGGGATGGGGGTAAAAGAGAGGAAGGTGTGGGACTGGGGGGGAATTGAGGAAGGAGACTTCAATCTTGATATATAATGAATAAATTGTGAAGAAAATAATATAAATTAAAATAAAAAAAGGTAAAGGGTGGCTTTCTACTACCAATTTATCTTTTAAAAACATACTTTATTTTTAACAAAAACAAAAAAAAAATTGGATAACAAACTGATACACTGTTGGACAAGTATTAGCAATATTTGTTTTCTTGGTTTTTGGAGACCTGATTTCTCTGTGTAGCCCTTGCTGTCCTAGACCAAGGCAGCAAAATACTGCAAAGATTGTCTGGCTCCAGAGAGGTGAATAGCGTGAGACTCGGCTATCTACGAAGGAGAAGGGGCCCTTTGGATCCATCTGATGAACAGGGTAAAACATCCTTAAGACAGGACTGTCAAAATGATTGCTGTTAGAGAAAGGCAACTGACCAATGGTAGCTTAGACGTGGGAAGGTGAAGTGCCTGGTAGTGACAGCCCTGTGGCTTTGAGTACTGATAATGGAAAACACAGAGATGGAGATCAGAGAGCTAGCTGGGGAGCTTGATACTTGGTAAATCTCCAAGCAGTTGAGACACATGACCTTCCACTTAGAAAGCTGCAAAGTGTATAGCAACTGAGCACTACCCTCCTTGCCTGCTTCATACTTGATTACAGAATGCTACCTTACTGTCCTTTTCTTTACAGGCCCATGTCGGCCACCTGTCATTCAGGGACAGTTCCCTGGCTGCCTGCCATTTCTAACTTTTAATGCATCCAACCTCCTGCACAATTTCCCTTTTGTGTTTCAAAGGCCCTGCTGAGAGCTGAGAGAGAGGATTCCTCACGGATCTGGAAAGTACAATTGAGGAAAAACAGAACCTCCCAAGCAAAAGGAAGAGAAATAGAAGGGGAGAGATGAAAATGCAATAAAAGGAGAATCCAACATAGAATTCTAACAGTGAGCCTACTCCCCATGTTCTTCTCTGTGTATTCAACCACATTTGTTACAACTTTGAACTGAAGCATTAGAGATAGAAGAGGGAAAAAAAAAGTATGGAGGACGGGAGAACCTGGACCTTTTGAACCAGTTACTGGTTGCTCTGTTTCGCAGCCTCCCCTCTTTCACGTAGTCCCAGTTCTCATTTAGTATGGAGAATTTAATGCTTAGTGAAAATTAAATATTTCCATTTGTATACTCCTGCTGTTCAGTGTGTGGTTATCATTTATTAAGTAATAATTGGTTGCAAAGATTACAGATTATAAAGTAATTGATAATTCGTGGGTATTTATAAATAGACTGTCTTTGAGTCAATGTTTTTACTGAAAGTGTTGTGAATTTCAATGCACTTCAATGTAGCAGTTGTTTACATAAAGTCTGTTTATGGAAGTTGCCATCTGTTTAAGTTGGTCCTTTAAGAATAATGTTCAAAAATGCAAAATAAAACAGCCTCCTTTCTTAAATGTAACTAACAAATGAGATCATTGTAGGTATTAAAAAATAAAAATACCCTATAAGTTATATATATTAATATGTTGCAGTGGAGAGAACTATGAACCAAATAAAACCAATATTCTCTCGGGGCCATCCTTCAATTACAGGAAGTGGACGACAACAACAAAACAAACAAACAAACAACAAACCAAGGAAACCATTACGAAGGTAAAGTTAAGCCAGCTTAGTAGTGGGAACTTGAAATCCTGAACTACAGAAATAGAAAGGTGGGGGCTTTGGTCGTCAGAAACACTTTCTCAAATAATAACATAGAGAGCAACAGAGCAAAACACCTGACCTGTGACCTCAACCCGTATAATTACATGCAGGCACCAGCACACACACAAAGAGATATAGACAGAGAAAGACAGAGACAGAGACAGAGACAGAGACAGGAGAGATAGGAAAAGAAAAAATGAGAGAGAGGAGGGAGAAGAAAAAGAGCACTATTTGGAAGGCTTCCTTTGGGGAAGAGATATTTTAGTTCTGATTTAACTACTACACAGACAATCATAAATGTATTTGGAAGAAATACATTCCAGAAATAATTCACAGTGAAGCAAAGTTTAGCTCAAGAAGTAGGACAGGCCTGAGGCAGAATAATTGTAGAGGTATTTTGAGGAGAAGGTAACAGAGGTAAGGGGCAGGTGCACAGTATCTTATGGCCTATGTATTAACATACTTTGTGAACTGGACAATTATCCCAAAGGTTGACTGTTTGATCATGACGACCAGAGTTTGAATCCCAACTCAAAAAGGATGGAATACACTCTTTTGGGTTTCATGACATCTGCACACATGTGAGCGCACATACACAGACACACACACACACACACACACACACACACACACACACGGGAGCACACAAACACATGCAAATAAAAATTATTTTAAAAATTAGTAAATAACAATAAGATACTAGTAAGAAATTTTTCTGTTGTTTTGGCTGCTACCTCCCCCTTTACCAAGATAATGCTCTAAGGAACAAAGTAAAATGTAAATTCAGGGAAATTTAATCTCCTTATAAATAACACATTGCTTCTTCCAGCAATGTGAAACTGAAACGCCAAAATTTTTAGTAACACCTGTTTTACTGTTGTTTTGTTTTGTTTGAGACAGGGTCTCACTATGCAGCTGTATCTGGCCTGTAACTTGGAGAGACCCAGTTTTCTGGGATTAATGGTACAAGCTATTAATGGTACCATGTCTAGTTTAATTAGCATTGTGTGTTTGTATGTGTGTGTGTGTGTGTGTGTGTGTGTGTGTGTGTGTGTTTGTGTTTGTGTAGTAGAGAGACAGATTTCTCTGTGGCACCCTGGCTCTCCTGGAACCCACTTTGTAAACCAGGTTGGCCTCGAACTCAGATGTCTACCGGCCTTTTCCTCTGTGGTTCTGGGATTAAAGCGTGCACCACCACTCCCTAATTTGTTTTACCATTCTTAGGTTATTATTGTTTGTAGATTTCTAGATCATGGCCAAATGGATTGTTCTGTTTTCTGGAGTGGGATAAGTATAATCTAAAAATACAAACCATTTTGTATTTAAGGGTAAATTTTCTCCAGAAAAACAGTAACAGTACTTCTTTTTTAACTTGATTGTTCTGTAGTTACTGTGCTCTTATTATGATGTCACATATTTTTCATATACAAAGATAGCAGATTAATTAAAGTGAATTTTAGAGGGCAGCTAAAAAAATTTTTGCCCATTTACAACATTTTATTTCTTAGCACATAAACTTACAAAAATGAAATCATGGTGATAAATATATTATAGATATTATCATAATAACCAGTTATTCTATCATTAAACCACAATAATTAGTATATTTTGTTGTGTTACCACAGACTGTTATTGGGCTCACAATGTTCTCACTTTTACCAAGGTTTGGATCTTTTGTACTTTCTTTTTTTTTTTCTTTTATTCTTCCTTTCTCTCTCCACTCTTTCATTTTTTTTCTTCTCTCTTCCTTCCTTTCTTCTTTATTCTTTGTCTATCTTTCTTTACCAAAGGACATACTTTTGTAGCTCCTAAATTGTAGTTCTCTTTCCCTGCACTGTTTTTGTTCCATACATTCTCCTAGTCCTGCAGGCAGCAATGAGACCCACTTTGATCCCGGCAGGGGCATCTCCTGAGATGGTGGAAAGTTTGACAATGTGCTGGTGATGGTGCCCACCTCCAAAGGGATGCTACACAGGATGCATAGCCACACCCCGATACTTGATCAGAAGTTCCTCTTTGGCATTTACCTGTGGTAGGCACCACCAGCCTTTAAGATAGATTTGTCAGGTGTGCCACTACTGGCCACCACACCAACAACAGCTCAACAGTTGACTGAGAAAATGACCTTGGACCCTGAAGAAAGCTTCATTTGGGTCTTCTTGGTCTCCAGATTGTGGGAGATGACTGTGACATAATTCTGGAGCTTCATGACAGCTTGCCCTAGTCCCCAGGCTTCTCCTCCACATAACAGATGATAGTACCCTCAGACATGGTAGCCCCTGGCAAAATATTGCTAATATGTAGATGGGCCTTCTTGCTGCAGTAAGCAGACTGTCCAGTGGGGATTCCCTCTGAGGCAGTGCACACCTCCAACAGCTTCTTAAATCTGCTGATCACAAAACACCACTTTCACAAGGGGAGGGCTGCGGGCAGGGTCATGAAAGATGTCCTTTACAATGCCCCTAATATAGCCTTGCGGCTCAGTGAAGGCCTTACTTTGCTTCACTGTGTACACAGAACCAGCCCCCTTCCTCTGTGTTCGGATGTTTGTTCCCACAGAGTTCCTATGTTGAACATTTAGGCACCTTCTGAGCCTAAACAGGAACGCATTTAAACTTGCAAGTGAAGGGACCGCATGCATGAGGCATGGGAAGATTTTGAGTAAGCAAGGCCACGTCCTAGAAAGGGAGAGCAGGGCCACAGACACTCCCCTCTGTATCCTGCTTCCCGACTACCATTCTTTGAAGAGACCTGCCTTGCCGCGTTCTCTCCACTGTGATTCTCAGCCGCAGCACAAGTCCACACAACGAGGCAAACACCCTCTGAGAGTGACTGGAAAATCAATCTTATCTCCTTATTATTTGATTTTGTCACAGCAACAGGAAGTTTCTTTGATACAATTGCACATAGCTGACTCTTAGTTGGATATGAGTACAAATCTTTGTATACATTAATAATAAAATTTATCTGGAGGTATTCATTTCAATATTTTGACCAGGTCAGATTATTTCAGATCCCATATTCCTACTCATGTTGGTCTTAATCATTCCAGTATCTTGCCACTGGGTAATTTACTATCTAAACTCTTATTCATAGAAGTAAACAAAAATGATCAACACCTAATCTAACACACAATAATATTCTGCCACAAGAAAATAGATTTTTCCATTGATTGAAATAAACACATATTTAGGACAGTTTGTAGATAAGCTGATTTAATCAGTTATTTGTTAGGAGGAAACAAAGGAAGTCCTGAGTGAGCGAAGTCCAGTGTGAATGTATGTTGTTTAAATGCGCACAGCCATGACAATCACTACGGACATGCATCCACGGGATATTGACAATTCCATCCCCCATAAAGGCGAAGCAAAAAATTTACAGCTTTTTAAAAATTGTTCAATAATTTGGGAATGATTGGCAGGGTGAGCAAAATCTAGCAACTTCAGCATCTTTCTCCTGGGTATTTGTTAGCTAGTCTCCTACTGAGACTAGCTAAATCCTACACTCTGTGATGTTCATAATAAATGCCCTGAGGTTCCCAGTTGTTCTGGTAGCTTATGCTACTCCATCAACAGAGTGAGCATATCAAGACAGACTCCAGTTTTTCTGTTTCCTTTTTTACCACATAGATCTCCAAAATAAAAGTCTTGATGTTTTTCTTCAGACATCAATGATACAGAACCGAGTTTCGAGGCCATGATAGGGCTTTAAATCAGAGAGGTACACATTGCTAGATTTTACGAGCCAGTATTTTCAGTTGGCCGTTACCACTACCTTCTCTGGGCACCACTATTGAAATCGTCTTCCGGATACGCCTAGATAATTGACATCTTTGTCTTCCACATCATTTCGTGGCTGAGACTGGTATCACTTGAGACATGATTTCATTACTTATTAATGGAGATATAATCCTTGCCACCTACTCAGCTCAGAGGACCAATACCATTAAGCACTTTGTAAGATCTGTTAGAACAGAGCATTGCTCTAACAACGAACTATATTTTAAATCCACTTAATAACTCATTCTATTGAAGGATCCCGAGAATTGTATGGTCCCCAGCTACTTAAATACCCATGACTATTGAATAGCCACATTATCTAACAAATATGCTAAGAACTTAAAAGCCACTAGTTTTCAAAATCTTTAGTTAACAGCTATTCTACTGACACAGTAAAGAATTCTGTCAAGTGGCACATTTAAAGGTGTTCCCAATAGCCTTCTTACTGACTTCATTTAGAATTCCATCTTCAGTAAACTCAGTTGGACTTCTAATTTTTTAAGTTATTTAGAATAGTATGACTCAATCCCAGTTTCAGGATGTATGCATGACATTAACACCCTCTGACCCAGCCAATGGTTCTTTTCCTAGTTAAACAATGTATTGATTCATGAGTTGCAGAAAGCTTTGAAGATTAAGGTGTTATGATCTTCAGACTTGGAGACAGGTCTGCTTAGAGTCACTTCATTATTTAGACATCTTTTAAGGTCACCGTATTTATTTTTATATTAATAGTAATTTTGTATTACAGAATTTAAGTACTTGTATTTGCTTTGTCTCTTTAAAAAGAACAAGAAAATTAAGTTTAGTTAACTTTCTGCCACCAAGATACAAGCAATTTTCCTCAGTTATATACAAATACAAAGCTGTGAAAATATTTGAACTAAAAATACATTAGTGATTGAGGCTATAACACAGTAGTAAAATATTAATCTAGCATTCTTAAGGCCTTGACTTTATCTACATCAGTATAATAAATAAAAGAAGAAATAAAGAGACCGGCAACCGTTTTGTGTACTCTTTATAAGTGCATGCTATGTCGTTTTAATTATATAACTTGTCTTTTGCAACAACACAAGACATTTTCCACAAAGTAAACTTTAATGATCATATTATAGTTTAATTGTTTCCTACTTTACATGTTAATATTTTCCTAGGGCAAATTCTCAGAAGATTTAGATAATCAGCACTCTACTTTCCTAAAGCTGTCATATTACCTTTGATAAGTGTATGTGATGTGAGTAAATTTGGGACTGACCATGTTATTGACATGAGCATGGCTGTGTCAGGGACCCCAGTGCTACAGCCCCATCAGAGTGGTAAAACCTTTCCTTTGTGTGACACTCAGAAAAATGGCAAAGATTTTCTCTTGTCTGAGTGTGAATGTTGATAGTGAGTACAAAAAATATTCACCATAGCTTTCATTGGGATACTTACATCCTAAAAATGCTTTGGCAAAAGAAATTGTTTCTACCGAGACTACCTAACCTGCCTGCTATCTCACATGTATATAATAACCCTCATTCCTTCTTCTCAGGTGCTGCGGCCCAGCACTCACAATCCTACTTCTCTCTGTATGTGTGTCTGTCCTTCCTTCCTTCTTGTCACCTCTCCTCAGGGCTCCAGAACCCAAGTTATACAAAGGCACCACAGTGTGGTTTAAACATTTTGCCAGCAGTACACGGATTATGCTTCACTATCAAGATTAACCAGTCTAAATATAATTGATCATTGTCTACCCCAGGCTGCATTTTACTGATTATTGTCCATATTAAAAATACTTGCAGGCTATTCTTAATTATTATAACCTGCTTGTGAGTTTTCACACTTCTTGTGCTTTAGGTTGTTGCCTCTTTTTCTATGCATACACATTAATGCATCCTGCACTAAGTTATATTTCTAAGGTTAACTAAGTTGTCTTTCTTTGATAATCTCCTTCTTCAAATGTTTTATTTTCTGCTGCTTCTGTGAATGCTAACTTTTAATACCTTGATTAGGTTGCTAATTGTTTATTTATTCTTCAGAAAATAAATACCTGCCAAACTCTGTTACCTTTATTAGAAACATTTAAACTCTTTTCTTAGTAAAGCCTACCTACTCAAACCAGTTTTGTAATATGAGCTTCTTAGAATGTGTCCTTGTTGTCTCTTATCTCACTGTCCAGTGTGTCCTAGCATTATGGGGTCTTTGATATTTATGTGGGCTTTCCTTAATATTCATCCAAGTATTCTTTCATCTGTTCTTTTTGATACTCATTTATATTCCCTGTTCACACTGAGCTAAAACGGAAGATTTTTGTGTTCCTTATTTTGCCATTTATTTATTCCACCTGTTCCTCTCCTTGTTTCCAATTTTTCTCATCAGTGTTAAACTGACTTGAATACTATCTGATTGGCTATGAGTAATAGCTGCAGAGGAATAGGCTCAGTCTTCCTGTGTACTAATTCTATTTCCATTGACTCGACACATCACTGATACTTAAACAGAGTTCTCAGTTTAAATCTTTCCCACTATCATCCTGTAGGAAAGCATTACTTTATCATATTCTATTTCTCTGTTTCATGGAGTGATACATTAGCTATTCCTTTGTACATCGATTTATTACTTATTTTGTGCTTATTGAACTATATGTACAAGCCTAACATCTAAAAAAGTGGTTCTCAGCTTGTGGGTCATGACCCATTTGGGGACAAACTACCATTTTACAGGGGTGACCTAAGACACTGACACAGTTAGAAAATTACAGTTATGAAGTAGTAATAAAAATAATTTAATGTTGGGGATCATCACAACATGAAGAACTATATTAAAGGCTCACAACTTTAGGAAGTTTGAGAACCACTGATAGAGTGTTGTTCTTTGTCCAGAGGTAGTCTATCTTGAAAATATTTTTATTAATTATACTTATAACTGGTGAGCTAATTCAATCTGCAGGCCTGAGATTATTTTCAATATAGTAAGCATTTAATTGATTTTTTCCTATCCCTGAATTTCCCATAAATGCTTTTACAGGCACAAGATTTATTGCAATTTAGTATAATTTGAGTTGCTTCAGATGGTTTTCTTTAAAGTATTTTTACTTAAGTTCACTGATTCAGATGTGGGGATTAAGTTTTTAGCAAAGAATCAAGTTTCTTCTTATTGCATTTTCACATACACTTCTTCACACTTTTTTGTCTTGTTTTAGTCTCTGTAGCATTTGGCACCTTGAAGTAGAAGAAACACTGCACATTCAAGCATAGTCCGCTATGTCATCCAAACAGCCAACAGTTTGCAATTGTTCCTAAAGTACAACTTAGATTATCACATAATATTAAATTTGGTAAAAAAATAATCAATAAATGATAAAATAATACTAAATAAGAAATAAATAATGCCAAAAAATAAATTTATTTTAATATACTATGTCCTCCTGATTAAAACAAATAAACTCTGTGTATCAGATTAATGATTACTTAAGTTATGAGAGATATATAAAATGATTATAATAATCATATAATATTAGAAAAATAAATATTGTGAAGCAAAATAAAACACATTATTTTTTATATGTATACATATAGAATGTTTTAATGGGAATAGCCTTAAGTTTTCTAAAGTAACATAAATGACCATTTCAGTATTTTAATTAAATTACACAGTTTTATACATTAAAAGTGTTTAAATAGGTAGATATTGATGACACAGATAGATATAGAGATAATCACACACATTTGGTATACATACAATTTGACCTAAAATTGAGAGGCTTTTCACTGTATTAATATGTGCTATGACATAGGGTAACAGAGAAGTGCCTGGACAGTCAGTCCATGATAGACTGACTACTTCAAACCTGATTTCTGTCAGTTTAGTAGCTATGAATATGCATTTTTGTTTTTGTGTTTTATTTCTATGGAATTCAATAATGTAACTAGAATAAAAGAATCTGGATGAATAAGTAGGAAGTTGGAAAGACTGCAAGGCAGGGACATTAGATTAGAAAATCTACTGACAGAGAGAAGAGCTGTGATTCAGAAACACAAATCACAAGGTTCTCATTAAACTTTCAAGAAGCATGGACTGTTTGGATTTTCATTAAAACACACCATTTTAATATGTTGAGAATTTCATAATGCACATTCCCTTCTAGTATCTTGCCATGCCTTCTTCTCTCTCTCTTTCTTCTGCCCTTCTCTCCTCTCTCCCTATGTATATACATACATGTGTGTTTACATATATATGTATTTTTATATGCACACACATTATAGACAAAGTATGGAGATTAAATAGATAAAGTAAAAATGAATTGTAAGGGAAGACAAATGAAAGTTACAGAGTTGCTGAGATTAAGTGTATGTGCACACTGGTATGTTTACAGGTCCATGTGTGTGACTGAGCGGGTGAGTACTAATGTGCTTCTGTGTCTGAAAGTCAGAGGACAGCCTGGAATCTCTTTTCTTAGATACCTGGAACTCACCAAGTGTCTTAGCTTAGTTTACCAAGGGTCCCCAGGATGCACATACATCCATCTCTGTGGCACTGGGAACTGTTGTGATCAGTGCATATAACTACTACACATACTTTCACACACTCTTCCTTTTCCTCTTTTTGTTGTTTCTGCAGATTGAACCCAAAGCAAATACTTTACAAACTGAATCATTTCCTCTGTCTTTCAGGGGTTTACAAAGATTTTTACCTACTTCATAAGCATGATTTTGATTACCTATACATGTTTTTGTATATTTTTCCTAATTCTTTGTGAGTTTCACATCAGAATACCTGTCCCAGTCATCTCCCTACTTTCTTGTCCCCACCTTCGCCTTTGCAACCTCCACCCCCAAAAACAAAATAAAACACACACACAAACAAAAAAATAAACAAAATAAAACAAAACATAGAAAACATTTCACAGGGTGCCCTGGATTATGTTCCTCTGTCCACACAAATTTACTTGCAAATGTTCATTATTTCAGTGAGTCATTGGTCTGGGTTGAGGTCTCTGACCTCTGTCACACCATCAATATTAGATCCTCAGTGGGATTCCTAACAGTTATCCTGTTGTTGTACTGTGTCTTGGAGATACTACAGCTTTGGATCAGCAGGGCTGGAATCTATGACTGTGTTCTCCCTTTTATGTTAGGGCTTTGTATAAACTCAGCAATTGGAGGCACTGGAGAGATTCATCAGTGGTTAAGAGTGTCTGCTCTTCCCAGATAACAAAGTAGGAGTTTCAAAACCAATTTTAACTCCATGAAATCTGATGACACTTTTTTTTTTGGTCGGGGGGGTTCCATGGTGATTTGCTTATCTCTTTTAAATATAAGGGTATATTTGTCAGTCTTCTTTACAGAAGAAAGAACCAAAGGTAGTTCATATGGACACACAGAAAGAACTTCACTGGGAAATAGCTTGCATTATTATGGTCTTCTATATTTAAGCTGCAGATCTAGAAAGTTGGTAGCATAATTTCAGTCCTAGCCCAAATCCTGAGAACTATAGGGACAATAGTGTCAGTTCTCAAAACTGTAGAAACTCAAGTACCAGGAGACCAATATTCTAGAGCCAAACACTTTAGACCAAATGTACTTATGAAATTATTGCTACTTTTTCACTCTGACTTCACTTTTTTTCTTAGCCAGAGGTATTGGATAAATTCAAGATGATGTTTTCTAGATATAGCAGAGGAGTTTCCCATATGAATTCACACTGATGGTGACAGAATGCAGAAAACCTATGAAAACTGAATCCAAAAAATAAAATAAAATAAAATAAAAGAGAATAAGGATGGAGTAAGGAAGAGAGAGAGAGGCAGAAAGACAAACAACAACAAACAGAGAGAATAAAGAAAGGAGAAACATCAACATTATATTTTAATCAAAGAGCAAGTTCACCCTTTCTAAACCTTTCCCTCTCTCCAAACCATCCAGAAATCAGAGTGTTTAGTTTCTACACATTGGAAAGGACATTGTTCTTCAGTAAACTAATACAAATATCAGTTTCCTCTGGAAAGACACAAATACACCCAAGAATATTAGCTATAAGGATCCTTAGCTATAAGGATACAATTTAGCCCAATCTAGCTACATAAAGTAGACATTGCAGAAGATGGTTTGATGATGCCCAATATAATGAGAGCTGGTAAAAATAAAAGAATTCAGGGAAAAAAGGTCTTTCTCATGTCAACTCTGAGGACTTCTGCCCAGTAATCTTGGAGGATCTGTGATTATACATATGTTAATAATGCTGTTACTCTTTCTCGACAAAACCTAATGTTTGTAAACGTATGTACCTTTACATAAAGAGACATGAAATGAAAACATTTTATTGAGTAAATAATAAAAATATGCAACTTCCCCACTGCAGCTTCCTCCTTCATCTCTTCCCAGTCCCAAGGGAGGGGGCTGCAGCTGGGATACAAAGTGAATAAATTGTAATAAATAAATATGTAAATAAAATTTAAAAAATATGAAACTTGTCTGAGTATGTGTATAAGTGGGAGAGTTAGTCTGCTTCTTTTACATTGTAATTAGTTTAATTGTGGAATCATCCTCTGCCTACACCCTCTGTTGGTGAGAAGGATATTAGTGTATTCTGTTAGTTAACTATCTGCATGTTCCTGGGAAACAGGCTCTTTCCCAGAGTCCCAAGTTCTCAGATACACTCAATATTGCCTACTTAGATGTCTGAACTCCATTAAACATTTACGGTGTAAGCTGCCTGCTGAATCTTGGTGGCAATTAGCCTGTCACATTTTCAGATATGACTTCATCTGAGGCTTTGCCTCCCGGAACCTTTGCCTTCTTCCTGTACTTTCCCAATAATTTTCTATAAACTTTAAAGTTTAGAAGAGTTCTTGAGGGTTTTTCTTTCCTCTGATATGATAATGATCTTCCTCTTGGCCTTTCTTACTAGAATCATAGCAATCAAAATGAAGATTTTTCATGTGATGTTTCATCTACTTCAGCAATTATACTTTCAACAATTAAGGGAAAAATGTTTCTTAGCAGTCTAGTCACTTGTTTCTGGTTTCTTATAGGTTTTCTGATTTGTAGAATAGTACATTATATTTAAATGAACGCTCTGCTTCTAAAATCCTGTTTAAAAAATGCTGTTACCTAGATAAAGTGGATAAATATTCTAGTAAGGAAAAAAAATCTCTGTGTCCTTGGATAGTGTAGTAGCATGTATGGCTTATGCTTTATAGTAGATTTGGTAAGTACATAATAAAGTTTGGTGTTCAAAATGTCAGAAAAGTTTGCATAGGAAAAACCTCCATATATATAAAGAATTGATAAAACAGAATTACAAAAAGTAAACTGACAGTTAGTACAGATCAGGGCTTACCTTAGAAAATAAATAAAGTATAACTTTCCATTTGTTTATTACAAATTACCACACACATACAAGCTTATTGTGGCACCCATTCATTACAGAATCCTTCAGGGTTCTGTAAGTTAGTGGTCTAAACAGAGCATCTCTGGCTTTCTTTGTTTTTTTGTTTTGTTTGCTTGCTTGCTTGCTTGTTTGTTTCCCTGGCTGTCCTGGAACTTGCTCTGTAGACAAGTCTGTCCTTTAACTCACAGAGAGCCACCTCCTTCTGCCTACCAAATACTGTATTAAAACATGTACCATCATCACTCAGTGAATGTCTGGTTCACAGTTCCTAGGACAGGAATTGTGTATTGGCCAGCTAATCCCCCTATGGAGCTCAGGTCTTCTTTCAGACTCACTTCAATGCAAGAAAAGCACAGTTCCCTGTTCTTTGCCATCTTGTTGTTACTCTGTTTAGCAGATATCTTAATGCCCTTGCTGAAAACTTCTCCCTTCTGGAGACAGGAATAAAGTCTATGTTAGCTTCCAGCTCTCCCTCCTGAAGGTGGATGCTCCTCCCCTTTAAAGGGCTCATCTGATTAAGTCTGCCAACAAAAGAACAGTCTTCCCTTTCTTTTTTTTTTCTACAAAACACCAACTTTATTTTTTTGAGGTTTTTTTACTGTAAAATTTATGTTCCAAAATGTTATCTTTTTTTTAACTTTATTTTTCTTTTTAGTTACATTTTGTTAACTCTGTGTCCCCACTGTATCCTTCTCCCTCATTCCCTCCCCAACCCCACTCTCCCTCCCTCATCTCCTCCCTGCCCCTTTCCAAGTCCACTGATGGGGGGGGAACCTCCTCCCCATTCATCTGATCCTGTTTTATCAGGTATCTTCAGGACTGGCTGCAAAGCCCTCCTCTGTGGCCTAACAGGACTGCTCCTAGCCTGGGGGGGAGGGGAAGAGTCAAGGAGCCTGACCTTGAGATCCTGTTAGAAATAGTCCTTGTTCACCTTACTTTGGAAAACTATTTGGTTACTGAGCTACCACGGGCCACATCAGAGCAGAAGTTCTAGGTTATATCCATAGATGGTCCTTGGTTGAGTGTCCATCTCAGAAAAGACCCTGTGCCCAGATATATTTGGACCTTGTAGAGATCCTATCTTTTCCATATCATACTAACTCCCCTTTTTCATATGATTCCCTTCACTCTGCCGAGGGTTTGGTTATGAGTTTTAGTGTCTGCTTTGAAACACTGCTAGGTAGAGTCTTTCAAATGCCTTTTGCTGTAGATTCCTGTCATACCTTAAATGTGCATCCCATTTGTCTTTCTAAATGAGGATTGATCATTTTCGTCCCTGTCCACTTTCTTGATTATATTCTTTAGGTGTGTAGATTTCATTATGTTTATCATATCTTGTAGGTCTATATAAGCAAGTATATACCATGTTTGTCTTTCTTCTTCTGAGATACTTCACTCAGAATGATCTTTTCTAGATCCCACCACTTGCCTGCAAATTTCATGATTTCCTCATTTTTCATTGCTGAGTAGTATTCCATTGTGTAAAAATACCACAATTTCTGTATCCATTCCTCCGTTGATGGGCATCTGGGTTGTTTCCAAGTCCTGGCTATTACAAATAAAGCTGCTACAAACATGGTTGAACAAATGTACTTTTTGTGTACTTGAGTAAATTTTGGGTATATACCTAGGAGTGGTATAGCTGTGTCTTGAGGTAGCACTATTCCTAATTGTCTGAGAAAGCACCAGATTTACTTCCAAAGTGGTTGTAACAGTTTACATTCCCACCAGCAATGGAGGAGGGTTCCCCTTTCTCCACAACCTCTCCAGCATGTGTTATCACTTGAGTTTTTCATCTTGGCCATTCTGATGGGTGTAAGGTGAAATCTCAGGGTCGTTTTGATTTGCATTTCCCTAATGGCTAATGAGGTTGAGCATTT
>REGO01000804.1:242619-294911 GCA_010120015.1 Rhombomys opimus
TCTGCTCCTCTTGGGTGTATCTGCTTCTTTTTTTTCTAGGGTTTTCAGTTGGGCCATTAAGTTGTTTGTATGTGATGTTACAAATTTCTTCTTGCAGGATGTTAGCCTATAGCTAACTTCAAAACTTAGTGCTATAAGTTTTCCTCTGAGAACTGGTTAGTCTTAAACTGGAGGGCTGTTGTGCCCTGCCAGGTCAGTGCTGCTCCGCCGCCAGGTTAGAAAGTCTCACTGTAACTGGAGACTGGGTCGCTAGTCCCAATGCTTTCTGGGAAGTCCTGGGATCTCTTCACTGTGCTCCCCAAGCTTGGGAGGCCTAGCGTCTGGTGTGTCTAGCTTGTATGACTTTTCTGCCTGGTTTTGGTGAGTATAGAGTGGGATTGGGCGGACCTTACCGTCAGTGATGGCGATCCTGTGGAGCTAGTATGGCGTCTAGCAGACTCGGGTCCTGGGAGGATGGTGCAGCCGCTGCTGGAATCTGGGACTCCGGGACATGTACTGCTGGCCTTTGCCGCTAAAGGGCTTGGAGCTCAGCCTCAGTGGCTGTAGTCCCCAGGCAGTTAGGTCTGCACTGAGAAAGACGAGTCCACTGTGCCACTGTGCTGCTCTGTCAAGGAGGAAGGAGGTCTGGTTAGGGGAGTGCCAAGAGATCAAAGGATCGTTTTTCTCCTTCCCCAAACAAGTCCCGGGGTGACTGGAGACCAAAGTTTTCACCTCCTGCGATGTTCCCTGTTGTTTAGAAAGCCTCACCGTTGTTTTCTTGGGTTACAGGTCCTTCCATTCACCAACTCAGAAGTTTAGGTATTCCACTGCTCAGAAACTGTGTGTGCTAGTCACCATCTTGGCTCCCCCCCCCCCAATCTTCCCTTTCTTAAGGCAATGGTGCAAATGCATAATGAAACCTAAGCATCAGATGATCGTTCATCATATTCTTGCTGTATGTGCTCCTCAAAGTAAGAATCTTGCTACCATCCAAAAGTGCCCAGTATGTCGGAGCCTTTTGGGGCAAATACTCATTTACATAGCCTTTCTCCACAAGAGTATTCTGCAGAAATCAGGGACTGGATATCTGTAATACATGTAGAAAGTTTTATTCACTTGCATCGTGAGTGGACAAGATCTCAGAATTTTCTAACCATTTAGAAATTGAGATGATAAATTTATGCAGACAGACCTGAAGAAACCTGATAAGCTAGGGTCAGACTGCAGGGGAGGCAGACCTCCCCTATCAGTGGGCTTGGAAAGGGGCAGGGAGGAGGTGAGTGAGGAAGAATGACATTGGGAAGGAATGAGGGAGCAGGCTGCAGCTGGAATACAAAGTAAATAAACTGTAACTAATATTTAAAAAATAAAATAAAATAAAGCTAAAAAAAGAGATGATTAATTTAAAAAGGAAAAAAAAAAGAGCACCAGAAGGAATACAGTACTTCTGCATTTAAACTCCTGCTAAAATTTGGTTAACCTCTTACTTTTTGTAAATGAAAAAAAAAAAAAAAAGGCACTGATTGGTTTTGGATGCTGCAGCAGATGTTTTTAAAAACAGAGCACTATCAGTGGACTTGGAAAGGGGCATAGTAGTGATGAGGGAGGGAGGGACTGGGAGGGAACGAGGGTTCGGGGCACGGCTAGGATACAGAATTAATAAAATGTAACTGATAAAAAATAAAAAAAAGAAAAGAAAAAATAAATAAATAAAAACAGAGCACTTGATAAAAATGTATTAACATTTTTAATGTTTCAGAAGTTGGCTAAATAGTATGTCATGAAAGATTTCTCATTATGTTCAAGAGATGTTGATCTATAGTTTTCTGTTCCTGTTATACCTTTATCTGATTTGTTATTAGAGTAATATTAACCTGGTAAGATGAATTATGGCATATTCCCTGTCCCATGCCAAGTAGAATAAATTAAGAATAATTGGTGCTATTTATTTTGTAAAAGCATGCTAAATTTTCTGCTGAAACACTAATAGGCCACAACTTTCATTTTCAAAAAAAATTTTTTTATGAGTCTTAACATCTGCCTCTATACCCTGCAGGGTAGAGCCTTTCAGAAGCCCTCTGTGGTAGGCTCCTGTCCAGTTTCCTGTTTTCTCCCTCCTCCAATGTCCATTGCTTTGCCTTTCTGAATGGGGTTTGAGCATCTTAGCCAGAGTCCTCCTTCCTGCTTAGCTTCCTTAGGTGTATAGATTGTAGTTTGTTTATCCTATATTATGTCCAGTATCCACTTATGAGTGAGTATATATCCCATGTGTCTTTCTGCTTCTGGGATACCTCACTCAGGTTGATCTTTTCCACTTTCCACCATTTACCTGCAAATTTCATGATTTCCTCGTTTTTGATTGCTGAGTAATCCATTGTTTAGAAACACCACAATTTCTTTATCCATTCCTCCACTGAGGGGCATCTGGGCTGTTTCTAGCTTCTGGCTATTACAAATAAATCTTCTACAAACATGGTTGAGCAGATGTCTTTAATGTATACTTGAGCCTCTTTTGGATATATGCCTAGGAGTGGTATAGCTGGATCTTGAGGAAGCATTATTCCTAGTTGTCTGAGAAAGCGCCAGATTGTTTCCAGAGTGGTTGTACAAGTTTACATTCCCAACAGCAGTGGAGGAGGGTTTCCCTTTCTCCATAACCTTTCCAGCATGTGTTGTTTCTTTTTTTAATTATTTTTTTATCAGTTACATTTTATTAACTCTGTATCCCAGCTGTATCCCGCTCCCTCATTCCCTCCCAATCCCTCCCTCCCTCCCTCATCTCCACTGTGCCCCTTGTGTTGTTTCTTGAGTTTTTGATCTTGGCCATTCTAATGGGTGTAAGGTGAAATCTTAGGGTCGTTTTGATTTGCATTTTCCTGATGGCTAATGAGGTTGAGCATTTCTTTAAGTATTTCTCTGCCATTCGGTATTCCTCTATTGAGAATTCTCTGTTTAGCTCTGTACATTTTTAATTGAATTACTTGACTTTTTGCTGTTTAACTTCTTTAGTTTTTTATATATACTGGATACTAGCCCTCTGTCAGATATAGAGTTGGTGAAGATCCTTTCTCAATCTGTAGGCTGTAGAATAAAATACCTATAAGCTGGAGAGATTGCTCAGTGCTTAATAGCAATGTCTGCTCTTCCAAAGGGCCAGGGTTCAATTCTCAGTACACACATGGCAGCTCACAACTGTCTGTAATACTGACACCTTTATACTAATGAACATAAAATTAAAAAATATATAAAACAACAAGCAATTCTCAAATATATCTCAACTGTTCTTCAGCAACACCTATTGTATTTGCTGCTTTAAATAATGAATTCTCTTTTTAAAGTTTACAAGTTTTCTGAGTATATCCTTTAGTGACCCACTCTTTCATTTTCTAACTATATTGAAAAAATACACAGGTATTTGATTAAATACATATGTCCATCTCTTTCCCATCTGATTTGCTGTAGTCACTGTGGCTAGAGAAATCCCAAATAAGAGGAAATGCTACTGTTTTCTGTTTCCGACCAAAGACCTCTAATGTGTCTTTAGAGGAAATACAGTCACATATTTTAACATCAAAACTGGGAAACTTCTGAGAAAACAAAGAAATCTCATTAGGAATTACTATGGACATAAATCAAGGGAGCTTGAGATGAATTGGGACTGTTGGGACAAGCTATGATGGATATTGCTAAGCTCTTTGATTGTACTACAGTATGGGTCGGTGGAGCTACTTTGGGTGTAATTGACCTCTCTTCTTAAAGGTCTTCTTTACAATAATTCCTCCTCCCCCTGCATAATTTCCTCTTCACAAATGATTGCTCTTCCCTATGACTCTTACAGAGGTAGGTCTAATGACAAATAACAGAGCTCTCACTCCATACTCCTTAGAAGCATTTGACATGTGTCTTACTCTTCCCCCTAGGATCACATCATTTGATATTCAGAACATGTGGGTGGCTCCCTGCTTAACCAACTATTTCCTTGGGGAATCATTTAATTATTTGTCTTCATCTCCCAGATTTAACATTGGCTGCCTATGTTAAAAACTTTCAGTTCTCTTCCTTCAACAGTGCCCCCCCCACTTCTATGGCAACTTCATTCTGTTTCCTGGTGTTATAATTGAAATATTCCTAAGTTTATATTTGTGTAATCATGTGAGCTCGGTCTCCTGAACCCCCCACCAAAAAATAAAAAATAAAAAGCATGTTCCACTTTTCATTCTCTCTCCATTAATAACTAAAAGCTGTTTAGATTGAATTTTATTAAGTTTTCCAACCAAAAACTTAACTTATCATCGGTCTTCTAAATTGAAATATTCCCATTGTTTAAGCAAACAAAAAAAAATACATTTCTTTTCCTCGGTCAAATCACTTAAAATTTCTACAAGTCTAATGCAGATTTTAAACAAAATTTCTACAAATTATACTTAGTCATTTTTGGTCAGGGGGAGCTTAGGAGTCTAAAAATCAATTATTTCACCTTCCAATCATAGAGTATGAGCCTATGAGAAAGACTGTCATGAAGTAGAATCAAATACAAATATAGAGTGGAGACTAAATAGAAAGTCTTTAGTCATCCTGAGAAAACTATGCTGTGTCATTCGTCTTGTAAAAGACGAAAACAAAATAATAATCTGAGATGTCTAACTGTAACCTGATATGTAATTACTAAAGGAAATGGCGTTATCTTCATTACCAACTGTTTACTTAATGATCGGTCATTCAGCTGAGATTTAATTACATTACCTTTTAAGAACTGGCACTTCTGAACATTACTTCACTGTAGAAAAAAAATGCTTAACTCTAAATGACAATAAATTATACCAAATACAAATACCTCCAGAACTTAGCCTATATTCATTCAGAAGCAGGGGAATGTTGATAGTCAGAGGGACTTACATTGAAATGTTAGGAACTTCTTAAACTATTGTCCAACAACTCTGAATTTTAAAGGAATATTATCTAGATAAATTCACAGCTCAAGTAATTGATTCTTTTGTTGGTGCATACTGTTTCATCTGATAAATTAATTAAATTAATATTTAATTTACAATTAAATAATGGGGGTCCCCTCCTTTTTGAAAGCTTAACTTCTACAAAATATTTATTTGTCAAGGAATAAAATTCATGAAGAAAATTTTATCAAGATTATAAATAAACACTGATAGATAATATCATTTCACTAAATTTTTATGCTATTGGGTACAAAATATCTTATGATAATTCTTTGAAAATTAGTAATAAGGTCAAAATTCTCATAAATCAACATCTGCCAGAATAATAAAATATATTCAGATGGAATGTAATTGACTTCTTCAGTGTTGCCAACAACCTATTACTAATACTACTACACTGCAAATCTGGTGAATCCCAGAAGTAACAGTCTCAGAAATAAACCAGCCTTGGTTAATTTTAGAGGGACTAAATTTGTGTACTTGACCTTAAGACAAGATCTGGTGAAAATCTGTTCATCAGGCTGAACTGAAAACAAACCCCAACAAAAAAGCTTAGAGAATCAGAAGGCTTAATTACAACAAATATGGCCTCTGATAATTTGCAATAATAGAACATCTGTGTTTATATTTAAAATATCAATAAGAAAAATAAGTATCTGCAAACATCTTTAAATTGTGTCTATTATACTCTTTGCTTTGAAATTCTTACTATATTCATAGTGTCTAGAATATTAGCATTAGTGGTTATAATTAATGAATACAACACAAATGAATACCTGAGACTGCCTTCCTGCTCTTGTTTGAAACGGTTAAGTGTTCTGTGACCTTGTCAGCATTTCTCTACTCACTGGATTTGTGCATCCCTTGGCAAGCTTACTGGTGTATCAGTTGGCAGGGTAATTAGGAAATATATAAATTTTAGATTGCTGTAAGTATGACACAGAACCTTTGACTGCTCCAAAAGTTTAATATTTGTACAAATGTCTAAATGTGGATTGAATAAACTTGTGTGGCCTTAATATTGTGGTTTCTTTCAGTCTCCAAAACAAATGAAGAGACTATGCTGACTTAAGATATCAACCCATCTTGTCATGAATTCTTAGACATTTCCTTTGGAAGCTAAGAGCACTACAAAAAAAAATGCATTATGTATCCGAGATGACAGCACCAAGAACACACTGTGTGTGAAGAGCAGGACAGCAATGACTGCACAGTAGGCTCTAAAACACCAGGGATTGTGTTCACCAAGTGAGAGGAAAACCTACAGTGCAGAAGCAATTGGGTACAATCTCAGGTGACCAGCTATACTCCAGAAGAGTTCTGGGGTCCTTGCAGGTGCTCCGTTGTCAGCCCAGAGACACAGGCCTGTGTGCTCTGATCACCATCCCAGACTGAACTGTGAGCCCCACAACATCACACACGGGGTTTTCCAGTCAAGAGAAAACCCCGTGGTGAAGAAAGTAATCAGACCCAAGCTATCTCACTTCAACTAGCCAAAATCCAGGAAAGGGTCCTTGGCTCAAGTTGGCACTCAGTTGACAACCCAGAGCCACATGCCTGCTTGTAAAATTCACCCTCCCAGACAGAACTGTGGGTCCTCAAACATCAGAGACGGGATTTCTCTCTCGAGAGAGAGGAAACCCCATTGTGAGAGAAACATCAGATCCAACCTAGGGGCACCCAGCCAACCATTTCAGAAAAGTTCCTGGGTTTCTGCAGGCCCTCAGTCTACAGTGCAGAGACACATGCCTGTCTCTACATGCTCTATTCACAATCCCAGACAGAACTGAGGACCCCAAAATACTACAGACTGAGTCTCCCTGTATGGGAGCAAAACTTATGGGGAGGGAAACTTCTGGTTCCATTAAGAGCACCAAGCTATCCTCAAGACCCAGCTATACCACTGCTAGGTATATACCCAAAGCTTGCTCAAGTACACAAAAGGGATACTTGTTCAACCATGTTTATAGCAGCTTTATTTGTAATAGCCAGAACCTGGAAACAACCCAGATGTCCATCAACGGAAGAATGGGTACAGAAATTATGGTATTTCTACACAATGGAATACTACTCAGCAATCAAAAAGGAGGAAATCATGAAATTTGCAGGCAAATGGTGGGATCTAGAAAACATCATTCTGAGTGAAATATCCCAGAAGGAGAAAGACAAACACGGTATATACTCACTTATATAGACCTATAAGATATGATAAACATAATGAAATCTATACACCTAAAAAAGATAATCAAGAGAGCGGACATGGGGTAAGATGATCAATCCTCGTTTAGAAAGTCAGATGGGATGTGCATTGAACGCATGACAGGAGTCTACTGAGCGCATCTGAAAGCCTCTAACTAGCAGTGTTTTCAAAGCAAAGACTCATGACCAAACCTTTGGCAGAGTACAGGGACTCATAAGAAAGAAGGGGAGTTAGTCTGATGGGGAAAGGATAGGAGCTCCACAAAGACCAAATATATCTGGGCACAGGGTCTTTTCTGAAACTGACATTCAACCAAGGACCATGTATGGATATAACCTAGAACCTCTACTCAGATGTAGCCTGTGGTAGCTCAGTAACCAATTGGTTTCCCAAAGTGAGGGGAACAAGGACTATTTCTAACAGGAACTCAATGAAGATACCTGATAAAACAGGATCAGATGAATGGGGGGAGGTCTCCCCCATCAGTGGACTTGGAAAGGGGCACAGTGGTGATGAGGAAGGGAGGGAGGGACTGGGAGGGAATGAAGGTCCGGGGAACGGCTGGGATACAGAATTAATAAAATGTAACTGATAAAAATAAAAAAATAAAATAAAATAAAAAGAGCACCAAGCTAATCCTGGAAAAGTTCCTGGGTTGTCCCAAGGCCCTCTTGGGGCCTATAGCCACCAGCCACAGGCCTGTGTGCTATGCCACCTGCTACTGATTACCTCTTGGGTACTAAGTCACAGAGTTATAATGTCAGAACTACAGAAACCTGTGACCCAAGGGATCAGTGTCCAAACAATGCTCCAATGTGCAAACTGTCCACATCGCTAAACTGACCAAACCTCAGTGCTCCCTGTTTTTTCAAGAGCAGTGCACCTCTCTATTCTGAACACTTTGCCCCACATACAAGGGCATCCACATTTGTAAAGCAAACATCATTAAAACTTAAACCACACATAGATTGCCACACATTAATGATGGGACACTTCAACACCCCACTCTCATCAAATAACAAGTCAACGAAACAGAAACAAAACAAAGAAAGAATGACACTAACAGATGTCATGAATCGAATGGACCTAGCAGACATCTTCTGAACTTTTCACCAAACACAAGAATTCACCTTCTTTGCAGCACCTCATGGAACATTCTCCAAAACAGACCATAGAGTTGGTCACAAGAAAGCCTCAACAGGTAAAAGAAGATTGAAATAATCCTTTGTATTATATCTGACCATCATGGACTAAAGCTCAACCTCAACAACAACAACAGAAAGAGCAAAAAGCTCACACACACGGAACCGGAAAACTCAATGACAGCTGAGTGAAGGAAAACATAAAGAAAGAAATTAAAGGCTTCCTAGAATTCAATGAAAATGAAGGCACAACATACCCAAACTAATGGGACACAAAAAAAACAGTGCCAAGAAGAAAGTTCTAAGTGCCTTCATAAAGAAATCTGAAACATCTCATACAAGCAACTTAATGGTTCACCTGAAAGCCTTGGGGAGGGGAGAGCAGTCACATAAAAGAGAAGTAGACAGCTGGAAAGAATCAAACTCAGGGCTGAAATCAATAAGCTAGAAACAAAGAGAAAAATTCAAAGAATCAATGAACCCAAGATCTGGTTCTTTGAGATAATCAACAAGATAGAAAAACTCTTAGCCAAACTAACTAACTAAAAGGTAGAATGACACTATCTAAATCAACAAAAATAGAAGTGAAAAGGGGGACATAACAACAGACATGAAGAAATCGAAACAATCATTAAGTCAAAAGCCTAAATGCCACAAAAACTTGAAAATCTCAATGAAATGGACAATTTACTTGATGGATTCCACTTACCAAAGCTGAATTAAGATCAGGTAAATAAATAGTCCTATATCCCCTAAGGAAATAGAAGCTGTCATGAAAAGTCTCCCATCCAAAGAAAACCCTGGGCCTGATGGTTTCAGCACAGAATTCTACCAGACCTTCAAAAGAGAGCTGATTCCAACACTCTTCAAATTATTCCATAGAATAGAAAGAGAAGGAACATTACCAAACTCATTCTATGAATCCACAGTCACCTTGGTACCTAAACCTCACAAAGACCCAAGTAAGACAGAGAATTTCAGACTAATAGCCCTTGTGAACATTGATGCAAAAATACTCAACAAAATACTCACAACCTGAATCCAAGAACACATCAAATATATCATCAAGTCTGACTAAGTAGGCTTCATCCCAGGTATACAGGGGTGGTTCAATATTCAGAAATCTATAAATGTAATCCATCATATAAGCAAACTCAAAGAAAAAAATCCACATGATAATCTCCTTAGATGCTGAAGATAAAATCCAACATTCATTCGTGTTTAAAGTCTTGGAAAGATCAGGGATACAAGGTACATACCTAAACAGTAAAGACAATATGCAGAAGCCTACAACCAACATCAAACTAAATGGAGAGAAATTTAAATCAATCCCAGGGACAAGGCAAGGCTTCCCACTCTCTCTGTCTCTTCAACACTGTACATGGCATCCTTGCTTGAGCAATAAGTCATTTAAAGGAAATCAAGAGAATTCAAATCAGAAAAGAAGTCAAAGTATCACTATTTGTAGATGATATGATAGAATACATGAGTGACCCCAAAAATTCTACTAGAGAACACCTACAACTGATAAACACCTTCAGCAAATTGGCTGGATTAACTCAAAAATATTTCTAGCCCTCCTATATACAAAAGACAAAAGAGGAGAGAAAAAAATTAGGGAAACAACACCCTTCACAATAGGCACAAAGTAACTTGGTGTACTCTAACCAAGAAAGTGAGAGACTTGTGTGAAAAAAGAAAAGAAAAACTTCAAGTATCTGAAGAAAGAAATTGAAGTAGATATCAGAAGATGGAAAGATCTCCCATGCACCTAGCTCAATAAGATTAACATAGTAAAAATCACCCTCCTGCCAAAAGCAATCTACAGATTCAATGCAATTCTCATCAAATTACCATCATAATTCTTTACGGACCTTGAAAGAGCAATTCTCAACTTCATTTGAAATGACAAAAAATCCAAAATAACTAAAATAATCCTCTACAATAAAAAGTCTTCTGAGGTACCTCCATCCCTGACCTCAAGCTGTACTAAAGAGCAACAGTTAAAAAAATGGAATGGTACTGCCATGGAAACAGACTGATGGATCAATGGAATCCAACTGAATACCCAGAAATAAACCCACACACTTAACGATACTTGAGTGTTGAAAAAGAAGTCAAAACCAATGGGAAAAAGATAGTATCTCCAACAAAAAATGGTGCTGGTCAAACTGAATATCTACATGTAAAAAAATGCAAATAGATCCATATTTATAACCCTGCACATAATTAAAGTTCAAGTGGATCAATGACATCAACATAACAGCAGAAACACTGAATCTGTTAAAAGAAAAAGTGGTGAAGAACCTAGAACTTATTAGCACAGAAGACAATTTCCTGGAAAGAAAGCTGAAAGATCTAGCTCTAAGATCTACAATTAATAAACTGTATTAAGAAACTGTAAAGCTTCTGAAAAGCAAAGGACACTGTCTCAATAGAACAAAATAATAGCATACAGAATAGGAAAAGATCTACACTAACCCTATGTCTGAAAGAGTGCTAACATCCAGAATGTATAAAGATCTCAAGAAATTAGACACCAACAAACCAAATAATCCAATAAAAAATGGGGTATGGAGGTAAACAGAGAAATATCAAAAAGCTGAGAAACCGTTAAAGAAATGCTCAACATCCTTAGTCCTCAGGGAAATGCAAATCAAAACAACTCTGAGATTCATCTTATACCAATTAGAATGGCTAAGATCAAAAACTCAAGTGACAATACATGCTGGAGAGGATGTAGAGAAAGGGAAACCCTCCTTTATTGTTGGTAGGAGTGCAAACTTGTACAATCACTTTCTCAAAAATTTGGGAATAGCACTACCTCAAGATCCAGCTATATAACTCCTGGGCATATACCCAAACGATGCCCCACCATTCAACAAGGCCATTTGCTCAACTATTTCCCTAGCAGGTTTATTTGAAATAGCCAGAATCTGGAAACAACTTAAATGTTCTTCAAAAAAAGAATGGATGCAGAAATTTGCACAATTGAATACTATTTAGCTATTAAAAAAGAAAAAAGAAACCATGAAATTTGCAGGCAAATGGATGGAACGAGAAAAGATCATCCTGAGTGAAGTAACCCAGAAACTGAAAGACAGGCATGGTATACACTCACTTATAAGCAGGTATTAGCCATATAATATAGGATAGCCATATTAAAATCTACAGACCTAAAGAAGCTAAACACTAACAAAGACCCTAGGAAGGATGAGTAAATCTCATTCAGAATGGCAAACAGAAGAAACATCAGAAGCAGTGGAAGAGAGGAAACAGGATGGGAGCCTTCTATAAAGGGTCCTCTGAAAGCCTCCACCCAACAGGGGATCAAGGTAGATGTTGAGACTCACAGCCAAACTTTGGTCAGAGAGCAGGGAGTCTTGTGGAAGAAGTGGGGGAGTGGCATGGGTAGAAGGACATAGAGAGGACAGGAGCCCCACAGGGAGACCAACAGAGCTATCAAATCTGAGCTCAGTGGTCCTGCAGAAACTGATGCATCAACCAAGGACCATGCATGAAGAGGACCTAGAATCCCTGCTCAGATATAGATAACTGGCAGCTCAGTCTCTATGTGGGTTCCTGAGTAAGAAGAGCAGGGGCTGCCTCTGTCATGAACTTGATCGCCTGCTCTTTGATCACTTGGCCCTGGCAATGTGGCCTTGCCAGGTCACAGAGGAAGAGGATCCAGGTAATATTGAGGAGACTTGATAAACTAAGGGCAGATGGTTGAAGAAGAGAACTCCCCCTTTCAGTGAACTAGGAGAAGAGGATAAGGGGGAAGAAGGAGAGAGGGTGGGACTTGGAGGAGTTGAGGGAGGGGGCTTCAATCAGGATATATAATGAATAAATTGTGAAAAAAGAAAAAGAATAAAGTGCATTATTGTGCATGTGCCATAGTTTTCTGATTCAGCCATTAATCATTCATCAATTAAGCAATACCAATTATTTTGTTAGTGAGATACCCAGTGATGATGTAACGACTTCCTAACACTGATGTTTGCAATCAAGGTAGAAGTGACTCTATTTTTATACATCTTATTAATATAATATCATTATCTGTTATGTTTTAATAAAATCATCATCATCATTATTAAAATGAAATAGTTGAGGTGAGGAGTAAAACCTGGAAAATTGTACATGGGAAAATATCATGAACTAGAAAAGAATGAAGGAAAAGGAAAAGAAAAAACAGTTGCACAGATATTAATTTTCAATATGAAGAGTTTGGAGATAAAAAGCCACAGGAGAGTAAAAATCTGAATGACGCTGTAGAAGGAAGCATGGGAATTATGCAATTAGTGACCAGAGCTTTAACAATCTATGACAGAATCGGAGTGGACATATGCTTTTACATTTGCTATTTCGTTATGAAGAGTCAAGCCAAGACTTGTCAGTGTGTCATGGTTGCAGTTATGCAACCTGTCCTAAGTGATTTCCCTGTCGTGTTAAAAGTTAAAAACACTGATTTGCTTTATAAATGCTATTGAAAAATGGAAGAAAGCGTAAACATTTGAATTGATTCTTTTCACCATCAAAAATTTCATGTTGAAGAGCAGCTTGTTTTCTGCAGCATTTTCTTCATGCTGTGAACTGACAGTCTTAAAAATGAAAATTTTCTTACATAAAAGAGTTGAATTTTTTTCTGTTGGAAAAAAAAAAACAGGGCACTAAATTCTAGAATGTGTATTTTATTAAAAATAATGCTATACATCACTGTGTTTATTTATTTTAAAATATTTTACTTTCTGATAGTTTCATACATATGTCTGGTGTATTTGTTCATCTCCACTCCTCATTTCTCCTCTTCAGCTCCCTCAGGGAGAGCACAACACATCCACCTCACAAGCTTGTCCTCTTCCTTTCGTAATCCCACTCCATTAGGTTATTGCTGATGTGATGCCAAAGATGTGGGGGTCATTCACTGGCCCATAAGCAACCTAATAGTGACAGATCCAAACAAAACTTAGTGCCCCTCCCCACCCTTCATAACCTGCAAGGTTTCCCCAACTAGAGGTGTAGCCTCAGAGGACTTCCCTTATCTGTGCTGGAATTTCCGTTGTCTTTATTGAGGTCTTGGAAAGATAACCAGATAATGCTGGGTATTTATGAGTGCGAAAACTTTCGTATATTTTCTGGATGAGTTAGCAGATGTGGGAAGGAATTGAAGACAGCAAGAAAGAATGTTGATAACTAATCTCTTGTTAAGAATCACAAGTATTCATGATTTGGTTAGTAAATCTTTTCTATTTTAAGGCAAATATTGAAAGGAAATTTTTCAGATATTTAGAAGACAGGAAATGAGAAGGAGAAAGAGAAAGAAGGTATAGATAGAAACCTTATATTGAAGTCCAGTTAGAAAAGGCAACATTTAAAATTTCAGTACAAGACGTGGGATACCTCCTTATGAGTCATGGAGGACCTATATGTCTCCAAAACAACATAAGTTATTGCCATTGGACTTGGTTCCAAGCTATAACTACATGGTAATACCTGTTTCTAAAAACTCCCAATGCTTTGAAAAAATCTTAGACCCACTGGAAACTTTCTCCCAGTGGGAGATGCCTGGGTTTTGTGCCATCGAAAGCTTCCGTGCTATTTAGGCTCTTAGGGGCAAAACACATCAAAATGCTTTACTCAGCATTAAACCCCACATGTTGCCAAACTATCCTGCCAAATATATGTGATTACTAGTATAATAATGGTATGGCTGTTATGGAGCAACAGACCATGTTATGATTGTATTTCAGTCTTGCGTCACAGAACCAAATTTCATGTTTGGTACTGTAATCCTGGCCAAATGCTCATGGAAGAGTAGGTCATGGGTCCTAGAATAAAACCTGCTACTGTTATTTTGCTGGTGATCATATTATCAAAATGCTTCTGAATATCAATATTGATATCCATAAACCTAAGTCAAAGAAGCATAATGTACACTAGGGAGCCATTAACTGAGAAATGTCTAATTGACCAAAGTGATAAAAACAAGAGATGGAGTGCTTAGCCCTAAATCGTACATCTGTTTTAACTCCTCCGAAAAAATCCACAAAAAACAAACTCAGTGATCGTCACTGAGGAAGAAGAAAGATTGTAATTGCTGGAGGATGAAGAAGAGTGGTTAGGCTGTGCTTTCTGCAGGTGGCTTGACTGTTGCAGGATGAAATCACTGAAGCTGAAGTTATACATAAAAGAGCAATACTTCCATCAAAACTCTTTCATAACTGGCAAAGGTATTTTGCAGGTCTCAAACCCTTACTGAGGAGCTATTGGCAGTTGACAGATGCTAGGGGAGGAAGAATCTCTTGTTTTTGATAACGTGGCTGCTGCTAAGAGTGGCTCCTGAAGGTGTACACAATCCATACATATAGTGACAGCACTATCTGGACTGAGTAGGTCATAAAAATCAAATAAAGTGTGAGCATAGACATGAAGTTGGGAGAGTACAATACTGAGGAGGACTTAGGAAGATTTAGTTGGAGGCATATATAATTATATTTTATGGTAAACAGATAAAATAGACACACAAATTAAAACATTAAATAGATACATTGGTGGGGTCTAGAAAAGATCATCCTAAGTGAGGTATCACAGGAGTAGAAAGATATACATAGTATATACACACTTATATAGTCATATAAGATAAGATAAATATACTAAAATATGTGCACCTAAAGAAAATAAACAAGAAAGAGGAGCCGGGGTAAGATGATCACTCCTCACCCAGAAAGACAAATGGGATGGACATGGGAAGTAGGAGAAAACAAGAAACAAGACAGGAGCCTACTGCAGAGGGCCTCTGAAAGACTCTATGATCATGAGAGGACAGGAGCTCCATAAGGACAAAATATATCAGGGCACAGGAGTCCTCTATGAGACTGTTTCTCCAACCAAGGACCATGGATGGAGATAACCTAGAAGCTGTGCACCGATGTAGCCCATGGTAGCTCAGTATCCAAGTGGGTATCCTAGTAAGGGGAACAGGAACTATTTTTGACATGAACTCAAGGACTGGCTCCTTTACCTCCCTCTCTCCCGAGGGAAGAACAGCCTTGCTAGACCACAGAGGAGGGCATTGCAGCCAGTACTGAAGATACCTGGTAAGCTAGGGTCAGATAGAAGGGGAGGAGGACCTCCCCTAGCAGTGGAATTGCAAAGGGACAGGGAGGAGATAAGGGAGGGAGGGTGAGATTGGCAGGAAATGAGGGAAGGGGCTATGACTGGGATACAAAGTAAATAACCTGTGATTAATATTAAAAAATTAAACTTAAAAAATACATACATTTTTATAACTAATGAGTCATAAAATGGTTCCATAAAGAAAAAATGATAATGCTATATTTCATAGAGATTAGCTAACTAATTTATATTGGCTCCAATTTAGAAGCCTGCTTTGTGACAAAAACAAAAACAAGAACAGAAAAAAACCAGAAAATTATGCTTTTATTTTTAAGATAAAGACATTTAGTGAAACCAGCAGCAGATCAAATGTAGGTGAAGTTTATATGAACTGCATGCAATAAATAGGTTTCTATGGTCTGCTTACATGGGGAGTTATCATTTTTCTTGAGAACATTTTTGAAAATTGTTGCATGCAAGTGTTTCACTGATAAAAGAATGAGATTTCTCTCATTTCAGGATTCCTTTAATAAGCACCACATTCTGGATTAAAGCTTATTTCTTTTTTTAGGGTGTTTATTTTAATTTTTTTCTATTAATTACACTTTATTCATTTTGTATGCCCCCATAAGCCTTCTGATCCCACCCTCCCTCCCCCTTCCTCATGCATGCCCCTCCCCAAGTCCACTGATAGGGGAGGTCCTCCTCTCCTTCCTTCTGATCTTAGTCTATCAGATCACCTCAGGAGTGGCTGCATTGTCATCTTCTATGGCCTGGTAAGGCTGCTCCCCGCTCAGGGGGAGGTGATCAAAGAGCAAGCCAATCAGATTATGTCAGAGGCAGTCCCTCTTCCCATTACTATGTAACCCACTTGGACACTGAACTATCATGTGCTACATTACACTTTATTCACTTTGTATCCTCCCCAGAAGCCCCTCCCTTCTCCTCTCCTGATCCCACCCTCCCACCCCCTTCTTCACCCATGACCCCCCCCTCCAAGTCCACTGATAGGGGAGGTTCTCCTCTTCTTCTTTCTGATCTTAGTCTATCAGATCTCATCAGGAGTGGCTGCACTGTCATCTTCTGTGGCCTGGTAAGGCTGCTCCCCCTCAGGAGGAGGTGATCAAAGAGCAGGCCAATCAGTTTATGTCAGAGACAGTCACTCTTCCCATTACTATGGAACCCACTTGGACACTGAACTGCCATGGGCTACATCTGTGCAGGGGTTCTAGGTTATCTCCAGGCATGGTACTTGGTTGGAGTATGAGTCTCTGGGAGGACCCCTGTGTTCAAATTTCTGGTTCTGTTGCTCTAATTGTGGAGTTCCTGTCCTCTCCAGATCTTACTATTTCCCACTTTTCACATAAGATTCTATGTACACTGCCCAACAGTGGACCATAAGTCTCAGCATCTGCTTTGATAGTATGCAGGGCAGAGCCTTTCAAAGGCCCTCTGTGGCAGGTTCCTAGCTTGTTTCCTGTTTTCTTCTTCTTCTGATGTCCTTCCTCTTTGCATTTCAGGATGGGGATTGAGCGTTTTAGTCAGGGTCCTCTCTCTTGATTAGTTTCTTTAGATGTAAAGATTTTAGTAGGTTTATCCTATATTAAACGTCTATATGAGTGAGTATATACCCTGTGTGTCTTTCTGCTTTTTGGACAGCTCACTCAGGATGATCCTTTCCAGGTCCCACCATTTACCTGCAAATTTCATGATTTCCTCATTTTTCATTACTGAGTAATAATCCATTGTGTACATGTACCACAATTTCTGTGTCCATTCTTCAGTTGAGGGGCATCTGGACTGTTTCTAGCTTCTGGCTATTACAAATAAAGCTGTTACAAATATGGTTGAGCAAGTGTCCCTATTTCGTACTTGAGACTCTTTTGGATACATGCTTAGTAGTGGTATGGCTGGATCTTGAGGAAGCGCTATTCCTAGTTATCTGAGAAAGTGCCAGATTGAATTCCAGAGTGGTTGTACAAGTTTACATTCCCACCAGCAGTGGAGGAGGGTTCCCCTTTCTCCACAGCCTCTCCAGCATGTGTTGTCACTTGAGTTTTTCACCTTGGCCATTCTGATGGGTATAAAGTGAAATCTCAGGCTTGTTTTGATTTGCATTTCCCTGATGGCTAATGATGCTGAGCATTTCTTTTTTTTTTTTTTGCTTTTTATTATTAAATTTATTTATTTTTATTTATTTTATTTTATTTTTTTTATTTTTTTATCAGTTACATTTTATTAATTCTGTATCCCAGCCGTGCCCCGAACCCTCGTTCCCTCCCAGTCCCTCCCTCCCTCATCACTACTGTGCCCCTTTCCAAGTCCACTGATAGGGGGGGACCTCCCCCCATTCATCTGATCCTGTTTTATCAGGTATCTTCATTGAGTTCCTGTTAGAAATAGTCCTTGTTCCCTTCACTTTGGGAAACCAATTGGTTACTGAGCTACCACAGGCTACATCTGAGCAGAGGTTCTAGGTTATATCCATACCTCGTTTAGAAAGACAGATGGGATGTGCATTGAACGCACGACAGGGGTCTACTGAGCGCATCTGAAAGACTCTAACTAGCAGTGTTTTCAAAGCAATTACTCATGACCAAATCTTTGGCAGAGTACAGGGAATCATAAGAAAGGAGGGGAGTTAGTCTGATGGGGAAAGGATAGGAGCTCCACAAAGACCAAATATATCTGGGCATAGGGTCTTTTCTGAAACTGACATTCAACCAAGGACCATGTATGGATATAACCTAGAACCTCTGCTGAGCATTTCT
Organism: Rhombomys opimus; assembly: GCA_010120015.1. Lineage (NCBI taxonomy): Eukaryota > Metazoa > Chordata > Mammalia > Rodentia > Muridae > Rhombomys > Rhombomys opimus. The sequence continues at coordinate 260,780 of REGO01000804.1, forward strand.
TTAAGTGTTTCTCTGATATTCTATATTACTCTGCAGAGAATTCTCTGTTTAGCTCTGTTCCCCATTTTTTAATTGGATTACTTGGTTTGATGCTTTTCAGCTTTGTTAGTTCTCTATATATACTGGATATTAGCCCTCTGTCAGAAAAAGGGTTGGTGAAGATTCTTTCCCAATCTGTAGGCAGTTGTTTTGTTTTGATGATTCTTTACAGACCTGGAAAGAATAATTCTCAACTGCATATGGAATAACAAGAAACCTAGAATTGGTAAAACAATCTTCTACAATTAAAATCTTCTGGAGGTATCAACATCTCTCATCTTAAGTTGTACTATAGAGCAACAGTAATAAAAACTGCATGGTACTGGCATAGAAACATAATGGTGGATCAATGGAACCAAACAGAAGACCCAGAAATAAACCCACACACTTATGGACACCTGATCTTTGACAAAGATGCCAAAATCATACAATGGAAAAAAGATAGTGTCTTCAACAAATGGTGCTGGTCTAACTGGAAGTCTACATGTAGAAAAAATGCAAATAGATCCATACTTATCACCCTGCACAAAACTAAGTCCAAGTGGATTGAAGACTCAATATAATACCAGACACATTAAATTGGTTAGAAGAAAAAATGGGGAAGACCCTAGAACTCATTGGTACAGGAGACAACTTCCTGAACAGAACACCAACAGCACAGGCTCTAAGAGCAACCATCAATAAATGGGACCTCATGAAACTGAAAAGCTTCTGTAAAGCAAAGGACACAGTCATTAAAGCTTATTTGTAAAACACTCTCCTTTTTTCTATTTCTGGTAAAAGACAAGACATTTTGTTTTCAATTATATTACCTCACACTACATACCAAGCAGCAGTGCTCAAATATATATAAGAAAATTTTCAAGTATAAACAAAATAGTAAAATGGTTCAGAATATAAAATACGTACCAAACCTCCCTATTAATTGGTGATATCTGCCCATCAAGGAACATATAACCTGAAAGCACTATGGATATTAAAAATTAAGCCAAGATAATCGTGACTCCTAATCTAAAACATTGCCACAACCGCAATACTATACTCAGCAATGGTCAAGTAGTCGATAGGATTTACTCATCAAACTTTAATTCATATAAGCATGTTTATATTTTATGCTCATAGTGTGTATTGCACACACACACATTGATATTCTAACATATTTTATTTAACTTACTATTCTCAATGTCAATTCTTCCATGCTTACTTCCAAACTATGAGAACATTTGTCTAAAAGCACATGCAGGCATTTAAGTAAGTATATCTAAAATATTTTATGTATTTACCTATTCAAACATAATTCTTGATTTTTTTTCTAAATCACTGTTTTTTGGTTCAGTTTGGTTTGGTTTGGGTTTTGGTTTTTGGTTTTTTGAGACAGGGTTTCTCTGTGTAGCCTTTGCTGTCCTGGATTTGCTTTATAGACCAGGGTGGTATAGAACTCATAGAGATCCACCTGCCTCTGACACTCTGAGTGCTGGGAGTAGAGGTGTGAGCCACCAGTGCCAGGTTAAGAAATCACTGTTATGTGGACATGTAAAGCATAGATTTTCAGAACACTGACCACAATATTATGAAATAATAGTGCTCAAGACAGGAAGGTTTTAAAACCACAGGAGGAGAAATCCAGCTTTCAGTGGACTAGGCTAAAGGCATGGGGGAAGGAGGAGGAAGGATGGGTCTGGAAGGAGTTATGGGTGGGGGCTACAATTGGGATATACAACAAATAAATTATGAAAAAATAAAATAAAAACAAGAAGTTTCTAAAAAAATAAATGAACTGAATCACTTAAACACACAGTTCTCTTAAATTATCACAGAACGGTTGGTAGGAAGTTCTTGTCTATGCATTTAAAAACTAACTCTTGAAGCCATTTGTCTGTATAATCAGCATTAAAACACGGATGAATCCCTGAAATGTTAAGTTATTCAAAGCTTGTGAAAATTGCTCATTTTTTATTTTTGCCTATATCATTTTCATATATTCATGTTTAAGTTTTATGAAAAAAAAACTAAATTAAGGAAAGTTCAGTGTTATATATTTATCTATCATTTGTTTATATTAAAATAGTGGAAATAATTCTTTTGAGTCACAGTATTTTAATATCTGTTGATATATGAAAATTTAGTGTGGTTCTAATATGACTTAACATATCTATATATATTATCTGCATTATAACCATTTATACTGTATAATTTTGTTTTACTGTGTTCATAAAAATGCAATTATTTATTATGGGTAGCTGTGACGTGGGTTCCATGGTAGGTATGTGCAGGTCAGAGGACAACTTTGTGAAGAAGTAAATCTCTCCTTCATATTTTAATACATTCCAGAGACCAAACAAAGGCCGTCATCAGTCTTTGGGGTCGGTGCCTTTACCTATTGAGCTAGCTCGCCAGCTGCTTTACTGTATTCTTAATATAGACTTCCTACATGAGGAACTGATATATAGATATAGATATATATTTCTTTTTATAGCTTATGAAATTAAAAATACCTTGGTTTTAGTAATTCTAAGATATTGATATGTTATGAAAAAAATCAGCTGGTGACTTTCAGGATATAACTCCAGGGTATCCTTTCTTGCAATGAATGAGGTTCTATTCTCTGTTCCCTTTATAGCTAATTTCAGTTTCTGCAATTTTAAGTTATGCTTACTGACCTCAGCCCACCATGAAGTTTATTAATAATGTAAGATTTTAAGGTATATCGAACATCAATGCTTCAACACGAATCATTGAGGTTTTTAAATTTATTTATATTTCTAATTGTGTGCATGTGTATCAGTGTGTGTGGCTTTGTGCATCTGACTGTGTGCCCTCAGAGGTCAAAAAAAATGTAGGAAATCTCTCTCTACCTGAAGTTACATGCTTCTAATTGCTTCCCAACTTGGGTGCTGGGAACCAGTGACTGAGCTCTTGTTCCCTGCAAGAAGAGTAACTGCTCTTAAATGCTAAGCCATTTTCCCAGCCCTCAACTATTAATGCTTCAATTCAAAATAATGCACACATTTAGTCATATAATACTTCAATTTTTCTCAGGACAAGATAGGTCATGCTTATTGACTGCACTTTTATCTCATGAATAAACAACTTTTATTAATGTGTATTTCTTTATACCTGGTTTTTATTTGAGTTGCATTTTTGTAGGCTTGAAATAAATAACTTTACACCTTCTGAATGCAAGACCTATTCACCCAGCACTTTTATATTCAGAAGTTTATGGTTTTAATGACTTGAGTTGCTACCTATATTTTATATCAAGTGAACCACAATTCATCATGTTTTGATACCTAATACTAGCCACACAACCGCTTCAATCTGAACTGTGAATTATGCTCAGGTGCTCAGGTGCCACTTTTAGCAAAGGATTCCTTCCATTTGGGAAAAGCAGCCTTTATTCACTCAGATATTGTCCTGGGAATTTTACCCTTTTTTTCTTTTTCAAATAAGACTACTTGATTTAGGAAATGTTCCAAATATGGCATCTGTAATTTTTTAAAAGTTTCCTTATACTCTCATAAGGGAGTCTGTTGGAAGCAATAGATTTACAATTTATTCCCCATTTAATCGTTTTCTTTCTCATAACCTCATGTGTGCTAGACATATAAAATGAATTTTTAATTTAACTACATATTTTTTTACTTTCTACTATAAATTAATTATAGCTTCTATTTTAACTAGACCATATTTTTATGTCAAATATCACAATTATATTATTGTTCCAGTTTATACCTATTTTTTTTTACTTTACCCATGTTCACTTAACCTTGCATTTGTTGATTTTTCTCATTTTTATAAAATAAATGCTTCTTTTATAAAGTTAATGTATTTATATTCACCTTTTTTGTATCCAATAAAATAATATTTTTATTGATTATTTGGGAATTTCACATAATACACCCTGATCACATTTACTTTCCAGTCCTCCCTTCTCCAGCTCCCTCACCCTCTGTGACTTCCTCCCAGAAAAAAAGAATGAAGGAGGAAGAAGAGGAGGGGGAGGAGGAAGAAGAAGTCCATTTGTGTTGCCCATATACTCACTAGTACACCACCAAACTGCCAGTAGCCAGTAGGCAACCCTTAAAGGCAATCAACTGTGAAAAGCTACACTTCAACATCTCTATCAAAACTTTAAAGGCTTTTCTTCAATGTATTCATGTTCTCAGATATGGCCTAGACAATAGGATTACAGAAGACCATTCAAAGGAATGTAGTGTTGCTGGCCTGTGTGTCACTGCTAAACAATAGAAAGTTTCCTTCTTTTGACTCCACAAAGGAATGCAGTAGTTTCCACTATTGTGAACTGTGTCAGACTCTGGAACCACAGATTTGCAGCATGATAAAACTCTGCTTTTAAACCAATGCCAAGAACAGAGACTTACTATTTCTTATTAAAAATATTTCCGCAACACTGCCTATCTGTAGAGACATACAGGGCTACTGCATAGATACATGAAGCATACTTGTTTTGACTTTGAATTACTAAAAAAAAAATCTTTGCTTTTTATGAGAGAAAGAGTGAGAGAACAAATACATGGGTGAGCAAGGAGGAGGTGGGTTGAATCTGGTGGGAATTGGGGAAGGAAAGAATATAATTAAATAGCAAAAGTTAAATACAAACTCCGCTGCCATCCTGGAAGAGCTCTAGCTCTTTCAGTCAGTCCACTCCAACCACCTACTCCATCTAAGAGATGATGGAGAGCTTGGAGGAGCTGGTGCTGCAGAACCAGATCTCCTGGCACTTCATCACCATCAAAGATGAAAACCTGAAACATTGCTGTTATGGAAGATGGCAGCAGCTCTCAGTGCCACTCCTGGACCTTAGAACATCTCTAAGGAGCTTGAGAAACTCGGGCAGGCTCCAAGGGGAGGTTTGACTGTTGAGAAGGAGTCAGCAGAGCTCTCACTATCCCCAGCACAGCTCAAAATAGACGGATCCTATCTAAAAAGTGGTCTCAAGAAATTGGAAAGAAAGTTCTTAGAGCAGAACTTCTCTGGGGGAGAATGGAGAAGCTACAAAGGCAGTAACAAGGATATGGAAGCAATATGGGAGTACGCCACAGTGAAAAAGATCATGGACATTAGCCAATAGAGCTGAGTCTCAGCCCACTGGCCAGCCAGGCCTCAGCATGGAGCCACTGCAACTGTAGACCAAGCTACTTGCCCAGTTGGGAGGAAGGGAACTTTGGCAGCAACACTGCCAGCAGGCTACAAGCACATTTATGTCCAGTAAGCAAGCAGATGTGCAGCAGACTGAAGCTCACAGGGATACTGCCCCGAGATGCCCTTCCTTGATGCAGTATCACCTACTGAGCAGGATATCTGAGAAGAGTCTCAGTCATGCTCTGATGTTTATGGTGCTTCAGAAACCAGAAACATTGAACCAGACCAATAACCCCTTGTAATAAATATTTGCATCTTTGGGCATCCATCCATATATATATATATATATATATATATATATATATATATATATATATATATATATATATACAGTGTGACACACCACAGTTTGCAATACTAATTTGATGAGTAAATATATGAGAGGAAAGGAGCTAACAGCATGTGTGCAGTGGTGAGAGGCTGAACTAGAGATGACTGAGGGTACAAGAGCGGGAGAAGGCTGTGGTGGGCAGGGGAGCACATCATTGCTGACTAGGGCCATCAGGGTGATGTGCAGCAATAGTATTTGTCCCTGAAAATGAACATGCTTCCCAGTTTTACAGTCACCTTGATTCTGAACAAGAGCAAGCTGTCCAAGATGGTGAAAGGCTCCTTTTCTAGGATTGTGTCTCCTTGAATGCTCCACCCCCAGGGACTGTTCTGCCCCTGGAGGCCATGTTGGTATCCATGCTCTCTAGTTGAGGCATGTGCTGGTGTCTCAAGCTGCTGCCCGAGGCTGTGTTGATGCCTGAGGTACTTGTGTAGTTGAAGACCATATCATGCCCATGGCCTGAGCTACCCCTAAGGCCATGCGGATGTCAGAGGTCTGTGCTGCCACCTGAAGCCATGTTTATTTCCTTTGCCTTTGTTACCACCTGAGGCCATATGAATGCCCTTGGTCTTTGCTGCTGCCCAAGACCATGCTGGGTCCAGGATGCTGCTAGGGTCCTTGTTGCTGTCTGTTGCCTGGGCTGCCTTTGAGGGCCATCTCGATTTCTGTGGTCCATGCTGTAGCCAGCAACCATGCGGAAGTCCTTGATCCACACTGTCGCTGACTGTAAAAGTCAAGAAAGTTTTCTTTTGCAGTGATATTAATGATTGCACACTCACAGTAGAGAATTAGAGTCATAGGAGGCTTGTGTGCTGCTGCCAAAGTTCCCTTCCTCCCAACTGGGCAAGTAGCTTGGTCTACAGTTGCAGTGGCTCCATGCTGAGGCCTGGCTGGCCAGTGGGCTGAGACTCAGCTCTATTGGCTAATGTCCATGATCTTTTTCACTGTGGCATACTCCCATATTGCTTCCATATCCTTGTTACTGCCTTTGTAGCTTCTCCATTCTCCCCCAGAGAGGTTCTGCTCTAAGAACTTTCTTTCCAATTTCTTGAGACCACTTTTTAGATAGGATCCGTCTATTTTGCTGGGGATAGTGAGAGCTCTGCTGACTCCTCCTCAACAGTCAAACCTCCCCTTGGAGCCTGCCCGAGTTTCTCAAGCTCCTTAGAGATGTTCTAAGGTCCAGGAGTGGCACTGAGAGCTGCTGCCATCTTCCATAACAGCAATGTTTCAGGTTTTCATCTTCGATGGTGACGAAGTGCCAGGAGATCTGGTTCTGCAGCACCAGCTCCTCCAAGCTCTCCATCATCTCTTAGATGGAGTAGGTGGTTGGAGTGGACTGACTGAAAGAGCTAGAGCTCTTCCAGGATGGCAGCCGAGTTAGTATTTAACTTTTGCTTACCAGCCCCACACCACGCCCAGCAAGAAACTGTGTTTAAACCGTCTTCTGCTCAGTGCTTTGCTACTTCTCACCTGAGCAGAGGCAACCATCCTTTTGTGTGTTTTTTTTTCCCCTCCCAATAAATCTCCTGTTGTGCACGTGTGACTTTGTGGCATTCCTTGGTTCCTGATTGCCAGGAAGCCTTTCCTTTCAGAGATGTATTGGGGAAACCTTCCCCCTCAGACTTCTTTTGGGAAAACGTAATATTTGTATCAGGGAAGCCTTTCCCTTCAGAGCTATAACAGTGCAATTTCAAATTTCTTCTTCATGAAAACATTACACACTGTCGCATATATTAGTTCTTAAAGAATTCAGTATAATATATTGATCATATTTACCTCTCCCCACCCTTTCATGATTCTTCTTCTTTCTGTACCCACCCAGCACTGCGTTCTCCTGTTTGAACACATTAAATCCAGTTTGTGCTGCCCATACTCTTGCGTATTAGGCCTTCATGGGGGGTGATTAACACAAGGGTCACTTGACATGCCTTCTCTTAGCAGTTGCCAATTGCTGGCTCATTTATAGCTCAGTGTGAGGCTGTGTCCACCTACCACTTCCGCTCTTGAATTTTGTCTGTGATGAGATTCTGCAGGTTGTGTGCATGCTTTCTCTATTGCTATAAATCCATATATGCATCTTGCAGCCTTCCCAGAAAAGACTTCTTCAGTGTAGTCTCCCAACACCTCTGTCTCTTGGAATCTTTATTCCTCCTCTTCTGCAATGATCCTTGAGCCTTGGGAGGATCCAGTGAAGCATAGGTGTCCAATTTAGGGCTGGATAGTCCACAGACTCTTATTCTGTGTGTATCTTTACCAGGTGTGTGACTCTGTACCAATTATGGTGTACTGTAAAAAGAAGGTGTTTAAAAGGTTTTCTTTGTTTTAGACTTAAAAAATCTACCATTTTTACTGGTTATTGGCACCAGACCCTAGACAAACATTTACAGACTAACTTCAGATATGCTATTTTCTGAAAACTGCAGCCAATATGCTGAAGCCCTGTTCAAGGGACTCTACCTAGTCTGGAGGCATGCTTGACCTTTGATTTTTTTGTTTTCCAAGGCTTGGCTTGCCTTCTTGACTTGCAATAAATTTCTTCTGTATTGAGCTCAATTATTATTCCCTTTTGTTACTTCATATAGCATACATATACAATAGTCCATCAGCTGAAATTACAATGTTACAAGTGCTGTAATAGGTATAATTATCCGTGTTCTTATACAATTTTACATTTCTTCATAATTTTTATCTCTTCCTATGTTCACACCATACCCATTGTGAAGCAATATATCCAAGAGGCTGGAGAAATTGCTTGGTGGTTCAGATAACTTTTTGCTCCTACAAAAGATCTGAATGTGGTTACCAATGGCAGCTCCTAAGTCTCTGTAACTCCTGTTCTAGAGTACCTGAAGTCTTCTGGGCTCCACATGCTCCAGGCTCACACACAGTACACATGTATCACAGGCAGGAAAACACTTGTATATAAAATAAAAATAAAATTTAAAAGATTTAATAGTAACTTTATTATAAAATATATGAAACTACATCTAAAATCAGAAAATATTAAATGTGTCTTAAATTTTCAATAAATATTTTTGTCATATATCAAGGAACTGATATGAATATTAAGTAGTCTGTGAGATTTCATTTACTTATACATAAGCTGCAGAGAAAAAAAATATGCCACTTGCTGGATATGTTTTATGCTTTCTTAGAATTCCTTACTTTGGAGTACTTCCATTGTCTGTACTTACCATCTTTTATTTTATAAGGACATAGACTTATTTTAAACTGTCCACAGAACTGCTTTAATTTACTGAAGGACATTCTTTCTTAATTTCATTTTAAATTTTTCTAAAGTGATAACTTAGATATTTATTACATATTTTGTCATTTTACTTATCATCTCATTAGCTTATTAAATGTAACTTAGTGACCTTTGCTTTATTTTGCTTTCATATAAACACTGGAATTTGCATGAGACTGGAATGTGGAAATAAAATGTTCTCTGAATTCTGCTTATCTCCTTCCTCATAGTAAGATACGAGGGTTGGCAGAGAATAGGGGAACTGGCTTCCAGCATTTCTTCTCTCTTTTAGTTTATGCCTAATTCTTCCCAAATTCTGGGCAGAGAATCTTCTGAGTTCTTGTCTCTACTCTCACTTTCCTTTGACTGAATAAAAGCTGAAATTCTCTGTGTTACTGGCATTTTGCCATGAGTAAAAAAGGAAGCGCATCTTCAATGAGCATCTACCCTCTCTCCTCCTCCACTTGCTACTGGGATTCTCTTGATTCTCACATAATCTTCCTGTACAAAGAAAAAAACCAAACCCAAACAAAACAAAACAAAAAAAGGCCCCAGCAAATAATTTAGCTGCACATATAATTTCAGACAGATATTTGGTGGTCTTCAGGGTTCTAGAAGGCTAAATGTATGTCACACATAGTAATATTTCAGTTTCAAGACAAACATCAAACTGCAAAAATAATATTCCAGGAAGGGAGTAACAAGATATGGAAATAATTGCTTAATAAAAACAATTCCTCAGTGTATTGGTAGGTCACTCAACAGTTTACATACAGCTGATAATGTGCTATACAAAATGATGCAAGACTTAAAATAAAATTTTCCTACATAATTGGATTTAATATTTTAAAATTTTAAGTATTTTGAAGACTCCTACAAGTGTTATATATGTAATATATGTATATGTGTATATATATTATAAATATATATTTCATGTAGAATACATAAATGTAAGAATATAGACAGCGGGCACTTTCTGAATGTAGCTTCTGACATTATTAGGAAACAACCTTGCAACAAATTTACTGTCCCCTGACTCTTAAAATCTTTCTCTCTCCACTTCAGTACTGCTGCTGAGGCTTCAGTGCAGGAATAATGTGACAGACATAACACTGTGAACTAGGCTCCACAGTTCTGCATTTTGATAGGCTGTGGTTTTTTTGTAATGTTCTATATCTGCTGCAAAAAGCAGTCTTCTTGAAGAAAGCTGAGGACTACCATTTAAGGATTGTATGAGAACCTAAAATAGAAGCTTCCTAAAATATACACATATTTGAAGGTTCTCTAAATGGGACTGCCAAATAATGGAGAAGACAGCGCTCCATCTGGACAGTTCTCATTACCAAATGGAGCTTCCAGTACCAGGGATGAGTTACATTTAATCAAGTTATAGACAAAGTCCCAAACAACCCAGAACGTTGCCAAGGCTACTGGGTTCTCTTCAAAAAGTGATGGCAAGGTTCTATAACTGAAGGCAAAACCTATACAACTCACTAAAAAGATAAGTCAAGCTGACATCTACCTAGAGCCATCAGTCCTAGTGTCTAGTATTCACTCTGCATGCTACCAAAGTAGAAAAGTAACCACGAACCCAGGTACAATCCCATTAATCTACATGGTGACCTGCCTCCAAGATGTGCTTATGAGTGTAACTAATATATCTTATTGGATTTGAGGCCCACGTGATATGGAAACCAGCCAGAAACTTGTTCAGGTGGCCAAAGAAAAGAGACTGTATAGGCCAGGGACTTAGGGTAAAACAAAAAACCAACAAACAAACAAAAATAAATAAAAAATAAAACAATACAACTCTTTTGTTAATGGAACACAGCAATACAATGACTTTTAACACATTCTGCTATACTCCTAGTTCAGTTTCTTTCTCAGGCATCATTAAAGAAGCTTCTGCAGGCCAAAGGGGATAAATATTCTAAACAGGATGGCTCCACCAGTTGTTTGAGCCAGAAGGGTTGGAGAGCAACAAGAGACAAGGCCTTCTAAACACAACACAACTGATACACTCACAGAGACAGTAGCAGCATCCACAGGTCCTACACAAATCTGGGCCAAATGAAGTCCCATTGTTTAGTGGCGAAGTGGACACAGCCCACATACCTAACCCAGAATCTATCTCCAATTGATTACTGCTCCGAAATGAGAAATTGTTTTTCTCTGTTGGAGTCTCACAGGGATACAAACCACTCTTATTGTCAGGCCCTATGCCTAGCAGAAAGCAAACAAACAAAATTAATGACATTTTTAGAGATTTTTTTTTAACTCATAATGCTTTATCAGCATTTTGTTTTAGCCTGATAGGTCCTTTGCACATACATTATGGTTTTTAGTTTTATGTTTTTATAGGATTGCTAAGTGTGCAAAAGTGTTTGTCTCAGGATCTATGTGTATTTCTTAACATTTTTTTCAGTTCTTTTTTTTTCTATTTGTTTTTTCTCTTCTGGTTTTCTTGATTTTGTTTTATCAAAGTTATTATTGTTGTTTTTATTAGTATTAGTATTACTATTAGTGTTATCACTAATTTTAGATGCCTGGCTCTATACTAATGTGAGGAAGAGAATGGATTTGGTTTGGTCAAAAGTAAGAAGAATCTTAGAGGAGTTGGGGGAGAAAAACGTTTATTCTACTAAAAATCTATTTTCAATTAAAAAATAACATACAAATGTAGTTATGTTTGTCAGCTTTCTATCACTGTGGCGAAATACCTCAAGTAAACATCTTCAAAAGAGAAATAAGTGAGAACAAAAATTTAGAATGTAGTTGGGTATTATACTGGCTTGGTAAAATACAGATTCTCTTCCAATATCTGTGACTTCACTATCTCTGGGTTGTTGGCTGGCTTCCCACTACCATTCATTCGTTACTTCTTGTGGAGTGGGGTCCACTTATCTATATAAGATGTGTGTGTGTGTGTGTGTGTGTGTGTGTGGTCAATTAAGGAAAAAAATAAAAACAAAGAAGGTATGTGTAGGAAGTTTTGTAGGGAGGAAAGCCAAAGGTAAAATAACTATGCTATGATTCAAAAAACAAAAGGAATACTTTTAAAATGACATAAATGGTTAATTCAGGTGCCCTTTATTGAAAAAAAGTATAACATAGATTTTTTACTTTTTAATCATTTCATATATTACAGTGATCAATCTTAATCTGGAACAAGGATGTTTAAAATTAAAACCTGACAATAATTATGTACCATAACATGTTATGCTAAAATACACAAATTTTACTGAATGTTGAGTCATAATATATAACCAAATACAGTTTAAATACGTAAATAATTTTAATGAACATTACGCTACAAGTCTTTATGATTCAGGGCTTATAATGCTGATTTTTTGTGATTTACTGATAATTTAGTAGAGCGAAAATCAATTATACACACACATACTAGTATTTAATTCTTCTATCAAATGCTTAAAGGAGGAACTTTATTTAAGAGAAAGACACAAGGTTGATCTTAAGTGTTCTGGCTCTTCTTTCTTGACAGACTTCCGTATGAAAATATAAATGTTTCTTCCTAACAGTGATGTGATGTGTAATAGTTCAAAGAGTTATTAATCATACATAGGAATATGTAAAATATATCAAGTCAGTAGTCACCAATTTCTTTTTGAATATACACAGACTGAGTATTGTGAATGTAATATCCCTCAGCATGCATGTTTAAGTGCACACTTCTACCATATCACAGTAAAGATGTGTGTTACAATAGAAAAGTGACCAGACCCCTTACGTCATTTCTTGGACCTCCTCTTAGAATCCTCAAAACAGAAAACATAACACATCTGTTACATGTATATCAGTTCATGGTATCCTGTTCTTTATATCTGGCATGGGGTATCATATCAGAAACAGTATTGAACAGACATGACTGAGTTTTTGAATTAACATAAATTCACGTTGTGTGAACAATAAGTTACCTCATTTTTGCCAAAATGTGAAATCCGAGAGCTTTTTGATAACTTATCTGTCTTAGAAAGAATAGAAAAGTTAAGCAATCAAATCCTGAACAGATTCTTTGTGATTTTATAAGTAGTGTTTCATGTATTCACAATCCATTTACTAAACTATAAACAATTAGGCTTGAAATTTTAATAATATTCTATAATAATTCTCATTTAAATAGAAATACCTGTTTGTAAAGATTTCATCTGCCATTAGCCTATGTATCCACCACAAGAAAACTTTCCTTTCTATAGCTCTTTTTAATGAGATGAACCAGAGTGATGTTTATTGACTATATTATTTTTGTTATACTACAGCACCTATGCTGACACTAGTTTTTCTATTTAGTCTAGACTAAAAGTGGATAAAATGAAACTGACTATTCTAGATAATGTCATTTTGTACTTTAATTGTAAATGCCTTGATATCCTGGGGATACTAACACATTTTCCTTCAAGGAATATCAAGCATATTTTTCTGCTGTTGAACATTTAGAACTAATAAAATAAACAATTCTAACAAGAACAGTAGGATCATGATCCTAGAGTCCACTAGAAAGACACCCTGCTTACCCTTCATTCTGCAGAGACAGTGACGCAGAAATACTTTTTTATAATTTTCATTTTTTATATTAATTACAGGTTATTTACTGTTTATACCAACTGTAGCCTCCTCCCTCCTCCCCTCCCATTACCACCCTGGCTCCCTCATCTCCTCCCTGCCCCTTTCCAAGTCCACTGATAAGGGAGGTCCTCCACCCCCTCCATCTGAACCTAGTTTATCAGGTCTCATCAGGACAGGATGCAATGCCCTTCTCTGTGGCCTAGCAAGGCTGTTCCTCCCTCAGGGAAGGGGGTAGAACAAAGAGCCCACTACTGAGATGTTCACCTTACTAGGATGCCCACTTGGATCCTGAGCTGCCTTGGACTACGTCTGAACAGGTTTTCTAGGTTATATCCATGCATGGTCCTTGGTTGGAGAATCAGTCTCAGAAAAGACCCCTGTGCCCAGATATATTTGGTCCTTGTGGTGCTCCCATCCTCTCCAGGTCTTACTAACTCCCCCTTCCTTAATATTATTCCCTGCACTCTGCCCAAGGTTTGGTTATGAGTCTCAGCATCTGCTTTGATACACTGCTAGGTAGAGTCTTTCAGAGGCCCTCTATGGTAGGCTCCTGTCCTGTTTCTTGTTTTCTCCTACTTCCAGTGTCCATAGAAGATGCTTTAGAAAGCATCAGTGAAGCCATGTTCCAACCATGAACACTTGGAAGAGTCTGAAAAAGATTCACTGTGTTTCGCAAATCTCATCTCAAACAAAATGAACTGAAAGTAACCCAAGAGAATAAGAACACAGTAGCATAAAATGAACAAGCTAGTATAAATAGCTGCAAACTTTGATATCATCTATGCTCACAGGATTCTCTTTTAGAGTGCTTTTATTCTATTAAAACTGTTTTATTTAGTAAAATGAATGGTCTGTCTATGTACTTTTTAATTCAATTTGTCATCAGTATTGATGTCATTTACTGGCTGCCCCTAAAACCACATGAACAGATGCCTGGGGACTTGAAGCTGAATTGCATCATTTTGGAAAGTGCACATAGTTCAAAGCAAGTTCTCTTCAAGCCCTTTTCTAGCTCCTTGAAGTTCTTTCCAATTCTGATTCTTCAGGACTCCAAAGCTTTCAGAATTCTGACCCCTTACATCAGTTTTAGATTGTAAAATCCATTCATTACCTCATATCAGCCACCCGTCGTTTACAAGGCACTCATCTTTTGTCTTGCACGTCTGATGCCCATAACAATGTTTCTTCTCACCCGCATTATCAGTCAGCTTGTAATTCAGCTGGACCTTTCTTTCATCCAACACTGCCCTCCACCATAGGAAGAACAGGAGACATCGATTCCCATCAACTCACCTGCTACACAAAGGCTCAGGTAAGAGTCCTCCAAAATGAACCCAGAAGTAATATTTACATGTAGATAGTCTGTCCAATATTCTATATTAGCTCACAAAGTAACTTTAGGCTTATATAGTTTTTAGCTCAGTTAATAGCAAAAGACAGTTTTCTCCTGTAGATCCAAACTTTTTAAAAATACATTTCTTTTTGATTAATTAATCATTACAATTTATTCACTTTGTAGCCCCAGTGCAGCAACCTCCCTAGTATCCTCCCAGTCCCACCCACTCTCCCTCTTCTCCCCCATGCCCTTTCCCTAGGCCACTAATAGGAGAGAACCTCCTCTTCTTCCATCTGACTCTAGCTTATCAGGTCTCATTAAGGCTGGCTGCTTCATCTTCCCCTGTGGCCTGGCAAAGCTGCACCCTCCAGGGGGAGGTGATCAAAGAGCCTGCCACTGAGTTCATGTCAGAGATAGCCCTTGAACCCCTTATTAGGAATACGCTTGGAGACTGAGAAGCCTATGGGCTTCCTCTGAACAGGGAGCCCTCTCCATGCATGGTCCTTGGTTGGAGTATCAGTCTCTGCAGGCCCCCATGGGCCCAGGTATCTCTGCTCTGTTGTTCTCCTTGTGGAGTTGCTGCTCCCCCCAGGCCTTTCTGTCATCCTCTTATTCTATAAGGTTTCCTGAACTCTGCCCAAAGTGTGGCTATGAGTCTAGATATCTCCTTCGATACCCTGGTGGGTAGAGGCTCTCTGAGGTCCTCTGTGGTAGGCTCCTGTCCTGTTCCTTGTCTTCTCCTACTTCCAATGTCTATGCTGTTTGCCCTTCTGAATAAGGATTAAGCATCTTCCCTAGTATCCTTCTTATTTTTTAGCTTCTTTAGGACTATAGATTTTAGTACATTTATCCTATATTATATGGATAATATATACTTATCAGTGAGTATGTGCCATGTGTGCCTTTCTTCTGCTTCTGGAATACATCACTCAGAATGATCTTTTCTAGTTCCCACCATTTGCCTGCAAACTTCATGATTTCCTTGTTTTTAATTGCTAAGTAGTGTTCCATTATGTAAATGCACCACACTTTCTGTATCCATTCCTCCGTTGAGAGACATCTTGGTTGTTTCCAGATGCTGGCTATTACAAGAAAAGCTGCTATGAACACAGTTGAGCAAATATCCTTATTGAATGATGGGACATCTTCTGGGTATATGCCTAGAAGTGATATAGCTGGATCTTGAGGTAGCACTGTTGCTAAATTTCTGAAAAAGCCCCAGATTGATTTCCAAAGTGGCTGTACAAGATTACATTCCCACCAGCAATGGAGGAGGGTTCAACTTCCTCCACAACCTCTCCATCATGCATCATCCCTTGAGTTTTTTTTTAATTTTTCATCGATTACACTTTATTCATTCTGCATCCCCCCATAAGCCCCTCCCTCCTCCCCTCCCGATCCCACCCTCCCTCTCCTTTCTGCATTCATGCCACTCACCAAGTCCACTGATAGGGGAGGTTCTCCTCTTCTTTCTGATCTTAGTCCATCAGTTCACATCAAAAGTGGCTGCATTGTCCTCTACTATGGCCTGGTAAAGCTGTTCCCCCCTAGGGGGAGGTGATCAAAGAGCAGGCCAGTCAGATTATGTCAGAGGCAGTCCCTCTTCATATTACTCTGTAACCCACTTGGCGACTGAGCTGCCATGGGCTACATTTGTGCAGGGTTCTAGGTTATCTCCATGAATAGTCCTTGGGTTGGAGTATGAGTCTCTGGGAAGTTCCCTGTGTTCAAATTTTCTTGTTCTGTTGCTCTCTTTGTGGAGGCCCTGTCCTCTCCAGCTCTTACTATTTCCCAGTTCTTACATAAAATTCCATTCACTCTGCCCAACAGTTGCCCATCAAGCTCGGCATCTGCTTTGGTAGTCTGTAGGGCAGAGGCTTTCAGAGGCCCTCTGTGGTAGGTTCCTAGGTTGTTTCCTGTTTTCTTCTTTTTCTGATGTCCATCCTCTTTGCCTTTCAGGATGGGGATTGACCGTTTTAGGTAGGGTCCTCTCCTGCTTAGTTTCTTTAGATGCACAGATTTTAGTGGGTTTATTCTATGTTGTATGTTTATATGAGTGAGTATATACCATGTGTGTCTTTTTGCTTCTGGGACAACTCACTCAGGATGATTCTTTCCAGGTCCCACCATTTACCTGCCCTCATGAAACTGAAAAGCTTCTGCAAAGCAAAGGACACCGTCATCAAAACAAAGTGACTGCCTACAGATTGGGAAAGAATTTTCACCAACCCTTTATCTGACAGAGGACTCATATCCAGTATATATAAAGAACTAAAGAAGCTGAAAAGC
This sequence comes from Rhombomys opimus, assembly GCA_010120015.1. Taxonomy (NCBI): domain Eukaryota; kingdom Metazoa; phylum Chordata; class Mammalia; order Rodentia; family Muridae; genus Rhombomys; species Rhombomys opimus. The sequence continues at coordinate 277,772 of REGO01000804.1, forward strand.
AGCAAACCACGTAATCCACTTAAAAAATGGGGAACAGAGCTAAATAGAGAATTCTCGACAGAGGAATATCGAATGGCAGAGAAGCACTTAAAGAAATGCTCAACTTCATTAACCATTAGAGAAATGCAAATCAAAACAACCCTGAGATTACACCTTACACCCATCAGAATGGCCAAGATCAAAACTCAAGGGACAACACATGCTGGAGAGGTTGTGGAGAAAGGGTAACCCTTCTCCACTGCTGGTGGGAATGTAAACTTGTACAACCACTCTGGAAATCAATCTGCTGCTTTCTCAGACAACTAGGAATAGCGCTTCCTCAAGATCCAGCCGTACCACTCCTGGGCATATATCCAAAACAGGCTCAAGTACACAAAAAGAACATTTGCTCAACCCTGTTTGTAGCAGCTTTATTTGTAATAGCCAGAAGCTGGAAACAACCCAGATGCCCCTCAACTGAAGAATGGATGCAGAAATTGTGATACATCTATACAATGGAATATTACTCAGCAATGAAAAATAAGGAAATCATGAAATCCCTTGAGTTTTTTATCTTAGCCATTCTGATAGGTGTGAGCTGAAATCTCAGGGTCATTTTGATTTGCATTTCACAAATGGTAAAAAAATGTTGAGCATTTAATTGTTTCTGTGCCATTCTATATTCCTCTGTTGAGAATTCTCTGTTTAGCTCTCTGAACCCCATTTTTTAATTGGATTACTTGGTTTGTTGATGTTTAACTTCTTCAGTTCTTTATATATTCTAGATATTAATTAGCCCTTTCTCGGGTGTAGGGTTGGTGAAGATCTTTTCCCAGTCTATAGGCTATCCTTTTGTTCCTTTGACAGTGTCTTTGCATACAGAAGCTTTTTCGTTTTCAAGAGGTCCCTTTTATTAATTGTTGATCTTAAAGCCTGTGTTGTTGGTGTTTTTTCAGGAAGTTGTCTCCTGTGAAATGAAGCCAAGGCTCTTCCCCACTTTTTCTTCTAACAGATTTAGAAGTATGCCTGTTGTTTTGATGAGGTCTTTGATCCACTTGGACTTTAAAATTGTGCAAGGTATTTTTCTACATGTAGACATCCACTTTGACCAGCACCATTCGTTGAAGATGCTGGCTTTTTTCCATTTTATGGGTTTTGCTTCTCTGTCAAAAATTAAGTTTCCCTAAGTGTGTGGGTTTTTTTCTGGGTCCTCTATTCAATTCCATTGATCTAACAGTCTGTTTCTGTGTCAGTACCATGCAGTTTTTATTACTGTTGCTCTATAGTACAGCTTCAGATCAGGGATAGAGATACCTCCAGAAGATCTTTTGTTGTAGAGGATTTTTTTTTCAGCTATTCTGGGTTTTTTGTTTTCCCACATGAGATTGAGAATTGCTCCTTTAAGGTCTATAAAAAATTCTGTTGATATTTTGATGGGAATTGCATTGTAGCTTGCTTTTGGTCAGATAGCCATTTTGGCAATCTTAATTCTACTGCTGTGTTTTTTGTTGTTGTTGTTGCTTTTATTGTCTGTTTTTTTATTACAAGTACATTAATAAATATGATAATTGAGTCAAGTAAAATTAATCACCATTCTTTTATTAAAGAACCATACTCATTTATAAATACGGGCATAAAGGAAATTTACAAGGCTTACGCTCTCAATATCATCACCTTTTTAGTTTATTTCTGCAATAACTTCACTAGTATGATGTCAGTCTTCTGCCTTGAATTTAGGTATAGCAATAAGTGTTATATTTGCTTATTTTATTTTAGGAAACTCTACTCTTAAAAAAAGGATTTTATTTATTTATTTATGTATTTATTTATTTATTGATATTATTCTATAACTACACCATATCCTTTACATTTTCTTCTTTGAAACTATCCAATAAAGAAAGAGGGCTCACCTTCTTTCTTTCAAATCCATGACCCGCTTTTTCATCAGTGATATGTCAATATATGTACCTGTATGTGCATATGTATTCCTATATATGACCTTCCCAGTTTCTATATTGTTACTTGTATGCATAAGTTTTCCAGGATAACCATTGTTTATTGGATAACTAATTAGTGTGCTCTTCTCTGGAGAAGCCTATTTGTCTCACTCTGAGTATTCCTTATTTGTGTGTGATCCTGGGCCATTAAAGTCACAAGTTCTCTCTTATCTGAGGCTCCTAGCTTTTAATCTTCAGATATGAGTATACAAACTGAGTAATTATGGATATAAGGAAGGTAAAAGGAACCACTGCAGGAGAGAAAGGTAGGAATGAGGGAGTACCAGAGAGAGATAGTCAGTACAAGTAACCTGAAAGGGAAATAGGGAAGATTATATGACTCTGATTTGGGATAGAGAAATAAATACAGCAAAGAAAAGAGAAGGTGAAATAACATTAAAAATGTTTGAAAAGATCATAAGGAATCACACAATAAACTATCTACCTAATAATATCTATAGAACTCATAAGTTGGTATAAAAATATAAATATATATGTAGCTTTTAAAACTCTATTTGGATGGGCAAAGATGCCTCCAATCGCCAACACCAAGCATGAGAAGCCCTTTTCTGAGTTCTTGATCATTATCCAAATGACCCCCAAAACATGGTAAGCTATTGATATTGCACCTGGTGTCCCCACAGGTAAAAGATAAGTCTCTATTGCTAAATCTATGATCTATTAAGAACCTAAAGACACTTACAGGTTAAAAAGAATTTTTCTCAAAAAATAAACAACGCAGTACACGAGCAAATTCTTTTAATATTTTGTAACTATCTTCTGGTAAGCCTCCATGTTTAGAGTAGATTAAAAAAAATTAATGATAAAGAGTCATAAAGCCTTAAGCAGACAGAATTTTCTAAAAATGAATGAAGGAAAATAACTTATTTGCTAAATAAAATGAATCTTAAGGTCCTCCTGAATGATTATAGGGTATGTTTTTCAAGAATAATCATATATGCTCTAGCTAAAGTAAGGTGTATGAGGAGATCAGTTCCAAAAGGGAAGCATATATCAATTAAATGACCAAACTTAATAACAATAGCCTATTATGTGTTTACATTATATTTCCCTATGAAATAAGGGAGGAAATGTGTAAAAGCCACAGAATAAATCATAAGTCAGCAAAAGCTTTGTGACATATAAAGGGAGTTTCAAGAAGAAGGTACATGGCTGTGAACTTATGATTATTCTCAGAAAGATCTGAAGTAATTATTTGTTTTTGTTGTTGAGACAGTCTCACATTGTAGCCCAGAATGCTCTCGAATTCACAGAAATTCTCCTGACTCAGACTCACCAGCATCTGGTTCAGCCACAATATACAGCTAAATGGTAGTTTGTTGTTTACTAGAATAATGTCATAATGATACTCAATGTATCAAATCTAGACAAATGCAGGGAGCAAAAAATGAGCAAAAATCCTTCAAAGGCTGTTGTATTGGACATTCTTCTTCCTGAATTCTCTAAAACTGGGATCTGCCAGATGGCAGGATGGGTGAGTTAAAATTGGACTCTTCTCTTTCCTATAGGGTTAGCTGTTGCTCAACACTGGCAGACACTGTCTCCATAATAGGTTTCCAATAACAAGCTCCCTTCCTTGCCCATCAGGGGACTCTGATGACCAAACTTCACTTTGAAGTGTATGGGCCAGACAGGTTCTTACATACACTTAAGGTTTGCTAACATTCCAGGCAAGACATATATCCTAGGTACATGGGAGTATGTGTACTGGAGTCTGTGCAGGAGTATGAAGTCCATGCACTGAAGACAGGAAAGGAGGAGGGTCATACAAGGCCAGGAGTTTGAACAGAATTTGAGGCATCATAGACTGATATGACATGCTTTGCTGTACCCAAAAAATATCAGACTCTAGACAGGAAGATGTGGAAGGGCACCCAGGCACACAATGGCACACAGCCACATACAGGCAAGCACAGAAACACAGGTGAGCAGCACACTGTCACAGGCCTACAGACAGACTGGCTGGTGATTACAGGGGCTGAGAGCTCAGCATAAGGTTCAGGCCTCGGACATCAAGGTCACATTTGTATGGTGGAAGAAATAGAGAAATGCATGAGTACCTACAGACTCTGAAAAAGCTGCAATGTTTAGAGAGGTAACAGTGATCCTAGGAGCCTCCAGGGTATGAGAGCCTGGAGAATTTATACTCTCAAGAGAGCTAATAATTTACCTAAACAGGGACAGGATTTACAATCTTCAGGCCATAGAGTGTTGCCATCTATACTGTTTTTGGGGATCATGGATCCAAAGAGCAATCCTATAGGGCTCTTGTATAAAAGGAATGGAATAAAGGTACCACAAAGACTTAAGGGATATTTATATTTAGACAAAGTGGTGTTAATATGTATATCTAGTGTCAAGTCAGCTAAAACATGGCTGACACTGGAGGTCATGGTGGGGAGGTCAGAGAAGGCACAATATGGCTGCCAATAGATGTCTGGCAAACCATAAAGGAGAAATGAAGTAATCTATTTTATAACTTTTTTAATTTCACAGACGTATGGACTGGTGAGAAACCTAAGCCTCTGCCTGTGCCCTTAAACTCTACTATTACCAGATTGTCTCTGTGTGTTTGTCTATAAACCCATATACCAATCACCAGGGGGCCTGTGTGCACATACCAGCATGTTACAGGGCACCTACTTCACAGTCTTTTCAGTCAATGACCCTCAGTTCCCTTCAGCCTCTCAGGTTCCCATGAGCCTCCTTCTTTCATGGCATTGGAGTTTGGGTCTCATAAGCAAGATCAGTCACTATGATCCAAGTATCCGCTCAGTGTTAAAACACACAGCTTAGTGAGATGAGGTTGTAGAAGTGAAGCCCCTGCTTGAACTTCAGAGGCCTCAATCCTGCCAGGCCCAAACCTTATGACAGGATAGCTGGTTCCAGAAGTTGGGTCTGTCTCTGACCTAAGACACTGTCATATCAGACTCTGTAGTTTTCTTATAGTCTTATGACCACTCACTAATACCAATTGTTTTGTTGTTGTTGTTTATTGTTTGGTTGGGTTTGGGTTAGGTGTTTGTTTCTTTGTTTACCAAATCAAGCTTCCTACAGCCTAAAGCTTTAAGTGTTGGGACCTGGCCTATGCCTCTTCAGGACTGTTTATTTCCCACCCAGGGTTTATGGTAGCCTTATCCTGGCTCCCTGAATAGTGAGCATTTGTTATCAATTCCTCAACATAGCTCACTCTTTTAAATTCATATTTCTGAATTGTTTAGCTATCTTTGTGTGTGTATAATCATATTGACTCTTCCAGTTGCCCTTTCTTTTCCATTATCTCTTCTTACAATTCCTCTCTATTACATACACAAAACAGTCTTTCTCTTTACTTGCATACTACATTTGTTTCATTACTCTGCCTTAACCACCTTTTTTTTTATTTTTATTTTTTTATCAGTTACATTTTATTAATTCTGTATCCCAGCCGTGCCCCGAATCCTCGTTCCCTCCCAGTCCCTCCCTCTCTCATCACTACTGTGCCCCTTTCCAAGTCCACTGATAGGGGAGCACCTCCCCCCATTCATCTGATCCTGTTTTATCAGGTATCTTCATTGAGTTCCTGTTAGAAATAGTCCTTGTTCCCCTCACTTTGGGAAACCAATTGGTTACTGAGCTACCACAGGCTACATCTTAGCAGAGGTTCTAGGTTATATCCATACATGGTCCTTGGTTGAATGTCAGTTTCAGGAATCATAAGAAAGAAGGGGAGTTAGTCTGATGGGGAAAGGATAGGAGCTCCACAAAGACCAAATATATCTGGGCATAGGGTCTTAACCACCTCTTTTATCCCTTTTTGACTTATTCCACTCTTTCCATAGTTTTATTTTTTACTCTGCCAGAATTTATTTTTTTTTATTTTTATCAGTTACATTTTATTAATTATGTATCCCAGCTGCGCCCCGAACCCTCATTCCCTCCCAGTCCCTCCCTCCCTCCCTCATCACCACTGTGCCCCTTTCCAAGTCCACTGATAGGGGGGACCTCCCCCCGATTCATCTGATCCTGTTTTATCAGGTATCTTCATTGAGTTCCTGTTAGAAATAGTCCTTGTTCCATAGTTTTATTTCACTTTGATTTTTCTCTCTCTGTGTCTTCCCCCTCTCTCTTTCTTTCTCTGTCTCTCTCTCACACATGCACACATACATTCATTCATTCATTTATACATGTAAATTAACAACAACAACAAAAATAAAACCCTCAGTCTTGAGTAATAGATTTTCAAGAACACAACAGACTATGACCCTCTAGGGCTCAGGAAAAGACAATATAAACTCTTCTTGACCTCCAACAGTCCTACAGGAAGTATTACTGTCTCATCCAAAATCTTCATCTGGTACAATTTTGGGGATATCTAGGGTCTTGAGAGGTGAGTAGGACTTTCAATCTCTTTCACTGGCTGCTTGCATTACCCATGAGTGATGTTTGTATGTTCTCTCCCACTTTTCTCTTACTTTCTGTCTGATGCATCACCTTCTGTCTCTCCATGCCTTTTCACACTATCATCACCATTGTAATTTCTGACACTCATTTAATAATTTTCTTTATCAATAGACTTAATTAACATTTTATTCTGTCATGGCTTTCAGAGTGATATGGAAGCCACATCTAATAATTCATCCTTAGTAGACTCTTTTAAAAGTGATTACAAATAAAATGGACCTTAATCCAATCTGACAAGTGTTTGAACCAACTGTGACAAAGGAGGCCTGAGCACAAGAGCTTATTGTCCTTGTTTAGATACAGTACTATTTGAAAATAAGTGTCTCTTGCTTATAACAGCAGCAGTCTACAATACTGTGGTAAGCATAATGAACTAATGAGAAATCCATGCTGTGGTTTGCATATGATGACATTTTTGCCTCTGTGGTCATTCATCAAAAACCTGTAAGAATAACAATAAAATACTAACTAATTCTTATTAAAGAGAATTCTCACCAGTAGTCTTTAAAATTATTAAGGTCATCCAAAAAAAGAAAAGAATTAAAATCAAACAAACATTCACAGACACCCAAAGAAATAGTGATAACCAAATAATATCCTGGATAGGATTTGGAAAAACTGCACAGACAATGGTTATTACTTAATTGTAATGTAACAACGTTGGTTCGTGATTTTTAATAAATATATCATACCTATGTAAGTGATTAAAAATGACCAATTATAAGAAAATAAGATGTGGGATATATAAGAAAATTATACTGACTTTGCAACATTTATGAATCTAATATTTATTTAAAATGAGTATTATTTTTAAAAGAAGTCAAAGATGTTGACGTAAATTACAAAACATCTATATGCAATGAAGGATACACAGTTTAAACATCAACACAGATCTTCTTTGATATATCCACCTATTACTGTGCCTAACTTCCTTTGTAATTCCTCTATTTATATAGTTTTTATTACTCTGGAGATATATTAGCTTCAGATTGTATTTTAATTGAAATTTAACTATAATATTGTATATAAAATGTCATTTAAGATGTTATTTTAGATGACATAATAGCTACAAAGAAATATTAGATTACATAAAAAAATTCTTGTTAGAAAATATACATTGACATATATAGGACAAAAGTGATAGGATGGTTGTAACTCACTTCCAGGATATTTTTGAAGCTATTTAAATATATATTATTGAATAATACATGTACTGAAAAATTGCAAACAATTGCTAACTCAAACGGAAAGAAAAGTGAATTTTCTTTGTCCCTTTATTTCAAATACTGTGTGAGTTACAAATTCAGAGAAAATAGGAATAAATAATTTAAGTAATTAGATTGATTCTGAAAACCTCATATTCCCAACTGTTTTCTTACATGTTATAAAATAACATGATGTATTATTGCTAAATGATTGGAATTATGTGCAAACACTTTTTTTTCTCTCTGTCTCAAGCTCTGTTGCTGTGCTTCTCTGCTCTTAAAAGATTTTTAAAAGATACATGGTCTTCTATTTCTTTCTTCAGAGACTTAAAGTGTTCTTTTTTTTCATACAAGTTTTGACTTACTTGGTTAGAGTTTCAAAACTTGTATTGACTTACTTGGTTAGAGTTACACAAAAGTACTTTATGTCCTTTGTGGTTATTTGGAAGGGTATTATGTTATTTCCCTAATTTCTTTCTCAGCTCTATTGTCTTTTGTATACTGATTTGTTTGAGTTAATTTTATATCCAGTCACTTTACTGAAGGTGTTTATCAGATGTAGGAAGTCCCTAGTAGAATTTTTTGGGTTACTCATGTGTACTATCATATCATCTACAAATAGTGATGCTTTGACTTCTTCCTTTCCCAGTTGAATCCCCAATATCAGAAGATGGAAAGATCTCCCATGCTCATGGCTTGGCAGGATTAATATAGTAAAGGACAGCCACTGAGGGCCTCTGAAAGGCTTTACTTTGCAGGATATCAGAGCAGATGCTGAGACTTATAGCCAAACTTTGGTCAGGGGTTCAGGGAATCTTATGAAAGAAGAGGGATATACTAAGACATGGAGAGGACAAGAGCTCCACAAGGAGAGCAACAGAATCAAAAAATCTTGACACAGGGGTATTTTCTGAGATGGATACTCCAACCATGGACCATTCATGGACATAACCTACAACCTCTGCACAGACATAGCCCATGGCAGTTCAGGGTCCAAGTGGGTTCCATAGTAATGGGAACAGGGACTGTCTTTGACATGAACTGATTGGCCTGCTCTTTGATCTCCCTGACGGGGGAGCAGCCTTAGCAGGTCACAGAGGAAGACAATGCATGCACTCCTGATGAGACCTGATAGACTACGATCACAAAGAAAGGGAGGAGGACCTCCCCCATCAGTGGACTTGGAGAGGTACATGGGTAGAGAAGGGGAAGAGAGGGTGGGATTGGGAGGTGAGGAGGTAGAGAGCTACAGGGGGATACAAAGTGAATAAATGGTAATTAATAAAATTTAAAAAACAAAAAAGCCATCTTACCAAAAGCAATCTACAGATTCAATGCATTTACCCTCAAATTAGGACTATTGATTACCTCCCTCCCTTAGCAGCTTGAATAGTACCTTAGGGTTAGATCCACCTTAATTTCTGTGTTGCCTTTGTCTGAAGTTTATGATACTTAAGCATTAGGAACTTACCTTTAAATTCTAGAAAGCAAGTGAGAGCATCAGAAATACTCTACAGTGTTTAGGGATACTCTTGGACATCCCTGACCAATAACTTGAAAGAGACGTTAGCATAGTTGGTAATGAAGTTTTTGTTACATAGTGTGTGCCTAAGGGGTGGAAAATTATCTGGCCAGAATGTCAAGATATTCCTAAAGGTACTATGGTAGCACTCATACCTTGGAAGTTACCAACAGCTATCCAATTGGACTAAAGGCCCGCTTCACTGGAGGTACTGGAAACTTAACCAACTACCCATGGATAGTGAAATGATGGATCTTGAAAGAGGAACATTACCAAAATCATTCTATGAAGCCACAGTCACCTTGATACGTAAAGCACACAAAGACCTAACAAAAAAAAAAAAAAAAAAAAGAACTTCAGACCTATCTCTCTTATGAACATTGATACAAAAATACTCAGTAAAATACTTGCAAACCAAATCCAAGAACATTCAAGAATATCATCCACCATGACCAAGTATGCCTCATCCCAGACATGCAAGGGTGGTTCAACATACAGAAAACCATCAATGTAATCGACCATATAAACAAACTGAAGGAGAAAAACTACATGATCTTCTCCTTAGATGCCGAAAAAGCATTTGACAAAATCCAACACCAATTCATGTTTAAAGTCTTGGAGAGATCAGGAATACAAGGCACATACCTAAACAGAGTAAAGGCAATATACAGTAAGCCTATAGCTAACATCAAACTCAATGGTGAGAAACTCAAACCAATCCCACTGAAATTAGGGACAAGACAAGGCTGCCCACTCTCTCCATATATCTTTAACATAGTACTTGAAGTCCTAGCCAGAGCAATAAGACAACTAAAGGAGATCAAGGGGATACAAATCAGAAAGGAAGAGGTCAAAGTGTCACTATTCGCAGATGATATGATAGTATACATGAGCAACAACAAAAATTCAACCAGAGAACTCTGTCAGTTGATAAACACCTTCAACAAAGTGGCTGGATACAAAATCAACACAAAAATCAAAAGCCCTCCTGTATACCAAAGACAAAAGGGCCAAGAAAGAAATTAGGGAAACAACACCCTTCACAATAGCCACTAATAATATAAAGTACATTGGGGTGACTCTAACCAAACAAGTGAAAGACCTGTTTGAAAAAAAACCTTCAAGTCTCTGAAGATAGAAATTGAAGAAGATATCAGAAGATGGAAAGATCTCCCGTGCTCATGTGTTGGTAGGATTAACAGTGAAAATGACAGTCCTGCCAAAAGCAATCTACAGATTCAATGCAGTTCCCATCAAAATACCAACACAATTCTTTACATACCGGGAAAGAAAAATTCTCAACTTCATATGGAGAAACCAAAAACCCAGAATTTCCAAAACAATCCTGTACAACAGCAGATCCATCTGGAGGTATCTCCATCCCTGATCCCAAGCTATACTACAGAGCAATAGTAATAAAGACTACATGCTCTTGGCATAGAAATATAGGAGGATCAATGGAACAGAATGGAAGACCAATAAATAAACCGACACAACTATGAATACTTGATTTTTGACAAAGAAGCCAAAACCATTCAATAGAAAAAAGACAGCATCTTCAACAAATGGTGCTGGTCTAAATGGATGTCTACATGTAGAAAAATGCAAATACTTATCACAAAACTAAAGTCCAAGTGGATCAAAAACCTCAACATAAAACCAGACACACTAAATTGATTAGAAGAAAAAGTAGAGAGCCTAGAATTCATTGGCACAGGAGACAACTTCCTGAACAGAACACCAACAACACAGGCTCTAAGAGCAACAATCAATAAATGGGACCTCATGAAACTGAAAAGCTTCTGAAGCAAAATACACTGTCATCAGAACAAAACAACAACCTAGAGATTGGGAAAGGATCTTCACCAACACTATATCTGACACTGAGCTGATATCCAGAATAAATAAAAAACTCAAGAAGTTAAAAAGCAATAAATCAAGTAATCCAAATAAAAAATGGGGTAAGGAGCTAAAGAGAGAATTCTCTGTAGAGGAATATAAAATAGCAGAGAAACACTTAAAGAGATGCTCAATGTCCTTATCCAACAGAGAGATGCAAATCAAAACGACCCTGAGATTTCACCTTTCACCCATCAGTATGACAAAGATCAAAAACTAAAATGACAACACATGCTGAAGAGGTTGTGGAGAAAGGGGAACCATCCTCCATTGCTGGTGGGAATGTAAACTTGTACAACCACTTTGGAAATCAATCTTGTGCTTTCTCAGACAATTAGGAATAATTCTTACTCAAGATCCAGCTATACCACTCTTAGGCATATATGTCCTTGAGCAAAAGATGCTCAAAAACACAACAAGGACATTTTCTCAACCATGTTTTAGCAGCTTTATTTGTAATAGCCAGAATCTGGAAACAACCCAGATGTCCCTCAACGGAGGAATGGATACAGAAATTGTGGTACTTTTCACAATGGAATACTACTCAGCAATTAAAAACAAGGAAATCATGAGATTTTCAGACAAATGGTGGGATCTAGAAAAGATCATCCTGAGTGAGGTATCCCAGAACGAGAAAGACACACATGGTATATACTCACTTATAAGTGGGTACTAGGCCTATAAGATAGGATAAACATAATAAAATCTGTACAACTAAAGAAGATAAACAAGAAAGAGGATCTTGGGTAAGATGATCAATCTTTACTTAGAAAGACAAATGGGATGGACATTGGAAGTAGGAGAAAACAAGGAACAGGACAAGAGCCTACCACAGAGGAACTCTGAAAGACTCTACCTAGCAGTGTATCAAAGCAGATACTGAGACTCATAATCAAACCTTCAGCAGAGTGCAGGGAATCATAGGAAAGAAGGGGAGTTAGTATGACCTGGAGAGAAAAGGAGCTCCACAAGGACCAAATATATCTGGACACAGGAGTCGCCTATGAGACTGTGTCTCTAACCAAGGACCATGAATGGATACAACCTAAAATCCCTGCTCAGATGTAGCCAATGGTAGCTCAGTATCCTAGTGGGTACTCTAGCAAGGGGAACAGGGACTATTTCTGACATGAACTCAATGGCTGACTCTTTGACCTCCTCCCTCCCCTGAGGGAGGAGAAGCCTTGCTAGGCCACAGAGGAGTACTTTGCAGCCAGTCCTGAAGATACCTGATAAGCTAGGGTCAGATGGAAGGGGAAGAGGATCTCCCCTATTAGGGAACTTGGAAAGGGGCAGGGAGGAGATGAGGGATCGAGGATGGGATTGGGTGGGAATGGAGGAGCAGGGTACAGCTGGAATACAAAGTGAATAAACTGTTAACTAATATAAAAAAATAAAAATTAAGTAAAAAAAGAAAAATGAGTTGAAGGCAAAATAATAAAAATATAATCAAGTTTAGAGTCTTTTCAATCCACATATGCATGTCAAAGTCTCTGATCTACTAGAATTAACTCTCTCACTCTTTGTCTCCCTATCTCTCTGTCTCTGTCTCTCTCTTTTTCTCTCTGCTTCAGCTGTCAACCATTTTGAACCTTTTAAGTCTGAATCTCCTTGTAACATATGAAACATACTACTTAACTCAGTAATTAATCCAAGGGTAGTTCATAGCCAATTAATATTTTCCATTAATTTTTGAAAATCATTAAGTGTTTGCAACTGGTCTCTTCATATCTGTATCTTTTGTAGTTGAATTTTTTGTTGACTTATTTTGTAACTTAAATAACTAATAGAATCTCCTCTCTGTAGTTTTTCAGGAGCAATCTGTAACCCTCAGTATGGCAGAATTCTTTGGTTTTCCCTAAACATTTTCTCTAAAATACCTGTATCAACAAAATATCATCCATGTAATTATAAATAATAGATTGAGGAAATCGTCATAAATTATTTCTACTGGTTGTTGTAGGAAATATTGGCGTAAAATTGGACTATTTAACATTCACTGTAGCAGAACTTTCCAGTGATATCTATTTACTGATCCATCATTATTTCAAGTAGGTACTGAGCAAGCAAGCCTTTCCATATCCTGCTCATGCAAGAAGATTGTAAGAAGCAATCTTTTAAATCAATTATTATCATAGTCCATGACTTAGGTAATAAAAAAAGGTAAAGGAAAAAAAGTCTTCTGTGGGTTCTTTTTTTTTTTCATTTTACATATAGTGGGGAAGCCACACCAATCAAACTCTCTGAGATCTGAACAGTGACTGTTCCACTTGACATGTCATTGTAGACAGGAGAAATAGCAGAACCCCCACACTTAAAGGAAGAACTACAGGCAATTAAGGACTGATGAGAAAGAGAGATGATTCTTCCTCAAGAATGAGCCAACTTATTTGTTACCCAATAGTAGTAGTTAGACTTGAAAATACAAGCACACAAGCTACACTAAATTGACTCAGTAAGTTATACTTAAATATTTATTGGTACGAGAGAGAGAGAGAGAGAGAGAGAGAGTGTGTGTGTGTGTGTGTGTGTGTGTGAATAATGATTAAAAAAAGAGAGAGAGAGAGAGAGACCAGGAATTTTGTAGTAAATTGAGGATCTTAGAAAGATTAGATATAGAAAGAAGGAGGAATAATGTAATTACATTTTAATTAAAAATAAAATAATGTTTTTAAAAAGGGACATGGCATTGAAAACATTAATTTGACAGAGCTCTAAGCTAGGAATGGCAGCACTTTGAAACTGCTTGGGCACTGGGAGAGTGAACACTCTGCAAATTACCCAGTCAGAGATGTTCATGATCTGGAATGCAGAATCACTTGTTCTGTCAATTTCATTTCTTAAAGAAACAATTTGAAAAACAACAGTTTCTTTTAAACGTATATAGTTCTTTTGGAATGCCCTGCCCTGTTACTTTTCTTCATTTCTTTTACAAAATCCTCTCCACATAAGATTTTTATTACCCAAAGGATCCATTAATTATGCAAACATTAAAATCTAAAGAGACAGAAACTCCAAACCCTGTGGAGCCCTCAGCTAGCAAGATAGTTTCAAGAATTTAATTTGAATATTTTAGTTCTTCTAAAAATATTTATTGAAGTGCATAGTTGTTTTTGATATAATACAATCAGGAAGGTATTTTATTTGAGAAATGCTTTGTGCCCTGTAAATTTATACAAGGAGTGTTCTGATTTGCAGTGTAAACTTCCACTTCCTTTACAAACAATCTTTAATCTCACACAGATCATGAGGGGTGTGAGATACCGTCTTACACGTCTGAGTTGTGTAAAATCCCACACTCCTCTGTGTGGACCCATACATCAAATTCTCTTGTGTCTTCACATAACTTAATCTGCTGAAGGAAGTCCTGAATCATACAGTGAATGCGCAGAATGGAGACAATTCTTATTTGTTCTCACCACTAACTGTTTGCCCTAAAGTACCTCTAACACATTAAAATTAATCCTGCCAATTTCTACTGCTGTCTTCCACCAGCCCACTGTAGAGGGCTGCTCCACAGCTGCGTCCCTCACAGGCCTTCACTAAACCTGAGCACTACTGTCCTCCCCTGCACTCTTTGTCCCACATTCTCTACTTCCCTGGTATCTTGTGACAGATCACAGGCTCATGAGAGTTTTCAAATTTCTGAACAGCCACATTTTAAATGACAGTTATAAAATTCTCAACTTCCCACATATTCAGTTATTATACTGTTTAAAGTAAACTGCGAGATCATGCCTTGTTCTCATCTCCACATTTATGCTGTAGCTCTCTTGACCTTTAAAGCAACCAGTGTCATTCAGATTCCTTGACACATGAATTGCTGCTGGTTTTTTGCTTATCTGACAGCTTGCTGTCTGTTTCACTACTATATTTAGACATATCTCCCTTCTTTCTGAACACATTTATACATGTTTTTCAAATTTTTCTTTTTTGCACCTTCTGTCCAAGAACTACTCTTTTTTTTTTTTTTTCTCCCAGAAATGCACAAATATGCTCTGTAAAGCATGTGGGAATACACCGCTGTTATCTCAGGGGTTTTAACAAGTTGTCTTTTACAACGCCAAGTATTACTTTTTGACTGGTTTGTATCATGGACATAGTTGAGAGTGTGATAAACTGATTACTCTCCATCAGTGCTACCCATCTCACTTCCTCCCTGTTTTTAAAGTATGTCCTCCATTTGAATCAAAAGTACTCTTCTTTCAATCAGTTCCCTCAAATTAAGATTAACCAAATTAAGATTAACTTATCCTTCCAAAAATGTATTATTTGTGAGAATTCATCATGTACCTACCACTGAACAAAAATTAAAGTGACATATCAGTATGACAAAATACACGTGAGCTGGTGGTTATGGAGTTGGTATAACCTCATAATTTCACTGAAATTTAAATTATACAGTTCAGACAGGTAAGTTTCTGAGATACAAGTTATATTTGGGTATGTCTGTTTTGAAAACTAAAGCTTGTGGAAGTCCCTTCCTCATTCACTGCTTACTCACATCTTTCGTTGATTGTTGAGCAACTCATCAGCTGTCTCGTATCTCTATCCTTCCCTGCCCTGCCCTGTCCTGTCCTGCCCTTTCCTGCCCTGTGGTCTTGTGTTCATTGGAATGCTAAGGCTACTCATCCCTATTCATTTCGGTTATTGTTTATTTATGATCCATAGTGATTCTTCAGTATGTAATTAGACTGGTGTTAACTATATCATGTTTATTTGCTTTGCTATGCTGCTGAAGTAGCTTATTTCTCTTATAGCAATTGGAGGGTAAAATAATTTAAATCTACACCACTAGAATTATTCTTCCCATAAGAAGAGTGTATTATTAAAAAAAAACACAAAATAAAAATTGTTCTTATAAAATCCAAAAAAAAATGAACACTGCTGTCTTCATAACATTGGCCAATCATGATGCACAGTTTTGTCATAAATACCACATAAAAGACTCATAAAAATACTTCACATAATTTATAATACACATTCTCAGTTACCTGTAGAGAGACAGGCATTCTTACATGAAAGACAACAATACCACATGAATGCACAAATTAATAGCATGATTTTCTACCTCAGGGTCCAATGTGGAATATACGTTTTCCCAAAATTCATTACTTTATCCAAAAAAAACCTTACATATATATGTATGTATATAAAATATATATATATATATATATTTCACTAACATGTTAGTAAATAGAGGCCAGTAGCTCTGTCAATATTATCTTTTAAATCAAAGCAGCTCAATAAAATGTTTATTGAATTATTAAAAATCTAATTCTCAATTACTGTTTCACTGTATGCAAAACTCACATTTCTTCATTATACGTGTATTTCATATATTTTATTTGACCTTTAGCATGTTTGTGGCCTGCATGTTTTGCGTCACAGTTTTATTAACCTATTTATTTTCATTTCCCAGCTACTGCATGGTTATATTTTTCCTTCTTTGAGTACCCTGTGGTATTTTATTCCATCTTGTGCAATAATTTTCTCACCTTTGTTTTTAACTTTAAAAGCATATTGTGAGTAACTGGGATTTTCTCACTGTCCCTTTAATATCTTTCTCACTGTCCCTTTAATATCTTTGACACAGACTGAGAGCAGCGATCATACCAAAGATATATATTGTGAGATGGAAGAGGAAAACATCTGATTTGTTCTGTCTAATTATTAATAACATGGAAATCATTTACCTAACTCCCAAGCTTTGACAAAGCAAAATATGATTATTAAGGTAGCAAAAGCAAAGTTTAATAAGAGGAAAATAAAATCAATTATAATTTTCACTTTTATGGATAAATGGCTATGAAGCTATTAAATTGATACTCACATAATAGACAAGGACAACTTCCAGTCACTGTAACATTTCTCACAAAATGCCAAAATAGGCTCATTTCAAAGCATTTTTTTGTTTCTTTTCTTTTCTTTTATTTTATTTTTAATTTTTATTTTTATCAGTTACATTTTATTAATTCTGTATCCCAGCCATGCCCCAAACCCTCATTCCCTCCCAGTCCCTCCCTCACTCACTCATCACTACTGTGCCCCTTTCCAAGTCCACTGATAGGGGG
>REGO01000804.1:311705-338432 GCA_010120015.1 Rhombomys opimus
GTCTGGGGATCTGCAGATTCTCAAGGGTGCACTCACTTACATGCAGGTCACTTGGCAGAGATAGTGGAATCCGGCCTCTGCTCTCTGGTTTGGCCCTGCTTCTTAGATGTGCCCCGCCAGTTCTGTGCTGCTGTCACTGCCAGGTTCTGAGGTCTTGCTGCCGCTGGAGATTTCAGGGTGGTCACGTCAGTAGTGGTCGGCATAACCAGGCTCTCTGTTCTCTGGTTTGGCCCTAGTTAGTCATAAACTGGAAGGCTGTTGTGCCCCGCCAGCTCAGTGCTGCCCTCCACCAAGTCCCACTGTAACTGGTGACTGGGTTGCTAGTCCCGATGCTTTCTGGGAAGTCCTGGGGTCTCTTCACTGTGCTCTCCAAGCTTGGGAGGCCCAGCGCCTGGTGTATCTAGGTTGTATGACGTTTCTGCCTGGTTTTGGTGAATATATGGCGTATTCTCTGTCACTGTGGGATTGGGTGGGCTGTACCGTCACTGATGGCGATCCTGCGGAGCTAGTATGGCGTCCAGCAGACTCGGGCCCTGGGAGGATGGTGCTGCCGCGTGGATCTGGGACTCCGGGACACGTACTGCTGATCTTTGCCTGCCGCTAAAGGGCTTGGAGCTCTGCCCCAGCGGCTGTATACCTCAGGCAGTTAGGTCTGCTCTGAGAAAGATCAGTCAGCTGTGCTACTGTGCCGAGGTGGAGGGAGGTCTGGGGGAGGGGAGTGCCGCGAGATCAAAGGATCATTTCTCTCCTTCCCCAAACAAGTCCCTGGGTGACCCGAGACCAAAGTTTTCACCTCCTGTGATGTTCCCTGTCGTCTAGAAAGGTCCGCCGTTGTCTTCCTGGGTTAGAGGTCCTTCCGTTCACCAACTCTGAAGTTCAGGTATTCCACCGCTCAGAAACTGTGTGTGCTCATCGCCATCTTGGCTCCGCCCCCCCTCCTGGTTTTCTTGATATGATTTTTTTTCAATTTTTTTCTCACTTATATATTCAATCATTTTACAGCCTGTCCCTAATACCCTCTCTCCTCTCTTCCCAATCCCACTCTCAAACTCCTCTCCCCAAATTCTTTCTTTTCCTTCTTCTCAGAGAAAAAGAAGCCCCAAGGGATTCAAACCCATCCTTGCACCTCAAGTTACAGCAACCTATAGATGCAACCTCTCTTACTGAGGCCAGACAAGGAAATAGAGCTATGGGGAAAGGGATCCAAAGGCGGTAACAGAGTCAGAGACAGCCCTTCCTAACTTCCATTGTTAGGGGACTCACATGATGACCAAGTATCACATTGACATATGTGTAAGGGACCTCTAGGTCCAGCCCATGAATGCTCTTTGGTTGGTGGTTCAGTCTCTATGAGGTCTCATGGGTCCAAGTTAGTTTACTCTGTAAGTTTTCTTGTGATGTTCTTGACCCATCCAGTTCTTTCAGTCCTTCCTCCCGCTCTCTGACAAAACTTCTTGAGATTGTCCTATTGCTTGGCTGTGAGTCTCTGTATCTGTTTCCATCAGCTGCTGGATAAAGCCTCTCGGAAGACAGTTATGCTAGACCCTTTTCTGCCCCTATAGCAGAGTATCATTAATAGTGTCAGGGGTTGGCTCTCTTCCATGGGGTTGGTCTCAAATTGGGCTTATTGGGCAGCCATTCCCCCAATCTCTGCTCCATCATTATCATTACACTTCTTGTTGGTGAGACAAATTTTGTGTCAAAGGTTTTATGGATGGGTTGTTTTCCTCCTTCCACTAAAAGTCCCATGCTGGCTACAAGAACTAGTGACTTCAGGCTTCATATACTCTGCTGCTAGGGGTCTCAGCTAGGTTCACCCTCATAGACTTCTGGGAGTCTCCCCTGTCTCACAGATAGCCCTGATGTCTGTCCTCTCCCCTGGTTTTTCCCCTTGATAGATAGCTCAGCTGTTGAATGCTAAGCTCACAACCAAAAATGTAAGAGTCCAGTTCCTGATATGATTTTAACATGCCCAGGAACCACCTCTGTTTCCATTTATCCCAGTAAAATCTTTTCCTGGGAACAATTATTTTACTAGTCTGGCTGGATGGGTGGTTCCTGAAAGACGGTGATGTTGTTGCCTCCACTCAGGTACTTTTGCCCTCGTCTTTTTGCAGACTGCACATTTTGCAGTCATTTTTATCCCTTTAAATGGAGACAAAACTTCCTGTAAATGGAATCTCATTCCAAAGGCTTTTTGTCTTTGTGACTAGTATCTCTATAAAAACACAAACTTTCTCTGCCATTCTCAATGTATTGCAGTTGGGTACAAAGCAGACTCACTATGGTATATGTTGAACAAAGTAAAGAAAAACTAGTCTAACATTTTAAGACAATTTTTATGACAACACATAAGAAAGCATGAAAGTATCCCCTGAACCATAAAATTCACTACAAATCAACATTGCTGGAAGAATCATTACTTTCTCATGTTACTCACATAAATTGGTTCAGACCCAGGAAACAGGATGAGATTTTGAAACCAAGAAGTCTGACTGGAGCTCCTATAACTATAATTATCTTGCACTTCACCATAACAATAGCTACTTTATTCCAATATAATAATTAATTTATTGGTTTAAATTGGTAAGTCAGAAAAGAAAGATTTTATTTATTTATTTATTTATTTATTTATTTATTTATTTATTTTGCCTATCAAAACTTCCAAAGAGCCCCAAATAATCTTGGGATCTACGTAATTTGCTTTAAGAAATTGTTATTGAAACTTAAAGTCTTCTTAATGCCTAATCTACCTTTCAAAGCAAAAGCCTCTTTGTTAGGACCCTTTGAGAGATATTTCTTCTCCTTTTCAACTTAGGAGGTGTACGTGGGATTGTGTCAAATGTAGAGTGAAGCTAAATGGCATGAGTTTTCCAGCTTGACAACCAACTTTTCCATGACCCCCAACAGAGAAAGGAAGCTGTATTGAGGCTGATTTGTGTATCAAAGCACATTTCCCTGGAGTGAACTCTCTTAGGATTCATTCACAGCTGCTAGGAAGAAAACACTTAAATGCAGCCACATGTGCTTGTGTAATTGTTTCAAATACTCCTTGACAGAATTCAGTTTTCTCTTACTTAAATATTGTTTACCTAACATGTTTATATGGGCTCCAGCCCTCAGAGACCTCTTATATAAGCAGGATGCAAAGTGAGTATTAAGTATGGTGTTTTCCTTGTCCTCTGACATTGCTTTAGGTGCAGTTTGTGGTCAGCATAGCTCTTGGTAACTAGAATTTTCTTTCAGACCTGTTGCTTGCTTCTTGTCAGTATCATAGGCATATTTTCAGGGATATAAACTAGTATAACTAATATACTATGTAGAAAATAACAATAATCTATTGGAAAAATAAGACTGTAGGTAATTTGGGAAGTTTACATCTGGTCAAATACATTATCCAGTGAAATTAAAAAACAAAACCCAACAACTTCATAACAAGAAAAACTCACATTATCTCTCACACCTGTCCCTTTTCTTTTATCTGCAGGCAGCAAGCAGGCACACACAGGTTACACATCCATACATATGGGAAAACATATGAAAAAAATTAATCTGATACAACATCTACTCAATGTTAGTGGGGTACTTTCAATAAAGGAAAAAATCAGAATACTTTCCAAATTCCAAAGTGTATTATAAATCATGAATGCTATAAGCTATTTAACATAGGGAGAGAGAAGACAGCAAAATGGATTACCACTGTTTTCACATATTACAAGCATCATGTTGAACTGTACTCTTCTTTCTGGAAGATTGGTTGAACAGACCAATTTATAAGATCACAGAGATCTCACAGTCACATTTCCACCCACCTGCTTGAGAGTAAGCATCTGGAGCAGGGATCTGATAAGATACTTAAATGAAATCAGTAAGTGTGCAATAGAAGAGCACTTAGTAAAGATGGTATAGGGAGGAATAATATTTTCGGAATAACAAATTTGAGTCTGAAACTCTATAGAATAGTCATTAGTAGGGTCTCAGCTGTATGTCTCATAAGACTTAGTACTCACAACCAGCTCTTTTTGAGATGTTAGAGAGGGTCATAGGTCACATTGGTTAAACACTGTTTTATCATCTTCAGTTTTTTGATCCAGGGATGCACAAAGGGTGAACTTCAAAACTCCCTTGAAATTTTGGGTACCCATCATATTCTCTGCCAGAAGATTCTAGTATATTTCCCCAAACCAATCCCAAAGGCACTGTCTGCTGTAGTCTCCAACCTACTCCCATCATTCCTCTCTGAACTCTGCTTCCATGCAGCAGGTACACATGCTTCACAGTACTCCATAACTGACACATACAGTTTCCCAAGGAGGATTTCTTTGAGCTTAGGCCTGGAAAATTGGCCTACTCTAGTGAAAATGTATGTTTGAACATACTGAGTGAGATCTGGTTCTCTCAGTACTTCTGGCCTTTTAACTACTATTCATGTAGACACCAGAGAGATGTAAACTCTGTGTCTAATTGATTGTAATAGTGAGTTAAATAATACATCCGTAATAATTATAGGGCAAATAATAAACATGATATAGCCCGACACCGTCTTATTTTCGACAAAAGAAGTGATAACAGAGCAGCTTCAATTCATGATTACTGTAAACATTTGTGTCTTGGAAGAACAGGATGAAGATATAACAGCAGGAACCAAGGGCCTGTATAACCAATCTTCAAAGTTTCACCCCAAGAGACCAATTTCTACCATGTATCCTCTGCCTCCCACAAATTTGACAGGCCTCCCAAATAGTGCCACTATTTGAGGAACAAATATTTAAAAGGTAAGACTGTTAGAAACATAGATTCAAACCGCAACATTAAACCCCTGGCCCTCAAAGGTTAATGAGCATCTCATAATAAAAATGCATTTAATTCATTTTCAAGAATCCCCTACTTCTAACCCTCCCAACACTGTTCAAACATCCCAAATTCAAGAACTCTTCTGAAAATAAGTAATCTTTTTACTGAGAGCCTTTGAGAATGAAAAGAAGCCATATTATTATGATATCTACCAGCACAGAGTAAACATTACTCTTTTAATAGGGGGAGGTAAGAGCATATAAGGAAGGTATTAGATCATGAGAAGACTGAATCCAGATGGGTATGAACAAAGTCCTACATATTCATGGTCAGGCACAGGAAATGTAGTCACATGATGTGAGCTCCATCGGGTCTGTGTAGTCTCTCTTCTATGGCTCTGCTCATTTTAGAATTCACAGCATCACTCTTTGCTTGTCTCCACTCAGTGTTTATGGCTTTCGTGAGAAATATCCCATTTTCTCAGCATTTCTAACATTCTGAGGTCTCTATTACAACTTGAAAAATATCCCTATTGGTTAATACAAGCCCTTGAGAAGTCAAGGGCTCCTTGCAGAGAATCCAAAAGTTACACAACTCTTGTTCTCAAAGGCTTTACTCCAAAATCTTGGTAGGAGTATCCACTGTCCCATAAATCTTCCATTTTGTCTGTCTGCAGAATCAGTATCACAAAGATAAGGCTAAGTTTTGCGGTCAGCCTGAGCAATTAGCTCTACCACTTTTGACCAAAGCTGTAGCAGCTTCTGAGTTCTTGTGTAAATGAACCCAGGTAAGCACTTACCTGCAATGCTGTCCCTGCACATGAACAATGGAAGCCCTCATATACGAATGTCTTTTACATGAATATTCAGTTTTATTCCCAAGATTCATTGATGGGTAAGGTCCAGAAAATTTCTAAGTACCTGACATCTTAGCCAATTTAGTAGCCCCTGTCTGGTTGTTTATCTCTTCATATCTCTTCCTTTAAGAGCAAAACTGCTTCTCACATCTTTCTGTTCTGTTCTTTGCCTAAAATCCTCATCATAAGTACAGTTAAAGTGGCCAGTAACAATTATGTCTCTAACTGATAACTACGCTGTCTTGAAATTTACTCCACCAAATTAATTAGGCAATTATTTCTACGTTTATTATTTTTTTTCCAAGACATGGGCAACACGTAGACAAAAATCTTCATTAGAGGATAAAGCAAACAGCCTCTATTCCAATTTCCAGTATAACCCATGCTCCCTTCTGAAACATTTAAAAGAGAATTTACATATTTATTTTCTCAGTGTAAATGCCTTGGCTGTGTGCATGAGTGTACATGATGTGTGTGCCTAGAGTCCACAGATGGTATCAGATATCTGGGAACTAGAGTTAAAAAGCTGGTTTTGTGAGCTGCCATGTGAATGCTGGGAACAGAAGCCTGGTCTTTTGTAAGTGCAGGAAGTGCTCTTCACCCTGGAGCCATTTTTTTCAGCCCTACCCTCTGTGCAGAACTTCTTCTGACTTCCCTTTATACTGTCTTTTTCTCTGCATTCTGAGCTGAGCTCCCACCGGACTTTCCCATTACTGTTTATAACATTGTAGGATTTCTCTCATGGACATTTCTAGACTCTTCTAGATTCGTCTCCCTAAATATTCTAATGTCCTATAGACATCATGGTAGTGTTAGGCACTGTTATTAGCCCAGTTCTCTGATATCAGTTTCCATGATTAATTATACTGCTGACAGAAATCACTTAAGAGTGGAAGAATTTATATTGCTTTATGGTTTCAGTGGGAAGGCATGGTAGAACAGCTTAGCCCATAGAAGTTGGACTGTGTACTGGAGGTTGTTCCTATCGCGACAAACCAGAACATGGACACAATGACAGGCCACGTATATCAGTGGCTTCTCCTATTGACTTCTTTCTTTCAGATGTCTTCCATTGCTAAAATGTTTGCAACTTTCTAAAATACTGCCATCAGCTGGGAAACAAGCATTTAAAACATTATCCTTCCTTGTGCATTTCATATTAAAAATGTATTAGTTGTGAGTCTCAGCATCTGCCTCAATACCCTGCAGGGCAGAGTCTTTCAGAGGCCCTCTGTGGCAGGCTCCTGACCTGTTTCCTGTTTTCTCCCTCCTCCGATGTCCACCCTCTTTGCCTTTCTGACTGGGTATGAAATTAAGAAGAAGCTTGATGTGTAAATAAAATGGTTACGTGATAGTCCAGTTCAAAAATCTGGGGCTGATGTGAATGTTGTCAGGAATGAAATTTGGAACGTTAGTGTGTCCACTTATTAATGTTACTCTCTTATCAGTACAAAAACTATGAGTCTATCCTGATAGGATGCCCAAGACTCTTATATAGCTGCTTTTTCTAATACAAATAAGCATCAGAGCAGAGATGGCATGTCCGGATAGGCCTTCCTCATAGTCATTTACCACGGTGATGGAATTGACCATTTGGCTTCTTGTTCCAGTTCATTCACACAGGAGTGTACAAGAGGCCTGGACTTGAACTGTCTGAGAGATGGCAACTCCTCCATTTGCATTTTTTAGTCAAGTATGGGTCTAATATAAGAGTTTATTAAATTGGAATACCCTAAGTTAAAGTTTTCTAGCTTTTTTGGCCTTCCACAGATCATGAAAATGGTTACCCCTATGTTCTCTCAGAAGCTGATGAACTTGATTATTATTTCAAGGTATCTGATATGCACAAGGTTTTTTCTTGGAAGTAGGAAGTATAATGTTACTCAGGTGTGAAAGGGAAGAAAGAGCAGTGATTGCATGAGACAGGAACTGAGGACTCTTGAGAGCTCTGTAGTAGGAAAGGTGATATAGTGCCTTATTGCTGACTCAAGATGGATAGGTCAGATTTTAAATGAAAAGAAGAGAATCCAGAGATTAAGAGATTTTTATCATAGTGAATTTAATTGTATTTTGGTGTCAGGGAATTTAAGCCTTAGTACCTATACCTGGCTGTGTCTTACTGGACCCATTCACCATGCATGGTTACACAGGTTGTTCATTGCCAAAACCATCTTACTCAGGAAGGATTAAGCTAGTAATTGTCTCCTAAAGGGAGTCATGTCTTTTCTACACAAAATTAAGAAAACCTTTTCATTTAAAATTTTTGATTTGTGTGAGTGTGTGGCACGAGTGTTTTGCCTGCATATATGTCTATGTACAATGTGCTGCTTACTTCTTGCCAGTGGAGCCCAGAAGAGGCTGTCAGATCCCCTGGAACCAGAGTTTGTGTTCCAGTATACATGCTTGTGAGCTGTGGGTGCTGGTTATTGAACTCCAGCCTGCTGGGAAAGCAGCCATTACTGTTAATGGCTGAGCCATCTCTCCAGCTCCAAGGAAATCCATTTCTTGATTCCCCAAATGGCACTGTATCCATCTGCCCTGAAGGTGCAGATTAAATTCGGAGTTGCAATTTCTTTATAGCATTTGCCTCATGAAATTGTTGTTAGGGGAGAAGGCATTTCAACAGTACAGGCATCTGATTCTAGGCTCTTAGAATCGCAACATTCTTTCTTGGCACTTGGTGCTGGGTGTGTTAGGGTAGAGGATTATGCCACTCTATAATCTCATCTGGAAAACACAATAACTATAATGACTACAAAATCACCACACACACACAAACACACACAAGCATGCACACACACACAACTAAATGGAACAACAACAAATAATCAACAACATTATCAAGTGGTTCAGATAAAGCTATTTAGCACAGGCTGGGGCATTTCACTGTCAGTAAAATATACCTTCTTGGAAAAAAATATAAAAGAACTATATTTTGAAAAATGCATATTCATTGGCATTACTAATTCCAAAGATGGCTGTGGGACATGGCACTAGCAGAAGGAGAATAGAAAGAGAAAGGGCTTTCACTGTAGAAATCATTGCTTAGACTTCCTTATTTTTTTTTAAATACAAATAACTCTATTGTAAAGACCTTACGAAGAAAAATCATCAAAAAGTTAGATTAGCATAGCCGTTGAAAAGCTGGGAGCACACACAAGGCCTTCCCAGGTTCAAGCCAGACAAGGCCCCATCTCTGAAAGAGGGAAATGGGCACGGGCATATACTAAGCAAGAAGATATCTGCAATTAATACACTTGGCAAAAGAAAAACTGTTTTTCTTCGATGGAGTACCATTGGTATATTAACCTGTTCCCAGGAGTAGTTGATGAACACGAAATTAATGCCATGGTATTTTTTAGTAGTCATTTTTGTTTGTTTGTTTTGCTTTTATTGGGGGGGTTATTGGTCTTTACTGGTTTATTTTGATTTTGTGAGGACATTTTTTAGTATATTTCTTGTTTTTGTTTCTTTGCTTTTGTTATATTTGTTTATTTTAACTTTTTATTGGTTCTTTGCGAATTTCACATCATGTACCCCAAACCTTCTCATCGTCCATCCCTCCCCTTCGTCCTACCCTTTGCCCTTGCAGCTTCCCCCCTACAGAGGGAAAAAAAAAAATCTCATTGTGGAAGCTGTAGTGTGTCACAGTGTGTCCCACAGCTTTCCGTTTTGTCCACACTTCTTTGCTTGCAAACGTTCATTGCAAGGACATGTTTATCTGGTTTGAGGCCTCTATCAGTCCTGCAATCTCACTGGGACTTCTGGCAGATATCCTATTGTTGCCCTTTGTCATAGAGATACTGTACTTTTGGAAATGCGGCCCTCTGACGAATTCCAGCAGTTCATCGATGGTATAGATGTTGGGGTGGGCCAATTCGAAGCCCTGGATCTGGTCCTGAGAGGCAGCTGACCTGGTCAGCTCTCCTCTCTCCTGCTTTCATGTCCCTGTGGGCCCAGCAAAAACAGGACCGCTCTATCCTGTTGCCCAGGGCGAAGTGCAGGGACGGCTTTTCTGAGTGTTACAGCTGGGGAGGGACCAGGCCGGATCTTGTATTCTCATGATCTCAGGACCAGCTCTCCTGCCTAGATATCAAGCAATATGAGGGAAGCCGGAGCAGACGGGAAGACACCTCTCCCTCACTGGCACGACTGCCCAGCAGACAAGAGACAGGGACAGCTCTCTCACACCCACAACTTTGGGGGGAGGAGGGATAATCTCAACTGAAACCCCCCATCCAGGGCCAGCTCTGCTGTGCTGTCCAGGTGAGGTGCAGGGCCTGCTCTCCCAAGAGCTGCAGCAGGTAAGAGTCAGGACCAGCTCTCCTGCTCTCATGACCCCCAGGCGTTGTCTTGTGCCTGCCGCAGGCAGTGAAGGGTGGTGGTGGAGGAGGGTATCTCTCCCATGTCCATGTTAACACACAGGGGATGGCTAGGGGCGGGGTCAGCTGTCTTGCTCCCACAGTGCTCAGGTGGAGGGGTGAAGCCAGTTTTGTACAGGAATCAGACATCAACATGTCCCTACACAGCAGCCCAGATCAGCCTGTCTGCCTAGACTTTGGTGGTAACAGACCCTTGCTACTGCAGGGCCATTGACCCAGATGTGACTTCCCTTGACAACACAGGCCAGGACCCTGCCCCGGTCCTAGGGTTACTGGCTACTCACATCAAGCTGTTTCTCACTACCCTTGCGTTTCCTATTCTGCCTCTCTTCGTTTTGTTTGTCTTTCTGTTTCGTTTCTACCATACTTGCTTCTATTATTGGTGCCCTGGGTCTCTGAGTGTCTGGGATGGTCTCAGGAGTGGTCTCAGAAGGGCACTAGAGCTCTGCTCATGTATTATAACACCACCAGGCAGGCATCATCTTCGGCATGATCTACCCCCAGATCTCTGTGCAGCACTGGACTGGCGGTCATGTCAGACTTGCCTTCTTTCAGGAGTGTTAGGCTGCTACTAACCAATCTGATGTTCATACGTGAGAACACAGAGCATAGACATAGTCTTTTCCTTCTCTGCTACCTACTGAAGCACATGTGACACAGCAACCACTCCTGCTACGCTCTAGGGGCAGTTAGCTAGTTAGTTTGTTTTTAAAAACGAGCAAAATATAAAGTTGGGTGAGTAGGAAGAATCTGGGAGAAATTAGGAGAGGGGAAAAAACATGATCAAATTGAATTTTACCAAAAAAACAAAACAAAACAAAATATTTTGTTAAAAAGAAAAGGAATGCACCACATATCACTATGTACACAGTGAACGTGGTTTAACCACTGTGATGAAGTCCATGCTATAACCAGGTACCTCATGACAGGTTATTACTGTGGCTGGTAAAAAGTCTATTAATTTTTTGTACAATTTAAATGTAAAATATATTATTAAAAATTTTATAACCGAAAGAAAAAAAAATGTATGGCCACTCTCATAAGCACTTTCCAGATCCAATACTGTGCATTGCAATGACCTTCTACACAGGTAAAAGAGTCATTCAGAAGCTGTGGAGCTTCTGCTCTTTCAGCCTCAATTACATATTTATTCTCTTATCTATCACAACCTGCCTCCTAATAAAAATGTATCTGTGACCTAGTAAAAACTAGAAAGATCATTAACTTTATATCTTTTTCATGACTCACATGTCTAGCATCTACAGTCCATTCTTCCTCATCACCTATCACTCTTGTTCTACCTGTACTTACAGATACATTTATATCTGTACTACACAGATACATTTATTCTAGGTGAGAATCTATACATGTTCTTTGTTTTATAGGCTTCACACTCTTTTGAAATAATTTTATTCATGGTTAATTGATCTTTTATTCAATTATTTTCATTGCTTATATTCTCTGTATGTGGTATCATGTTACATAAAACATTTCCATGCACGTTCATAATGATGCCGAGCATCTTCCCCCATATCCGCTGTTCTCATTTTAATCTCCTCCCCTTCCACTGATCATTTTCCACTAGACAATTATTACACCTACCTTTCTGTCACACATACTTATATCATCTTATGTAGGATAGGAAACATGCAATATTTGTCTTTGAGACTGACTAAATTCATGCAGTCATTCTATTATTATCATTACTCCCAACCCGCCATGCTGTACCCTTTCTGTGCTATGCACGTGTTGTGCACTTCTTCCAGACTTCCTGGAAGGTTGCTTTCAAACACTGAAGTATTTCCCAGTATTGAAATAGCTCTGCTTTTCTGGCTGAAAACATTTCATCCGATCCTCATCCCACTTCTTTCATTTCTGTGTGTAGTCACAGCTAGGTTGCAGTAGAACTCAGCTACTGAGAACAGTGTTGCAGGAAACGCTTGTGTGCAAGTGCCTCTGTGATGTGTTGAAGTATCCTTCGAGGAAATATCTGGGAGTGCTATACCTGTGGTAGAATTTTTTTTCCAGGAATTCAGATACTGATTTCCATAATTGCTGGTCAAGTTTACATTCTAGCAAATGCTGGTGTGTCTACCTAGTCCACAAAATGATAAATATTTGTTTTGCTCTTATTTTCTCTTAATCATAGCCATTCTAACCAGGTAAAATGAATTCTCAATATAGTTTAATAGTATGGCATATAATATGCAATACAACATGAATATTCTATGTCCTTGCCAATATACTGAGGTTTTGCACAGCTGCTTATTTGAACAGTAAACAATTATTAGGTAAGATGGCCACTTTTACTATGTTAATCCTACCGATCCATGAACACAGAAGATATTCCCATCTTCTGGTATCTTTTTCAATTTCTCTCTTCAAAGACAAAATTCTTGTCATACAGGCCTTTCAGTTGCTTGGTCAGTGTTTCACCATGACATTTTATATCATTTATGGCTATTGTGAAGGGTATCGTTTCCCTAATTTATTTCTCAACTCGTTTGCCATTTGTATGCAGGAAGGCTGATTTTTTTTTTGAGTTAATTTTGTATCCAGCCATTTTGCTGAAAGTGTTTATTGGCTGTAGGAGCTCTCTGGTAGAATTTTGTGAGTCACATATACTATCATATCATCTGCAAATAAAGAAACTTTGCTTCTTCCTTTCCAATTTGTATCCCCTTGATCTCCTTTAGTTGTCTTATTGCTCTGAGAGAGAGTGGTCAGCCTTGTCTTATCCCTGATTTTAGTGGAATTGCTTTAAGTTTCTCTCCATTTAATTTACTGTTGGCTATTGGCTTGCTCAGTATTGCCTTTCTTGTGTTCAGGTATATGTCTTGTATCTCTGATCTCTCCAAAACTTTTAACATGAATAGGTGTTGAATTTTGTCATAAGCTTTATCAACATCTAAGGAGATAATAATGTGCTTTTTTATTTCAGTTTGTTTATATGGTGGATTACATTGGTGGATTTTCATATGTTGAACCATCTCTGCATCCCTAGATGAAGCCTACATGGTCATGGTGGATGATGTTTTTGATGTCTTCTTGGATTTGTTTTATGAGTATTTTATTGAGTATTTTTGTGTCAATGTTCATAAGGAAGATTGGTCTGAAATTTTTTTAGTTGGTTCTTTGTGTGGTTTAGGTATCAGGGTGACTGTGGACACATAGAATGGCAATGTTTCTTCTGTTTCTGTTTTGTGGAATAGTTTGAGGAGTATTGATATTTGCTCTTCTTTGAAAGTCTAGTAGAATTCTGTACTGAAACCATCTGATCTGTCTGCTTGCAGACAGAAGCCTAGCATAAGTGCCTTTTGAGAGGCTTCATTGAGCAGGTGATGAAAACAGATGTAGAGACCCACAGCCAAACAACAGGCCAAACTCAGGGAGCCTGGTGGAAGAGTGGGAGGATTGAGGGATTGGGAGAGGTCAAGGACACCACAAGAAGACCTATAGATTAAATTAACCTAGGCCCATGGGGGCTCACAAAGACTGAAGCACCAACTGAAGAGCATGTGTGGGCTGTACCTAGACCCCTTACATATTAGTAGCAGATGTGCAGCAAGGTCATCATGTGGGTCTTACAACAGGAGTAGGGGCTGTCTCTGACTCTGTTGCCTGCTTTTGGATACCTTTCCACTAGCCTCGTGCGGCTGACTTGGCAGGCCTCATTGGGAGAGGATGTGCTTATTCCTGCTGTGACTTGAGGTGCCAGGGTGTGTTGGTACTCCTTAGGGGCCTCCCCTTCTCTGAGAAGGAGAGGGGAAAATAGGAGAAGAGGGACCTGAGGACAGGACTGGGAGGAGAGGAAGGAGGAACCTTGGATCAGGCTGTAAAGTGATTAAATAAATAAAATTTAAAAAATTATTAGGAGGCACTAATGTTTCCATTATGCTAATTAATTGATTGGAGAATATTGTATGAAGAGAAGACTACTTGTTTCTATTCTACTTTTCATGTTCAATGCTTTTTTTTAACTTTTATCAATTACACTTTATTCATTTTGTATCCCCCCATAAGCCCCTCCCTCCTCCCCTCCCAGTCCCACCCTGCCCCCAGCCCTTTCTGCATGCATGCCCCTCCCCAAGTCCACTGATAGGGGACATCCTCCTCTCCTTCTTTCTGATCTTAGTCTATCAGTTCTCATAAGAAGTGGCTGCATTGTCAGGGTTCTAGGTTGTCTCCATGAATAGTCTTTGGTTGGAGTATGAGTCTCTGGGAAGTTCCCTGTGTTCAAATTTTCTTGTTCTGTTGTTCTCCTTGTGGAGTTCCTGTCCTCTCCAGCTCTTACTATTTCCCACTACTTACATATAATTCCATTCAGTCTGCCTGTTCAGTGTTTTTTAACTGGGTAAAGGAAAATGTGGGTTGAGAGCCATACTGCTTTATCTTATTATCATAACTACTTGAATAGCGCTTCAAACATGTGGAATTGTTTTGTGAAAAATTTTACAAATTATTTTGTAGGAGTATTATCAACATCTAATATTTCAGATTTTGAATCACCATTTTACAAAAAACTCAAGCTCTTATATGTGACTACGAAAGTGATTTAGCATACATCTGTGTATCAGAAATTTTGCCTCTTACTTTATTTTGTATAAAGCAACATTTTGAGGCAGTTAATAATGAAATAGATGACAGCTTTTATTGCTATATTTTTTTCTTTTTAGAACTCAAATGTCACACCATATTACTTTGCAATTTCACATAGAACCATCTGCCAAGTTAGGTAGTTTCACCCCGTTTTGTTTCACATATGTGTCCTACTTTGAATGCATCACCATTTTTTTTTTTTGGTTTTGTTTGCTAGTGACATGAAATTCAAAGAGCTAAATGTGTGAATGCCCCACATTTTTGTGTAAAGGCATGACAGAAAATACATTTCCCTGTGGTACTTCACAACCAGAGTTCAGGAAGCTCCTTCAGTTATATCTTTCCTTCTCAAGGACACAACCTTATTACCTCTGCTTTGTTTAATGGCAATGAGCTGATACCTCCAAAACAAAATTCTTAAGATTTTTCCTTAACATTAAATTAAACAGATGTCTTCAACCTCTGATGATAGTTCAGGTCCACAGAGATGTCCTCAGTCAATAAACGGGATAAAGATTCATATCTTTGGAATGTATCAATGTTGAAACAATGGGTCTGCAGAGACCCTATGGGGGGAATTTCCACCTCACAGAAGATATGTTCACAAATACATTGTATGGAAAACCAAACAAGGCATAAGAAATTATTAGCAGCCACTGGAGGCTTGGAGACAGAAGAGACAGAATCTCTCTGGGAGTCTCAAGAGGTATCATGGCTAGTGAAACTGACAGTGACCCTCTTACCCTCAAGCCTATAAAAATGCTTTATTTTAACTTTGTTTTGTGAACTTTTATATTATCTCAGGTATTCTTAACAAGTATTTTTGCCTTGAGGAATATTGCCTTTTCTTTAATTTCTTTAAAGAAAATAAGAGAAGAGTCATCATGTAAAGGCTTGTCTACCAGGTCCCTGCTTATGTATTGCTTATATTATCCCATTCGTCTCTGGCTGGAACACTAATGAATTCCCAAAGTCATAAAAATATATGAAACATTGAGACTCCTGGTATTTTAAAAAAATACTATTTTCTTGTTTTGTAAGTTTGATTGGTTTCTTTCATGGGGACTTTGAAGGTGATAAGATGCCCTGAGGTTAACAAGCTGATCACTCTTGCCTCCCTTTAATTTAAAAAAGGTTATTTTCTCATGCCATATATCCTGATTACATCTCTTCTTCTCTCTATTTCTCCTAGTTCCTCTCCACTTACCCTCCCATCTGGATCCATTCACTGTCTGTCTCTCACTAAGAAGAATTGGTTTTAAGAGACAACAACAAAACATAATAAATAAAATATAATAAGATAAGACAAAACCTAACACATTGAAGTTGGACAAGGCAAACCAACAGAATGAAAAGATATCAAGAGAAGGTATAAGAATCAGAAAACCACTTGTTCACATCCTCAGGAGTCCATAAAAATACTAAACAGAAAGTTACAATAAACTACAATACATTTGGAGAGGACCTGATGTAGACCCATGCAGACCCTGTGCTTGCTGCTTCGGTCTGTGAGTTCATATGAGCTTTGTTTGGTTGATTTAAAGGAACTCCTAGTGTCCTCCAACCCCTTTGATTCTTTCTCTCTTTCTGCTTCTTCTAAATGGAATTCCCTTAGCTCTCAGGGGAAGGATTTGAATGAGACTTCTATTTAGTGCTATGTGTTCCAGGGTCTATCTGTGTGTATAATGTATGGCTGTGGGTCTCTGTATTTTTTTGTTGTTGTTGTTATCTGCTGAAGGAAGAAACTTCTCTGATATTGGGTGAATAAGGCATTGATCTATGAGTACAACAGAATACCCATAGGATATTATGTTTTAATTTTTTTTTGTTGTTGTTTTGCTTTAATTTTTGAGACTGCAGGGTTTCCCTGCATAGCTCTGGCCATTCTGGAATTTGCTCACTAGACCAGGCTGGATATGAATCCCATGATTCCTCTGCCTCTTAAGTGCTGGGTTTAAAGTCATATACCACCACTGGGCTCTTTTTTAAAATTTAATAATTTATTTTTATTTTTTATTCATTGGTGTTTTGCCTGCATGTGTGAAGCTATATCTGTGTGAAGCTATCAGATTACCTGGAACTGGAGTTACAGACAAGTGTAAGTTGTCATGTGGGTGCTGGGAATTGAACTTGGGTCCTCCAGAAGGTCAGCCAGTGCTCTTAACCTCTGAGATATTGCTCCAGCCCCTCATAGGAGTCATTTTATCACTGAATTTTTTTTTATGAATAACAGTATTTGACTTTACCTTAGGTCCTGGTTTAAATCCTCTTGCTCTGGGTCACCCAAGGAATGTTGGGTATGGGTTCTATCTCCTGGATCAGACCATAAGTCAACTCAGACATTGTTTGGTTACTCTCACAAGTTTTATGCCACCATTACCCTAGCACAAAGCTGAGAATTATCCTTTTGAGATTTATGAATAATTGTATTCGAATTTTGATGGAGATTGCATTGAATCCATAAATTGCTTTTGGTAAGGTGATGCTTTTTACTATGTTAATTCAACCTTTTCATGAGCATGGGCCATCTGTCCATCTATTCGTATCTGTTTCAATTTCTTGCTTGAAAGACATGAAGGGTTTTTAAAATTTTATTCTTATTATTTATTTATTTATGTATTTATTTATTTATTGTATCATACCAGTGTTTCAATTGTTAAGTTAGAGTTACCTCAAGATATTTTATATTATTTGAGGCTACTGTGAAATTTATTGTTTCCCTGATTTCTCTCTCAGTCACTTTGTCATTTCTATATAAGAGGGTTTCTGATTTTTGTGAGTTAATTTTGTATCCAGCTCTTTTTGCTGAAAGTCTAATTAGTGATAGAATTTTCATAGTTGAATTTTTAGGATCAGATGTATACTATTATATCACCGGCAAATAAAGATAGTTAGGCTTCTTCCTTTCCTATTTGTTTCACCTTGAACTTCTTCAGTTGTCTTATTGTTCTAGCTAAGATTTCAAGCACTTTATTGAATACTTAGGTAGTGAATCTACAACCTTGTCTTATTCCTGACTTTAATGGAATTTTTCCTCATAAATTGGGAATTTTTCCTTATGTTTCTGGTTTGTTGGTTAATTTCAGGAGTATTAGCATGTAGGAGGTACCCTGCAGGTGGAGGTGGCAATTCATTTTTTTTCCACTTTATTTATTTATTTATTTATTTATTTATTTATTTATTTATTACAGTTTATTTACTTTGTATCCCAGCTGTAGCCCCCTCTTACATTCCCTCCCAACCTTTTCTCCTTCCCTCCCAACCCCACCTTTCTTTCTTCTTCTACTCCCATTCCCCTTTCCCAGTCATCTGATATGGGAAGGAGTTCCTCCTCCCTTTCCTTCTGACCCTAGCTTATCAGTTCTCATCAGGACTGGCTGCAATACCTCCCTCTGTGGCCTGGTAAGGCTGCTGCCCCCTCAGGGGGAGGTGATCAAAGAGCCAGCCACTGAGTTCATGTCAGAGATAGCCCCGCTTCCCCTTACTAGGGAGCTCATTTGGACACTGAGCTGCCATGGACTACATCTGTGCAGGGGTTCTAGGTAATCTCCATGAATGGTCCTTGGTTGGAGTATCAGTCTCAGAAAAGACCCTGGGCTCAGATTTTTTTGTTCTATTGCTCTCTTTGTGGAGCTCCAGTCGCTGCCAGGTCTTTCTATCTCCCCCTTCTTCTATAAGATTCCCTGCACTTAGATCAACAATCAATAAATGGGACCTCATGAAACTAAAATGCTTCTGTAAAGCGAAGGATACTGTCATAAGAACAAAATGACAGCCTAAAGATTGGGAAAGGATCTTCACCAACCTTATATCTGACAGAGGGCTAATATCCGGAATATATAAAGAGCTAAAGAAGTTAAACATTATCAAATCAAATAATCCAATTTAAAAAAAAATGGGGTACAGAGCTAAATAGAGAATTCTCAATAGAGCAATAGAGAATGGCAAAGAAACACTTAAAGAAATGTTCAACATCCTTAGCCACAAATACAAATCAAAACGACCCTGAGATTTCACCTTACACCTATCAGAATGGCTAAGATCAAAAGCTCAAGTGACAATACATGGTGGAGATGGTGTGGATAAAGGGGAACCCTCCACCATTGCTGGTTGGAATGTAAACTTGTACAACTACTTTGGAAATCAATCTGGCACTTTCTCAAACAATTAGGAATAGTGCTACCTCAAGATCCAGCAATACCACTTCTAGGCATATATCCAAAGTATACTCAAGTACACAACAAGGACATTTGCTCATCCTTGTTCATAGCAGCTTTATTTGTAATAGCCAGAATCTGGAAACAAAGCAGATGTACCTTCATTAAGGAATGGATACAGAAACTGTGGTACATTTAAACAGTGGAATACTACTCAGCAATTAAAAACAAGGAAATCATTTTGTATCCCCCTGTACCTTTCTTCCTCCTCCCCTACCAGTTTCACCCTCCTTCCCCCTTATCCACCCATGCCCTTTCCCCAGTTCACTGATAGGGGAGGTCTTCCTCCCCTTCCTTCTGATCCTAGTCTATCAGGTCTTATCAGGACTGACTGCATTGTCTTCCTCTGTGGCCTGGTAAGGCTGTTCCCCATTCAGGGAGATACTGAGACTCATAGCTAAACTTTGGGTAGAGGTTACAGTGGACCTGATAGCCATTCAAAGCTTGGAGCTAAAAGCAAAACTCTATCCCCTCATTGGTCCCTGCTTTCTGTCTGACTTCATTTGGAAACTCTTCTAACCACTTGATATATGGCCTCAGACACAGCTCCCTATCATCTCTCCCCTCCCTAGGCCTACATGTTAATTAGGTACTAACATTCTATTCTTTTGATAGGCATGTGCTGTATAATGGAAATCAGGCATCTTTGAAGTGCCTTGTTCCAACAAATTATGTACACCTATTCTTGGAGCCCCTCACCCACTCCCGTAGGGGTATATAACAGTTGTTTTCTGGAATATAAGTTGAACTAGCCTTAGCTGTTCCCAGGGTGTGTGCTCCTTGTATGGTTCTTGAGGCCATTCCAGGCATGCTTCCTGTCTCCTGCCCCTCTTGACTTCTTGATCTGCTGGGAGGCAAATCCCAGGCAGGAGCAGAACTAACATTAGCATTAATACTTTTTTCAAAGTCTTATAGAACTATCTGATGCAAAAACCATCTGGGCCTGGGATTATTTTAGTTGAGATACTCTTATTGATTTCTCTTTCCCTAGGGGTTATGGGTCTGTTTAAATTGATTATCTGATACTGATTTAAATTTGATAAATGGATTTTCAAATACTCTTCTATGCCTTCAAGTCTAATCCTCCTTTCTCAGCCTCAGCTCTACATCAGAACACCTGTGGCAGCCTTCCTCTAACCCATCTCTTGTGGACCCTTCAGATCTTCTCATAACCCCTTCCAGTTATTGCTTTATCCCAGCTCCCAGCTCTAACAATTTCTTCTTGCTAACACAAATAGCAGACTACTCTTCCCAATTAAGCAGGTAGGATGGATGCAGATCTTCACCTTTCCCTCTGCTACCAGATTCAGTTTCCCATTTTCATCGCCAGATCTTCAACAAAACGCTTGGCAAAGCCTTTGATACTCATCTGTTCCGTGTCCTGTTGATCCTGTTAGGCCCAGCAGAAGCCTAATATTTGAAAAGGCAGATGAAGGAAATTTGGAGACCAAAATCGATGCAAACCCATGAGGTTTATTCAAACCAGTGAGCGATGTGGCTGCTCTCCAAACCATTGAGGAACAGCACAGAGAGACAAAAGCCTGGGGGTTTTTTAAAGGAAAAATCGGGGAAAGCTCAAGTTGGGTGGTTGGGGGGTTTGCAAGTTTGGAAACACTGAATTGGGTAGGGCAGTTGACTTTTAAAATGATTTGTGTATTTTTGGTGCCAAGTCCAGTCACTCCTGCCCCCAAATTGCCAGGCAACTCTATCTCATACTGCAGATCTGGACATTCCTCCAGCAGGGTGGAGACCTTTGGCATTCCTTTGCAACAGGGTGGGTCTAGTCTTTCTTCAACTACTTCTCCTTTCATCCTTCTGATTTCTGGAAAAGTACTGGGAGAACTTAGTTTAATATGGGATATAAGATTTATAAAGAAACCTGTAAAGTTAACTTGTTCCTTTCAATCCCACAGATTTTCCTAGAGGGAATTTCTGCACTATGAAATGAGACATAGGAAGCAAGAACTCTGGCTCATCAAGACTCAATAGCTGGTGTTTGTTCAAACTTCTTGAGTCTGACATAGGGGCATTTGTTGTAGGCATATGTAAGTACAGTACAATTTAGAAAAAAAAGTTTCCTGGTGGGACACAACTCCCTGTGCACAAAGAGATAAAATTACATTGAAACTCTTTTAAAAGTTTCAAATGTATGTCAAAGGTATGTCACATAATCTTCCATGAAGATGGATTCTGGAGAGAGGTTACATATGTTATCTTAAGGGAGGATCTGGTATGATCTCTGTCATACAGATAACAGAGGACATTAGGGCTGATAGTCAACTTAGGTCCTTATTGTGGGAGATCAGGTGAGCCCTTGGCCATATGGATAGTACAGAAGTCATCTATTAGCCACCTCAACTCCTCAGCCTTCTGGGAGAGATAACCCTCCATGTTTAACATTGCTGGTTTCCCTAGTGCTATCTGTGAGCAGAAGTATCTTTGTACTCTTGACATTTCCCTCTCCTAAGCTATTCTCCAACTTATTGCCTTATCCCAGTCCCTAACTCCAAAAGCCACCTTAGCAGACCTTTTAGGGTGACCTGTCATCACTCTCTGCCCCCATTCCAAGGAAAATAAATCAACACAACCTGGTGGAATACACTGCTTTTCTCCCTCATTTGAAATTGCTCATAACCTTAGCCTATCCCCATTCCTAACTGTCATCTTCTAATACCCAGAGACACATTTTACCTCCAGTGGCCATACCTATCAGGCACACATAAATTTCCTATCAGGAACACTCAGAAAGCATATACTAATATCCACAGAAGAGACAGAAACCAAAGAACAAAAACAGTATTCAACATAGAACAGAAGAACTATAATACCAGATGCCTAGACACCACCATAAAAGCACAACCAATAACAACCAGGAGAGTATGTCTCCACCAGATTCCAGAAGCCCGACCATAGCAGGATGTGAGCATTCAACATAGCAGAAGCACACAAAAAAGACCTTAAAACCACCTGTATAAATACACCTATTTTAGAAGGTTTTTAGGCAGTATGTGGGAATACATAGCACCATTTCTTTGCTTAAAGTATATTCAGCCATTTGGTGCAGAAAAACATGGCCACTGATATGTCTTTTGAACACTCCATTTTGTTTTTGTTTTGTAGCACAGTAATTAGTAATTTTCACATGAAGCTGAGAAACCAATTCAGTAAGTTTCAAAACAAAGACCAATAGGAACAAAAGCAACAGATAAACAAAGACCAATAGAAACAAAAGCAACAGATAAACAAACATGAAGAAGTAATAACACTTTCTGGCTCATTCTGGCAGTTGATTTCATATCATGACAATCTCAACTTTGTACCACATAGTGTCAAAATGATCCAGAAATTATTATTATTATTGCTTTATGTTTATTTATTCTGTAAGGCACTGATCAATTTTAATTTTATGTTGTCTGAACAAGATTAATAATCAGAAGGTATCACACACATTAAAAATTTAATCCTTCAAACAAGAATCACATTCATGCATTTGTGTTTTCATTGTTATTTTGCTTTACTTTGATCTGACTGAACCATATAGTAAATTTTCTTTTCTTTATTATCCCTTTTATTTTGCCTACAATAAGCTATCAAAACACAATTAAATTTGACCTGATTTTGTTATGAAAATCTATTTTATCAAATTTGGTAAAGAGCTAAGTCTTATCTATATTACAAGTAAGTTCTTCCTATGGTCTTCTGTCAAGCTTCAAGTCAGGTCCACACCATTAGCAATTTCAGAGAGTAAGCACTATGCTTTCTAATATAAATGGTTGTTTTTAGAACAGTGACAGTATTAATAGGAAACACTCAGATCAGGTAAATCTACAACTATCATTAAAAAGATTCTTTTATTAGAGAATAAACAAAAACATTCATTTAAGCAAAATGGTTTTTTAAAAATATAAAATTAAATGTTTATTATGTAAGATTTATGCTTTATATATAATGTTTTTATTCACATGAACATAAATTTATTCACAAGTCTGCAATTCTCTCTTGTTGAAAGCTAACAATTGTCCTCATCCCCAAAGCTGAGTCCTGTCATTCTGGACATGGCTGGACCCTATTTTTTCTGTGTTGCTCATACTGAATCAACTGCTACTCTTCTTTTGAGGCCCACAGGATCCTATCACATGCAACTTTCTGTTGAGATATTGCTTCCCTATCCCACCACTGAATTGTAATTTCAAGTGTCCTTTGATGTAGAACCTCCAACTGTTCAAGGTTCACTTTGTGTAGAGCCTTTGGGGGTGGCCTGTCTCATCTTCTTGCTCAGAGAGTAAGCCTGTTCTGCTTGTTAACTCAGTGAGGTCTTTTTCCAGTCTGTGGCTTGGTAGCCTCTGGAATATCCTGGCCTGATCCATCACTGTCCTCTGCCCAACTGCGGTAATAGCAATTACAAAATATTTTATTTTGGGAAGAAAAGTTATTTTAAAAACTACATCCTACCATGAAAATTGCTCATGACTCATATCCCATGCTCACATTTCTTTGGTGGAGTTATCTTCTCATGCATAATAAATTTTTAAGTAATGAAATGCATACTTCTTAAGTGCACAGCAAGACAAATGTTGACATCAAGCTATGGCATATTACTATCATCTAATGATGCCAATAACCCTTTGCTCTCAATCCAGAAGCTTTTCCCAGCTACGATTCTTTTACATTCTAGCAGAAATGTTAATAGACCTTAGAGTTGAACTTCAAATAAATAAAACCACATATCATATATGATAAATGTGTACATCATAGATCTGAATGTTTTCCACCTTTATTAACATAATGGTTTTGACAGTAGTTCATGTGGTTTTATTATAGTTGATTTTTAATAGTAATGATTAGATTTTTATTCCATTGATATATTACAGTATGTCCATCGATTCTGCAACTGATGAATATTTGACTATGCTCAGTTTGGAATTATTGTGATTAACATTGTTTGGAAAATTCTTTTATAGGTCATACTTTTCTTAGGATACATAAAAGTATCTAATTAGGGGATGGAGAGATGGTGCAGTAATTAAGAACATTGGAACTCTTCCAGGAAAACCTGGTTTGATTTCGAGCACCTATATGGTGGCTCCAATTTTTAATTACCCAGTAACCTGTGGCACCCAACACTAGACTCTCATGGTACACAGATGTAAATAATGTTTCTATTTGCTTAGAACGGTAAAAGAGATTAGAGCCACACCCAAGCTTTACAAAAACCGTGGCTTAGGCTGAGCCCAAAACATTTCTGTCTAACTATTCCGTAGGCCTAGAACTGGAAGTTTCTAGTCTCCATAAATATTCCATAATCGTCTGCAAGCTGGGACCTTAAAGGCTCAGCTTCCAGCCTCCATCTGTGAGGAAATGTGCTTCCCTCTGGTAGAAGTGATGGCATCCAATTTTCTTCTATAAGGGACAGACACTTTTCTTTCTCTTGGGCATGCATTTCCTGTCGGTGTCCTAATTTTCCAAAGAGACTCAAATTTGTTCCTGGGTCAAAGTGTTTAAAAACCCTATTAGTTTAAAGCATAAAGCCCAGGAACATAGTATATCATGCTAACTTTGTCTTATCAGCCATCCTATTAGAAACATCTGTACATTGGAATAGCAATGAATAATAATCAGAAGTGATTGAGGGATATTGTATTTAAGATATGTATTTACAGCTTCATATCAAAGCCTTTTCTCTTTAGAGATTATATCTAAAACTATTCACAAATTTCCAACATAAGAAATATGTCACTATGAGTGGGACCTTTCTCTGGAACAAAGTGGCATGCTTCCATCACAGTCTTGTCTCTGTCATAGTGTGAGAATTTTATTGACTTCTCCTGTATGTTTGTAGGTGGGGGTGTTATTGGCTATATTCCTAGGTAGTCTCTCATTTCATCAATTGTAGAGGAATTGTAATACTGCAACATGGCTGCTCTGACAAGAGATCACATCTAAAGACCTTCTAAGTTTTTCTGATCTGGCAGCAATGTAAACATGACCTCAGTACATACCTTTATTCTCAAGCAATAAAAGTAAGCTTAGTTTATAGAAGGAAACAGTAATGTCTGAAAGTGACATCTAATTGAACAGCAGACCAAGTGATGAATCAGAGAAATATTTGACAGAATGAGTCAGAGATAGGATAAACCCAGTTCTCAGGAGAACAGACAGAAAGGAGAGGCTACATAAGAGCAGTGAAGGGAAAGAGAGGAGAATTGAGTTCAGTGCAGTTCAGTTGACTACAGTTGATTTCAGTTGAGTTTGTATAATTCCTTTCATTTCTGTTTAGTTCATGCAGTCAGTTCAGTTCAGTTCATAGAGTTTAAGGGCAGTTTTTCTAAGCAGAGTAATTCAGCGAGAAGCAGAGAAAAGCCAGTTTGTATCAGTCAGCTTGGATTGGAGTTTTGAGTCAGAACAGCTCAGTTGAATCAGGCAGCCAAAGTTCAGAAAGAATTAGAAAGTGTGAACTTCTTTAACTGTAAGTCTCAGAGGCTGAAAACTTTCTAGGCCTAGGTTAGCAGGAGGAAGCTAGAAGCTGAAGCCTTCAGTATCCCAGCTTGTAGAAGATTAGATTGTATGGAAGCTAGAAGCTTCCAAGTTTAGGCCTAGAAATAATTAGATAGAAACATTCTGTGCTCAGCCCACCCCATGTATTAGTAAAGTTTGGGTATGGCTCTCATCTCTTCCCTCCATCTAAGAAATAAAGGCAACATCTACAATCACTGTTTTTTCAGAAATATGCATGCCCTTACCATATTCTGTGTTAACTATGTGTAAAACAATCTAAATTATCTGTTACATTTTTAACCATCTTCCTTGCAAAGAACCTGCTTAAAATAAGAAGCACAGTTTCTTTTTTGAGCACTTAGAGATCATTTACTTACCTCTGTTGGTTCTTTCTACTTCCCTACTTAGTCAGAATGTTAAATCACTTTGATGCTTACTTCCTTATTTTTAAGTAGACTTTAGAAAGATTTCCAGGTGGGCGGAGCCAAGATGGCGACGAGCACACACCATTTCTGAGCTGTGGAATACCTGAACTTCTGAGTTGGTGAATGGAAGGACCTCTAACCCAGGAAGACAACGGTGGAGACTTCTAGATCTATAGGGAACATCACAGAAGGTGAAAACTTTGGTCTCTGGTCACCCGGGGACTTGTTTGGGGAAGGAGCGAAACGACCCTTTGATCTCGCGGCACTCCCCTCCCCCAGACCTCCCTCCACCTCCACACAGCGGCACAGCTGCCTGGTCTTTCTCAGAGCAGACCTAACTGCCTGAGGTATACAGCCGCTGGGGCAGAGCTCCAAGCCCTTTAGCGGCAGGCAAAGATCAGCAGTACGTGTCCCGGAGTCCCAGATCCACGCGGCTGCTACACCATCCCCCCAGGGCCCGAGTCTGCTGGACGCCATACTAGCTCCACAGCATCGCCATCAGCGACGGTACGGCCCACCCAAGCCCACAGTGACAGAGAATACGCCATATATTCACCAAAACCAGGCAGAAACGTCATACAACCTAGACACACCAGGTTCTGGGCCTCCCAAGCTTGGAGAGCACAGTGAAGAGAATCCAGGACTTTCCAGGACTTCCCAGGAAGCATCAGGTCTAGCGACCCAGTCACCACTTACAGTGGGGCTTGGCGACTGGGCAGCACTGAGCTGGCGGGACACAACAGCCCTCCAGTTTATGACTAACCAGGGCAAAACCAGAGAACAGAGAGAGCCTGGTTACGCTGTTCACCACTGACGTGACCACCCTGAAATCTCCAGCGGCAGCAAGACCTCAGAACCTGGCAGTGACAGCAGCACAGAACTGGCAGGGCACATCTAAGAAGCAGGGCCAAACCAGAGAGCAGAGGCCGGATTCCACTATCTCTGCCAAGTGACCTGCA
>REGO01000804.1:344037-357502 GCA_010120015.1 Rhombomys opimus
CTATCAGTGGACTTGGAAAGGGGCACAGTAGTGATGAGGGAGGGAGGGACTGGGAGGGAACGAGGGTTCGGGGCACGGCTAGGATACAGAATTAATAAAATGTAACTGATAAAAAATAAAAAAAATGCAAAAAAAAAAAGAAAGACAAAAAAAAAAGAAAGATTTCCAATACATATTAACTAATTTTTAAAGCA
Source organism: Rhombomys opimus (assembly GCA_010120015.1). Lineage (NCBI taxonomy): Eukaryota > Metazoa > Chordata > Mammalia > Rodentia > Muridae > Rhombomys > Rhombomys opimus. Next base: position 344,232 of record REGO01000804.1, read on the forward strand.
AATGTAAATGTCTAATACTTTGTTTTAGGCTTCTTTAGGGATACTCTGTTATGCCACAACCATGTTCTTAGGATTTAGATCTTAGTGTCTTCTGAGGGATCATGCACCAAAGACTTAGTTGCCAGCCTATTTCACTACTGAGAAATGGAGGGAATCTGAGGAGATTGTCCCTAGTAGGAAAAAATTAAGTTATTGATGGCATATCCTTTACAGAAATATGAAGAACTCATATCTTGGTTTTTATTCCCTGCTACTTTCATAAGTGATCACTGTTGATCATGTACTTTCATCATCTTCTGCTCTGCTCCTTGCTCAAATTAGGTAAGAGGCAAAGACAGGGCCAACCTGCTAAAAATTAACTATACAGCTTCAATTGTTATCAACTTACATGGTGTTCTAATTACAGTTACTACTTATGGTGTTACAAATATTGTTTGCTTGATAAATGCCATGAATAGAGCAACTTGGGGATAAAAGGGTTTATTTGCTTAATACTTTCACATAGTAGTCCAACATTGAAGGAAGTTAGGACAGGAACTCAAACAGGACAGAAACCTGGAGTCAGGAGCTGACGCAGGGGCCATGGAGGGATACTGCTTACAGGCCTTCTCCTTCTAGCTTGCTTTACTGCTTTCTTATAGAACCCAGGACCACCTGCCCAGGGATAGCCTTACCTGCAAAGGTTTGGGTTCTCTTCCATTAATCATAAATTAAGAAAATGCCCTACAGGCTTGCCTACAGCCTGATCTTCTGGAGATATTTTCCTAATTAAATTTACTTCCTCTCAGGTGACTTTAGTTTGTGTCAGGTTGACATACAAATAGGTAGAAAACATCTTAATATCAAATAACCAAATCCTCAATTCCAACATATGCAACTCCATCAAAAAAATGAAGATTTGGATTAGACACCTTTTTCCTATTTTGTCAAGTAACCAGTTTTTTTTTTTAAGATGGCTATAGTTTGCTCCTGTCACCTTTCATTAGAGAATGAGAGGATTTGCTCTACAGAACAAACCCTATCCCCAATTACCCTCATAAAGTAGGTAAGTGTCATATCTGATAGTCTGGGTCAGCTGAGACTGGTTGGATAGAAAAATTTGAAAAACAGAACAGGAATGACCCAGGTATATAAAATTACTTTGCTGCTATAATTTGAGATAGCATCTATGCCTTCTTCTATATTGACTCCAAAACAGTAAATGTGCAAAGAGGCATGTATAGTTTTATGTTCAAAGATGTAAGTATAAGAACCTAGGGAATCACAGACATAAGACTGATGATATTCAATCCAGAGAATACATACTACCTTCTTATATTTATAATGTTCTAGGTAGATTAGGACAGTTAATATCTATAAGTGATGTATCGTGTTAGTAATTTCAGAACCTTGCATGCATGACTTAAAGGAGTAGAAAAATCCCTGCAAGATGACTAAGATTTGATTTCTTAACATTACACATTTAGAAGTCAGGAAAGATAAACAAGCTGACAAAAGAAAATTGAGCCCAGTCAAGAACACTGGAAAGTACTATTTCATGTCCTCAAGTGTTGAGAATTAAATTATACTAATTTTACATTTATTAGCAAAAGACCTTTATACTCTTTAGTGTTGCAGCATATTTGATCACACCATAAACCCTGAGATTATGTACTGGGAAAACCTGTTCTTTGTTGCGGTGTGGCTCAGCCCTAGCACACACCTTTAATACAAGACCTGTCTGTAAACAGGATTAAATAAAGTTAACCCTAGGTCAAGAGGCAGATCAAGCAACCAGTTGACCTGATATGATATGGAAAAAATCATAAAGAGGGGGAGGAAGTCTGGAGGAGTAATAGAAAATAGCACAGGAAGTAGAAAAGAGGTGCATTCAGTTTGAAGGGTTTTTAAAACAACATGGAGAAGAGAAGGCTTTTACCTTCTCGGATGTTGGCTAAGTAGGAAGGTCAACTGGGTGCTTTCTCTGCCTCTCTACACTAGCATCTAGGTCCTGAGTCTTTATTGGTAAATTAAACAACTTGGATTTTCTTTCTTTAAAACAACACTTTGAACATGTCTCCTGAATAGAACATCCACCATTATATTTAGTTTACTTTCATAAGAGATTCCTAATTTTGCTTACCCTATCTGACATGGATTATCTTGATTCAGATTGTATGTGTTGATAGTGTTAAGCTCAGTGGAGGAGGATTCTTTGATTATTTTTATTAACTCCTGTGCCAGTGTTTACATTAGTGCCTTGTATATAACAGGTGCTAACTAGAGTCTGTTAAATGAGTGGCTCATTTTCAAAAATTCTCATGGTATTGTGAAAGTGTAAAGATGCCAAGATATGAAATCTTGAAATAATGACAAGATTGATATTCCTATGAAGCAAACGGTACCTGTCCTAGATTTCTTGAAGGCGAAGACAGCATTTTCTGTCTTGCTTTACTCCTGTTTTCAGTTAATTTGATGTTCCCCTTTGTTTTCTTATATTTATTTAGAAGATTCGTCCCCTAAGATACACCTGCAATTTGGAAAATGTAAAAGCTTTCCTCTTCACACTATCTATGTGACAAGATTAGACTTTTAGTCATCAGAACTGACTTTTATATATGTTTTTGTAATACACATACACACATTTACACACAGATATATCTTTTAATTCTATAGCTGTAAAGCAATGTAGAACAATTTTATATTATATTTAGTATTCTTCAACATTTATTTATTCACTGTACATACTGATTGTATTCCCCCTCCTCTCCTCCCAGTCCCCATTCCATACCCCTCCCCGAATTCTTCTCTCTCCTTTCCCTCAGAAAAGGGGGAGATTCTTCATGGGTACCAAACCACCCTATCTCATTATATTGCAGCAAAACTAGCTGCATTGGGCCAGACAAAGGAGCCCAGTTAGGGGAAAAGCATCCAAAAGGGAGGCATCAGAGTCAGAGAGGGACCCTGCTCCAGCTATTGGGGAATACACAAAAAGACCAAGCAGTGCATCTGCTACATATGTATGGGAAGCCTAGAACCAGTCCATGCACACACTTTGGTTGGTTATTCAGTCTCCATGAGCCCCCATGGCCCATGTTAGTTGACTCCGTAGGTCTTCTTTTGGAGTCTTTGACCCCTCTGGGCTGTCTCAATCATTCCGTCAGCTCCTCCATCAGACTTTCCGAGCTCTGTCTAATTCTTGGCTATGGGTTTCTGCATCTGTTTCCATCAACTTCTGGTTGAAGCCTCTCAGCAGAGTCATGCTAAGCTACTATTTACAAGCATAGCAGAGTAACATTAATACTGCCAGGTAATAGTTTTTTCCCATGGTATGGGACTCAAGTATGGCCAGTGTTTAGTTGGCTACTGCCTCAATCTTTACTCCATCTTTGTCCCTGCATATCTTGCAGGCAGGACAATTTGGGTCAAAGTTATTATGGGTGGGTTGGTATCCTTATCCCTCAATTGGATGTCCTGTCTGGCAACAAGAGGTTCCACTAAAGACTCCGTGTCCCTTGTTGCCAGAAGTCTCATGTAGAGTGACCCTATAGACTTCCTGGGGTCTCCCCTATCCCAGTTCCCTGGAAAATCTAAGAAATGCCCCCACCTCTGATTTTTGTTCTCTCACCAGGCCCTCTATCCCCTGCTCTCCCTATTCCTAATACCTACCCCTTCTTCTCTCCACATACTTTCTCCTACCTAGTTCCCTTACTCTATCCACCTCCAATGCCTATTTTGTTTCCCCCTCTGAGTGAGACTAAGCATCTTTCCTGGAGAATTCAGCTTATCTTCTTTGGGTTTGCTGACTGTAGCATGGTTATCATGTACCTTATCGCCAATATCCACTTACAAGTACATGGTATGAGTACGTACCATGCATGTCTTTTTGGATTTGGGTTACCTCAGTCATGAAGATCTTTTCTAGATCCATCCACTTTACTGAAATTTTCCAGATGTTTTTAATAGCTAAGTAGTATTCCTCTGTGTAAATACACCACATTTTCTTGTGATTTTTATTGATATTGCTTTGTAGTGCAGTTTGAAATAAAAAATGGTGAAACCCTCAGAAGTTCTTTTATTGTACATGATTGTTTTAGCTATTTTTTGCTTTTTCATATAAAGTTGAGAATTTCTCTTTACTGCTCTGTAAAGATTTATATTGGAATTTTGATGTGAATTGCATTGAATTTGTAGATTGATTTTGGTAGGATGGCTAATTTTACTATGTTGTCTTACCAATCCATGAGTAACGTGATCTTTCTATCCTCTCATATATTCTTTAGTTTCTTTCTCCATAGACCTTAGGTTCTTGTCATACAGGACTTTTACTTGCTTGGTTAGATTTACAACACTATTATTTCATATTATTTGTGACTAGTGTGTAGAGGGCTATTTTTGTAAATTCTTTCTCTGCCCATTTATCGATTGTATATAGGAGGGCTACTGCTTTTTTTTGTTTTTTAAGTTAATTTTCAGCCACTTTACTAAATGTGTTTATCAGCTGTAAGATTTCTCTGGTAGAATATGTATACTATCATATCATTTGCAAATGACTTCTTCCTTTCTAATTTGTATGCCTTTTATCTCCGTTAGTTGTCTTATTGCTTTAGCTCGGACTTCAAGTACTATATTGAAGAGATATGGATAGAGTGGGCAGCCTTGCCTTGTCCCGATTTTAGTGGAATTGATTTAAGTTTCTCTCTGTTTAATTTGATGTTGGCTATGAGCTTGCTGTATATTGCCCTTGTGTTTAGATATACACCTTGTATCTCTGATCTCTCCAAGGCTTTTAACGTGAAGAGTTGTTAGATTTTGTCAAAACCTTTTTCTGCATTTAATGAGTTGATCATGTGTGGGTTTTTTTCTTTCAGTTTGTTTATAGGGTGAATTATGTTGAAGGATTTTTATATATTGAAGCACCCCTGCATCCCTGTGATGAAGTTTACTTGATCATAGTGGATTATGTTTTTGATGCGTTCTTGATTCAATTTGCAAGTATTTTATTGAGTAATGTTTCTAAATGAGATTGGTCAACTGTCTTTGTTGGGTCTTTGTGTGGTTTAGGTATCAGGGTGACTGTGTCTTCATATAATGAGTTTGGCAATGTTCTTTTTGTTTCTATTTTGCTGGATAATTTGATGAGTATTGGTATTAGTGCTTCTTCAAAATTCTGGTTGAATTCTGCATTGAAAGCATCTGGCCCTGAGAATTTTGTTGTTATTGTTGTTGTTGTCAGGCTTTTATTTATTTAGGAGTTATAAAACTATTTAAGTTGTTTACCTGATCTCATGTTGTACTTGGTTCATTTGTGCTAATACCAAGAAGGTATTTTAATGCATATGCACCATTCATACAAAAGGGATTGCTATGTTCTAGTTTGAATATTTTCATTTTCATTCATTTCATAAGTTTCTAATTACTTGGTTGGAAGATATAAAGTGATGTGATGTTAGGGACTGATTATGCCCTGAGTATGGAACTCTCATTAATATATTTGTGTGTTCCTTTATAAAAGAGGCTCTGGGAGAGTTTGTTTTCATTCTCCACAGTGTGAGGATGCATGGTAGAAACTGGGAGTTTGAGGAAGTGTGCCTTTCTAGACATCAGAAAGGAAGGAACTATAGACATTGATCTCCTTAGTTGGAAGGATTGTGAGAAGTAAATATAGGTTGCTATCTTATTTACCTTTCTATTTCTGTCTCCTAAGATACCACTACAAGGCAATTTATAGAAAAAAAAGTGTATAATGGAGATTTACAGTTTCAGACAATGAGTACCTGACCCTCATACTATGGATTATGGCCATAGGTACACCGGTACGTAACTGGAACAGTAGCAGAGAGCTTGCATGTTGAGACAACAAACATGAGTAAGAGAGAGCTAATGGGGAATGGCATGGGCTTTTGAAACCCTAATGCCTACCTCTAAGTGACATACCTTCAACAAAGCCACACCTCCTAAACCTTCCCAAACAGTTCCATCAAACATATGTGCCTATGAAGGCCATTCTACTACACTTGTTTTTAAGATAACTAGCTGGTGTTCTCTGTTACTGTAGTCTAACAAATGTATTAGGACAAAGAAAGATCTGTCTAGTGTTGGCCACAGAGTAAATGTGTGATGTGACAAAGTAATAGAAAATTCATGAAAGAAGCCAGCTTTCCAGGAGCCACAACCCAAAGCACATTTACTAGCAGTACATGCCCTCTGAAGGAGAGGAAAGCAGTGAGCTCCTGGGATTCTCTGTACATTTCACCAGCGTGGGTGCTTTTGAGAAAAAATATTTCTACTAGTTACATAATTCTTTTGTGTCTCAATCAAAACAAGTTTTCTCTCACTGTTTCTCTAAATGCAGAATTTAAACTGACATGGCTGGGAAGATTTTATATGACCAGTCCCCTGAGGTTGTAACCAGATCTCTGTGGAAAATGTTTAAAAATAGCATTGGTGCTGAGGGGTCCATCCTACATGGCTTTGGGACTGTTAGGAAAAAGAAAGGTACAGATTGTAAAAGTCAGAGGTCAGGGAGAATCTGAGTAAAGCATGGAATTCTAGACAGGACATGACAACTGCACTTAGAGCAGCTGTGGATGCCTGATCAGGATGAGTTTTAAAACAATAAAAGAAATAAGCCTCTCACTGCATGTTCACTCTAGACACACTTTTCAATATTTTTCTTTTAATAGTTTAATAGTTTTGAGAGTATCATGCTAAAATACTGTATCTGCATCACCTCTGCTCTTTCCTTTCCTCTCTCCAATTCATCCTAGGTTCTCTCCTCCCAAATTTATGATCTCTTCTTTAATTATTATCCTCATGTTCCAGTAAATTATTTTTATGACTAACATAACTGAAATTTTAAATCATCCTTAACAAACCTAAATTGAATGTGCATTGGCTTAAATATTTTAATGATAATAATGATATAAATTATATAGATATATGAGAGGAATTTCCATATAGGGTAAATGGAAATTTTTAGTTTTCAGAAAGATACTTGTTATTCAAGTGAATAATAGTCAATTTGATAAATAAAAAACATTTGCTTTCAGGTGAACATAAAGAATTGAGATTGGAAAGAGGTGTAATAATTGTCTATGGCTTTTTAATATGGGGAAAATGAATACAGAAATAGAAAATTTAGTTATTGTAAAATAGGAAGGGTTTTAGAATGAAGAGACCAAGAAGACCCATCTTAAAAAGAACAATATTCCAATGACAGCTATTGATTTGTTCTTTAGCCCTCAATAAACTTCTGCCATTGGTTATGCATCTGTATGATTCTATGATATGTGGAAGCATAACTATCCTTATGGCACACAAGTCTAAATGGCAGGTGCCTGTTAGCCTTAGCAATACAATTCTCACTGTTACTCATACTAATTCCTCCATTCTTTTCAGCCCTCTTATGGCTCAATCTTATTCCAGATTCATAATATGACTATTTTTATTTGGGAAAGAAACTGGGGTTATTTACATTAGGATGATGTCCTTTTTTATTCATTCAACAAACTCACTGAAGACTTGCCTTAATAATGGCTACTTCAGTAGATGTTCTTGTAAAATCACAAGAGAAAAGAGTTCAACACCAAGGCTTCTTTCTGTTTTACTGTGAAGGAATGGAAAATGGTAACTAATTCATTTGGACTGTAGAGAGTCCTCTAAATTAAAAGCTTGATACATAATACACACTGATACTTGTGCTTCCATTCCAGAGACCAGAATCTTACTGAACAAGCAGAAAAGAGTCGATGTTAAAACAACAGAATAACTTCAATATTTAATAATTTAAAAAGGTAATTTTTGATGACTATTATCCAAATCCTGCTGCTTATAAAGAGTAAGATGGAAAGTTAACCTTCTTATTTGAATATGTATGGATAATAATTTTAAGTAGGCATAAGGAGCACATAAATTTGCATATTTTTGAGATGGGGAGTGGGCTAGGATGAACATCTATTCATTACAGTGATTAACTGATGCCCATAAAAGATAAGAATTGCAAATACACCTTTTTCAAAATCAATTGGATAAAAATTAGTCATATTAGCTTGGTTTAATATGACTATGCCATGTGTTAATAACTAATTTCCCATTAATGCAAGACATTTTCTTAGGCACACAATAATTGTGAGAAAATGTATTCTGCAGCTGATATGGTTAAGTTTTGGTATACATCTCTATTCACTATAGAATTTCTATAGCAATAAGTTTTTGAATATGTCTAACGTATATGCCAGTCATGTTTATTTACTGGGGACAGCATTACATTGCAGGCAAACTTAGTAAGCTTACACTTTTAAATAGAAACCAGTTCTGTTAATGGTAAAATAAAAAGTATAATACAATGTTCCCCATTTTCTCACAAATAATAACGTGCAAATACAATTTAAAATAATTTGTAGAAAAAAATAAAATTTGTAGTAATGAATGTTTAAAGTTGTTTGATGTATTCCTTTTACTTTCTATACTCTACAAATGACATAAACATATGCCACAATTATCTTTGTGAGCCTGAGCTCCCTTGTTACACTTTGAAATTCAAAACCTCGTTATTTATTTCTAACTCTTAATGAAGTATTTTTTTTTCTGGTCTTGGACTTAGAAATAGAAGCTCTAGGCAAGGACATCCTCTGTCTCTTGGAAATCTGTTCCTGGGGGTGTTTTCCTTTGGCTTCCTTAAGTGTCTTGTCAAAAGTTAAGCATATTCTGCAGTCTCCCCCTTGTTTTTCTTGGTGTATAGATGCTTCAGAGCACTATGTCAGCATTTGTTTTTCAGGACACATAAAGTAACATGATATTGAATATTTGGGTGCTTTGTTTCTGGATTTCTAACATTCTTTTGTTTAAGGGTTTTCTGTTCTGACTACATATTAGCAGACAGCATCTTTTTTTTTTTTTTTTTTTTTTTTTTTTTTTTTTTTTTTTTTTTTTTTAGAGATTTAAAATGTTTTCAAGTTTCAGTAGCTCTATTGGGTCCTAACTACAGAGACACAACAGTATTTGCCACTCCAAGACTATTACCCCCCCACACTTATTTTTATTTTATTTTTTTCAGTTACCTAGTTGAGAACTGAGAGTAGCCAGATTGGCATCCAAAGTGCAACCCCAAGCTGACTTGCCCTTCTTCCCACCAAGTGTCTTTGGTCTGTAGCAGAAATGGTCTTTATTAAACAGCAGATGTGCTCTGACCCATTGCTTCATGGGAAAACCTTATTGTCATTCAACCACTGATTTGGACCACATAACTCTTCCACTCTTCATCAGAAAATCAGCAGCTACCTTTGTGGCCATGTGCTCCTTCTAGAAAGTATGGAGGTGTGGTTATTGTTCACTGCAGTAAGTTTCCCGACAGCTGCTGGCTGAGTAAATATCCTGCTTCATTTAGGCATAGCCCACCACTATATGGCACCACGAAAAAGAGCCAGGCTTACTTTACTTAACATGATGATTACTTGTTTCATCCATTTTCCTTCAAATGGTTTAATCTTATTCTTCATGAAATAAGAAATAAACTGTTAGGAACAAGGGAGTAGAATAAGACAAATAGCAAGAGAGGTAAATATGATCAAACTGTATTGAAATGGTTAGAAATATCATCATATAACTATTTACTAACACATCAGTAAAAAAAATCACTTGAAATAAAATGAACAAGACAGCATTATTTTTGTATTTTGAAAAAGGTGAATAGGTGGAATAGAGCAACGACTACAAAACATGGTCATACCATTTGCAACTAATGGTAAGAATGTGGACAGTAGGTTGAGATAGTTCAATAGAATATTAAAATTCTCAGTATGTAAATAATATTATAAGAATTTACAAAGTTGTGATGTTTTAGAGGTTATTTTTTGAAGGGTCACACTTAAGATGAAAAGGTAATGGTAAGAATACCATCATGACAGTTTAAAGACTAAAAAATATATCTGGGAAAATAGTTAGGAAAACTCTGAAGCTTGCGAAAGCTATCTGGAGGCCAATAAATAAACAACAATAACAACAAAAAAGTCCATCAGTGCATGCTACTAGATTAACATATAGTGTTAAGATTATTATAATAAGTAATAGTGGAATATTCCTTCCTTTCTAAGCATCATAATAAATTTATTCCACAGTATTATTTTAAGATTTAAAATTACTATCATTTCAGCTAGCAGATGGTTATATAAATTAATATATTAGGCCATTATGGCCTAAACCATCACTTAATGTGTTAAATTTGCTTTATTAAGCATGTAATTTTAACTTTTATTGCTAATTAGTGAAGTTTGTCTGTGATTTTAAAACTATACAAACTTCTGTTTTAATCAATACTATATATTGGCTGATATGTGATAGGAAACCCAAAGGAAGGTTAAGAAGCAAAAAACTGTGGGGCCAAATAACAACAATTCTGACACTAAAAGGCAATATCTCATTTAAATTTTTAGGTTGAAACAGCTTTCATTGTTCAAATCCCAAATCATTTGAGTTTTTTTTTGTGTGTGTGTGTATATATGACAATTTTGTAAATTAGGATGTGAAATTACTATTATAAATGCTAAAATGAAACAGTTTTGATCTTGTTGGTTAATTATTTGTGTTACTTAAAATTAACATCCCATAGTTTTATGAGTTAATGTAAAATAGGATTTTTGTCAATATGTTGTTATATAAAGACATAGATTACCAACAAAATAATTAAATATAAATAAAAATTTTATTGAGCATAGAATGAATTTAACTGAGGGATGACTATATAGCAGCTTTATTCAATTATGAAATCCATTTTCATAGAATTGTTGCATCATAAAAGTAATATTAGTAACTTTTCTATTCACTGTGACAGATTAACTAATGGGAGAAATGATTCAGAATTTCAATACATCATGCTGGAAAAGACATAGCAAAAGGAATGGCTTAGTGGGTGTTGATGGGAGTATGAGGCAATTTTGATTCATAAACTGGCATCTTCAATTTAGAAAAATAAAGCATAATTAATCCAGCAGGATCATGGCAGACAAGAAGCAAAATCCTGGCCCTTCTGTCCTTCTTCAGTGATGTAAATATACCAGCTAAACTCTGTCCCACAGTATCCATGATCTGCTAAAGCAGTGCTAAACCACAGAATATGTGTTCAAACACTGAGTAGACACTGTGATGAACATTCCACTTTTGATTCACAGCAGCAGCTATCAGAGTTAGCATATTTCTAATAGCTCTGAATTATATCTTAACATGAACACACAGGGTGATGTTATATTACATGGCATTGCAATATTTGCTTTATTTTCTTACTTTTAGAATAGGAGAGGTTCAAATGATGGATACTGCAGCAGCACATAGTTTAAAAAGGCTAAGAAATCATATCAGTGTTAGATATAGTGGTTCAGTAGTTTGATATATGTTTCTGATTGGTCTCTGTCAAATTCTGGTAAAGGGGATACAACGAAAGAGAGCTGAAGGAGATGCTGTGATAAAAGCTATGTTGAAGTCTAATATAGGGCCTACACATAAATGAAAGTTCAAAGAACACTATGGTAAAAATATGTCTGGTATATTTAAGAAAGTTATTTCATGCCAATGATCTCTGGGGACAGTTAAACATAACCACCCCCTTGACCAGATACTGTCTCCTCATCTTTAACACAGTTAATTTATTTAATAAATAGAAGAGCTAAATGAGATGACATCTCTTATGTTGGAAAGCACCTTCATACAGGTAGGCATTTAAGTTTCACTGCACGGTAGCATATGGTGCGGCAGATCGTTAGGTTATCTGTACATATAGTCTTTCTAAAGAAATAAAGCTGTGGTTGAATTCTGGCAACTGTGAGCTGCAAGACAACACAATTAAGGCAAACTCAGCGAAGGAGCAATAGCCTAATGTGGCCCATTGGGGTAGAAGGAATAAGCTATTACACTTGTTATAAAACACATGGCTAGGACTGCTTGCTACATGAACAATATTGGAGTTATGACCATTTCAAAGAAAGTTACATACAAGAGGTATTCCTTTAGAGTGTGAAACAAACTTATGATAGTTCACTTTTAGGTTGAAACCAATAATAGTTGCTCTTACCCATGTAAAACTGTAATTTCTAGATCCAATTAAAGCTAATGTGTTACAGTAATTTTTATATAACTGTTTTCTCTTTTTATCTCTTAACCCGGCTATCATAAAATAATTGAGACTCCATAATTTTTTTTTTAAATAATAAGCTTCCCAACACAGTGCCTGACTAGCTCTTACTCTAGTCTGAATCTTCCATGCTAATCTGTTCTCCTCCCAGCATACATCCCAGAATACTTGCACTTTTTTGCTTTATTTGTAAACTCTCTCTCCTGCTGTCATCTGGACCTCTCCATGGTTAAATCCCCGACTTCCTATCCTCTAACTCCTCCTCCCCTGGCTGGCAGTAAGGCCAGCCCTATTCTCTTCCCTGCTCAGTGATTGGCTGTCAGCTACTTTATTGACATATCAGGGGACCACTGGGGAGCAGAGTTTATCCAACGTTAAGACAGGGGATTCTCAGAACAGGTCTATCAACCAGATATGGGGGATACAGAAGCCAGCATTTAAATTACACAATAACCTTATACCAAAACTAACGGTTTGCTGAGACTTTAGGATTAGTTTTACCCCTTGAATGCAGCTGCATGAGAATCATCCTTACCAACTTTACCACAATTCTCAAGCATGATGAGTATTTTTAAAACACCGTGCCTAGCTGTCCCTCTCCCCATAAAAACTGTAATAGCCAGAAGCTGGAAACAACCCAGATGCCCCTCAACTGAAGAATGGATACAGAAATTGTGTTACATCTATACAATGGAATATTACTCAGCAATGAAAAATAAGGAAATCATGAAATTTGCAGGTAAATGGTGGGACCTGGAAAGGATCATCCTGAGTGAGTTGTCCCAGAAGCAAAAAGACACACATGGTATATACTCACTCATATAGACATACAACATAGGACAAACCCACTAAAATCTGTGCATCTAAAGAAACTAAGCAAGGAGAGGACCCTACATAAAACGGTCAATCCCCATCCTGAAAGGCAAAGAGGATGGACATAAGAAAACAGGAAACAACCTAGGAACCTACTACAGAGGGCCTCTGAAAGCCTCTGTCCTACAGACTACCAAAGCAGATGCCAAGCCTGATGGGCAACTAACTGTGGGGCAGAGTGAATGGAATTTTATGTAAGAACTGGGAAATAGTAAGAGCTGGAGAGGACAGGGCCTCCACAAAGAGAGCAACAGAACAAGAAAATTTGAACACAGGGAACTTCCCAGAGACTCAT
>REGO01000804.1:359422-372867 GCA_010120015.1 Rhombomys opimus
CATGCAGGAAGGGGGGGAGGGTGGGACCGGGAGGGGAGGAGGGAGGGACTTATGGGGGGATACAAAAGGAATAAAGTGTATTTAATAAAAGTTAAATAAAAAAAAAACCTACCTTTCCTTTGTTTCTTGGACATATCAGGGGCCACCATTTCTCTGCATGTCTCTTTTTACAATTCTGATTTTTGTTATTCCCCAAATACCATCATTTTGTATACAAGTAATCTCTGTATTTTTCTTTCCATTTCATTGCCTGATAATTGTATTTATAATTTAACTCATAAGTATTGTATATTGTGTGTCTAATATTAACTAAAATTAAATCACAAATGAACAAAACAGCTTAAGTGGCTGAAAACATTTAAGCCATTTTTTCTCTTAATTATTTTAATACTTTTTGTTCTAAAAGTATTGACTTATTTAATTGTGAAATAATAACTTGCTGCTAAGTAAAAACAGAATGAAGATGAATTTATAACTTTATAAATCCATTTTCTTTCAGACTTAGTCATCCAAAGAATTATATTTCTTAAAATGGATATTTTTGTGATCCCCATGAGGTAGTTCTCTGAACAATGGCTTCATTGGAAGATGCGTTATATCAATTCCTCTTTCTACTTCAAGGCAGTTGATTTTATGTCTTAATAAAGTAAACTTATGACTTGTTATTCAACAAATCCAAAATGTTTGTTTAATGAGGTGATTCAGACTTTTTTTTATGGCAACTATTTTCTATTCCTGAGTCTGGAATGGTAGCTCAGGCCTATAATCCCAGCATTCAGAAGACTGAGGCTGGGGATGGCCATTAGCTTTAGTCCAGCCTATTCTACTGTTTAAGACCTTGTCAATTTTTTTTAAATTTTTTTCTGAATGATTGTTCAAATAGACAACACTTTCAAACTATATTTACCCCATTTTGTCCATCCAAACAGAATACATTTCAATATTAATTTGGATCTGTGCTTGGTGTTTTATAAAAATGTTAAACATTGTGTTTTATTTACAGTAGTTTCTCTATATTATTATAACATTTATAAAAATTTGTGATGCTGATCAAAACAGAATACTTAATACAGATTGAAGAAACAGTTTATCTTCTGACCTAAAAACGATTTTATAGAAATTAATTATATAGCTAAAATAAAGACAACTCAAACTAATGTGGCCCTGTTATTGGAAAAGGATAACAATCAATTCTTCTTGTCATTAGGTGTCAGGCCTCTGACAAGAGGACAGAATATGCCTCTCTCTTTTCTTGTTAGGTTACAGTTGATGATTCAAGTAAGAAGAATCATGGCCGTAATAATTAAAACAACTTTAATAGAATACAGTACAAACAATTATCACTAATGATCCTATTGTTTCAAAATCTTGCAAAAATGTGAGTGTTACAGTAAAAATATGATTGAGTTATTGAAATTAAAAAATATAACAAAATAATAAACGTAATAAACATATATGTTATTATAATATATAAGACAATATAAAAAATTACAATTATAAAATTATAAGACAATATAAACAAAATAATATAATAAACATATATGTTCTTACAATATATATTATAAAACTAATTAATCACTTAAAAAAAAGCTGGTTGATTAAGATCAACCTCAATCAGTAGGGATAGGAATGTCTCCATCATTCTAGTTTAAGCATGAAGCATATTATATGGTAGTGACCATTTTGTAATCTATTGAGAAAGATGAGGAGTAGATGATTCTGTGAAAAATGCCTTAGGTCAACCGTGACAAAGAGTACCAAGGGTAGCATATCAGTACTCGCTTTACTGAGATAGTTGGATTAATTTGTGTATTAAACTAAAGTGCTAAAATAATATTAGAAACTACAACTAAGCTGCCTCTGTCTCTCCCCTAAGTTGATCAAAGCCAATAAGAGTTATTTTTTAATGCAAATAGTGCATGAATGAACATATGTAATCCTTACCACATGTCACAGAATACATGCACAACTACATGTGCCAGTTGCGTTATTGCTCATATTGTCAACTTGTTGAAATACAATGCAAGGCACACTTCATAGACCCATGTTCACTCTTGCTTTAAATATGTCATGACCCTGGTTTCAACATTTAGATGTCAACCTAGGTTCATGACCATAATAGATACCTGATTATAACTGTTTCCATTAAAGTCAAGATGAATCTTTCATATATATTTCTTGATCATCTGTATCTAGCTGGAGTAATCTATGTGGCTGTGAAATAGATGGTCCTTTTAGAATTTCAATGTGACTGAAATCTTTTTCACTGCTGTATTACGAGGTTACTGGCTAATATCAGAGAGAAAATTAGTATAATATCAGAGAGAAAATTAGTAACTACTAGTTAATAAGAAATAAGCATGTTTGGAAAACATTAGCCTCAGAAAAGAAAGTTTCAAATTTACATTGTCATTGTTTGTGTTGCCACAGTGAGTTCCACAGGCAAAAAAATGAAATTAAATAATTAAAATAAATAAAAATAAATTAAGTAAATAAAGTTTAAATAATTCATTGTATTAAGTTAGATATCTATCGGCTATATCTGGCCAAATTTGAAGTGTGTTTCTTCTCCTTTCAAAGAACATAAATTGGAGCAAAATAATATATAATTATATCTTATAATTATTTCATTTGCAGGTGTATGTAGAGAGCATGCACATGTGATGCACATATGGAAGTCAGAAGACAACCGTCAGTAGTCAATTTTCTCTTTCTACATTATGAGTCCTAAAGATAAAATCATGCTTTGCAGCAAGTGCCTTTCTCTGCTGAGCCACCCCACCAGATGAACTTTAGGATTTTTGGATGCTAGAATGAGAACATAAAATTTATTATTAGCTTCATATCCAATGTGTGATTTCAATGTTACCACTTGAAAATATGTTCTAATGATTTTTAAAACATTATCTTTTGGACCGAGCAGGTCAGCTACATGTATGAATTCACAGTAGTTGTGGAAAAACACATAAAACCTGTTTAAGTCCAACCCAGACAAAATCCCAACATGGAGAGGGCAATGGCACTATTGGCAATTAGTAGCTGAGTACACAGAGAGAAACAGATTTCCTTTCTATATGCCCAGTAGGTTGACCATGCTCCATTGGAAGACCATACATCCAAGATGATTTGGACAGCACAGATTGTTCTTGAATTCTCTTAAAAAAAAAAAAAAAAGTAGGGTAGTAGAGGAAGGTGTGATTAATATTGGAATAGCTATAGGGAATTTTCAAAGAACTACTAAAATACCCCCTGCTCAGATGTAGCCCATAGGCAGCTCAATCTCCATGTGGAATTCCCAAGTAAGGGGAGTGGGGGCTGTCTCTGTCATGAAGCATGCTGATTGCACTTTGATCAATTCTCCCTGGTGATGTAGCTTGCCAGGCCACAGAGGAAGAGGATCCAGGCAGACCTGATGAGTCTTGATAAGCTAGGGTCAGATGGCAAGGGAGGGGAACTCCCCTTTCAGTATACTAGGGGAAGGAGATGGAGGGAAAAGGCAGAGGGGGGGACCAGGAGGCGATGAGGGAGGGGGCAACAATTGGGATATACAATGAATAAATTGTAAAAAAAATGAATAAATAAAAACAAAAGACAACTGAGGTAAATTAAATAGTTATGCATTCTGAGTGGTTAGTACCTTTGAAGACAAAGTTTGATTATTTGTTGGCTTTTTATTATGAGATCATCTGAACCATAATGATTAATTTAGGTCATAATGTTTAATTACTTATACAATAAAAATTCATATCCAGTCGATAAAATTTTATGAATTGTTTTAGTAAATGGAGGAAAGGCTTAATGCTTCCTAGTTTCTCTGATTTTTGGTTTTAGGTTAATAGCATATTAAACAAAAGTATTTCTATTTTTCTTTTGTATTTACCTATTCACTATCAATGACTTACCCATGCAGATAAGGGCTTAGGTAGAAAAGTATTTATTTTTATAGCATCATTCTTGCTGAATTGTTGTATGAAACAATTAATATTTACTATTGATATATCTTCTGGTAAAGCTGCAGCTAATCCTAAACAGCTGTATAACCAAATCACCACACAGAGACCATGAGTTATTTAATTAACCTAGAACACAATGCTGGACAACAGGTGCTCCATTCTAACTCTCCAAGCCATCATAGTTTCCTAACATTTAGATTTCCCACATTATACTTGCTTTTAGTGATATATTAGGTCCAGTCCATCTCTCCACATCAGTCCAAGATTTCTGCTCCTGCCTCAGTTCTCCCAGCTCTCTCCTGCGCCTTTTTCCCTCCTCTGCCTCCCACCTTTCTGTCCTCTAGCTCTTCCCTCTCTTTCTTCTTCCTTTCCCTTGCTCAGTATTATGTCTAATTGCTTTATTTTGGGGCATGTTTACATAAAGTAGAGAGAGGTGTTGCTTAGAATAAATATCACAAAACAATGTCTGTATTGAAACCTGAGAGTTGGGGAGAGAAATCAGTATTTAAACGAACAAGGGTAAAGTGTATACATTTCAAAAGAACATTATACCAACACTGAATATTCAGGCTAAGACAATATAGTTATAGAAGGTTGTGTTACAAGTATTTATTTATAGTATACTGGAGTAATATATAAAGGATATCACTCTTAAGCCAATTATTTTATATATAATTATTTATTGATAAAAGTTTGATATCAATTGAAATCATCCTTTCATAAACTGAATTTTCTTTTTTCTTTTTTCTTAATTATACTTTATTCCCCCATAAGCCCCTTCCTCCTCCCCTCCTGGTCCCATCCTCCCTCCCCCTTCTTCACACATGCCCCTCCCAAAGTCCACTGATAGAGGAGGTCCTCCTCTTCTTCTTTCTAATCTTAGTCTATCAGATCTCATCAGGAGTGGCTGAATTGTAATCTTCTGTGGCCTGGTAAGGCTTCTTTCTCCTCAGGTGGAGGTGATCAGAGAGCAGACCAATCAGATTATGTCAGAGGCAGTCCCTCTTCCCATTACTATGTAACCCACTTGAACACAAAACTGCCATGGGCTACATCTGTGCAGGGGTTCTAGGTTATCTCCATGCATGGTACCTGGTTGGAGTATGAGTCTCTGGGAAGACGCTTGTGTTCAAATTTTCTGGTTCTGTTGCTATCCTTGTAGAGTTCCTCTCCAGATCTATTTCCCACTTCTTTCATAAGATTCCATTCACACTGCCCAAAGTTGGCCATAAGTCTCAGCATTTGCTTTGATAGTCTGCAGGGCAGAGCCTTTCAGAGGCCCTCTGTGGCAGGTTCCTAGCTTGTTTCCTGTTTTCTTCTTCTTCTGATGTCCTTCCTCTTTGCCTTTCGGGATGGGGATTGAGCATTTTAGTCAGGGTCCTCTCTCTTGGTCAGTTTCTTTAGATGTGCAGATTTTAGTAGGTTGATCCAATATTACATGTCTATATGAGTGAGTATATACCGTGTGTCTTTCTGCTCCTGGGAAAGCTCACTCAGGATGATCCTTTCCAGGTCACACCTGCAAATTTCATAATTTCATTATTTTTCGTTGCTGAGTAATATTCCATTGTGTAGATGTACCACAATTTCTGCATCCATTCTTCAGTTGAGGGGCATCTGGGCTGTTTCCAGCTTCTGGCTATTACAAATAAGGCTGCTACAAACATGTTTGAGCAAATGTCTTT
The DNA here is from genome assembly GCA_010120015.1 of Rhombomys opimus. NCBI lineage: Eukaryota > Metazoa > Chordata > Mammalia > Rodentia > Muridae > Rhombomys > Rhombomys opimus. Next base: position 365,061 of record REGO01000804.1, read on the forward strand.
ATTGTGTACTTGAGCCTCTTTTGGAAATACCTAGGCAGGAGTGGTATGACTGGATCTTGAGGAAGTACTATTCCTATTTGTCTGAGAAAGCACAAGATTGATTTCCAGAGTGGCTGTACAAGTTTACATTCGCACTAGCAGTGGAGGAGGGTTCCCCTTTCTCCACAACCTCTCCAGCATGTGTTATCACTCAGTTTTTCATCTTTGCCATTCTGATGGGTGTAAGGTGAAATCTTAGGGTCGTTTTGATTTTCATTTCCCTAATGGCTAATGATGTTGAGCATTTATTTAAGTGTTTCTCTGCCATTCGATATTTCTCTTTTGAGAATTCTCTGCTTAGCTCTGGTTCCCATTTTTTAATTGGATTACTTGGTTTGGTGCTTTTCAGCTTCTTTAGTTCTTTATGTATATTGTATATTAGCCCTCTGTCAAATAAAGGGTTGGTGAAGATTCTTTCCCAATCTGTAGGGAACTCTTACAGCTGATAATCACCTTCAGCAAAGTGGCTGGATACAAAATCAACTCCAAAAAATCAGTAGCCCTCCTGTATACAAAAGACAAAATGGCTGATAAAGAAATTAGGGAAACCAAACCCTTCAAAACACCCACAAATTACGTAAAGTAGCTTGGTGTAACCCTAAGCAAGCAAGTTAAAGACTTGTATGAAAAAAAATTCAAGTCTCTGAAGAAAGAATTAGAAGAAGTTATCAGAAGATGGAAAGATCTCCCATGCTCATGGCTTGGCAGAATTAACATAGTAAAAATGGCCATTTTACCAAAAGCAATCTACAGATTCAATGCAATTCCCATCAAATTAGCAACACAATTCTTTACAGACCTGGAAAAAAAGATTCTCAAATTCATATGGAATAACAAGAAGCCCAGAATTGCTAAAACAATACTCTACAATAAAAGATCTTCTGGAGGTATCTTCATCTCTCATCTTAATCTGTACTATAGAGCAACAGTTATAAAAACTGCGTGGTACTGGCATAGAAGCAGAATGGTGGATCAATGGAACTGAACAGAAGACCCAGAAATAAACCCACACACTTATGGCCTCCTGATCTTTGACAAAGATGCCAAAACCATACAATGGAAAAAAGATAGCATCTTCAACAAATGTTCCTGGTCTAACTGGATATCTACATGTAGAAAAATGCAAATAGATCCATATTTATCACCCTGCACAAAACTAAAGTCCAGGTGGATCAAATACCTCAACATAAAACCAGACACATTAAATTGGTTAGAAGAAAAAGTGGAGAAGACCCTAGAACTCATTGGTACAGGAGACAACTTCCTGAACAGAACACCAACTGCATAGGCTCTATGATCAACAATCAATAAATGGGACCTCATGAAACTGAAAAGCTTCTGTAAAGCAAAGGACACCTTCATCAAAACAAAACGACTGCCTGCAGATTGGGAAAGAATCTTCATAAACTGAATTTTCAAGGTAAATTTGAGTGTGAACTTGAGTCTCCTTTTGTTAGTAAGCTTTTAATGCTAAAAATATATATTACTTTATATGAAATTTTATAATTGTTTAAAAGCAGTTCTTCTAATTTTAATATGTTCAGTACAAGGTATCTGTTTATTATGTTTTTCTTAATTTTTGTGAAAAAGGTAGGCAGCTTCTTAATTTTGCTTTCTTTTGGTGAAGTGTGGTATAGCTATTTCTTCCTCTAAACTAAAGCATACCTTCCCGGAGAGATGAGGGTGATTCACAAACCAATGAAGCCTGTGAAGAATGGCCCTGAAGGTTCACAACTTTCGTGAAACTCTGGACACATAGGAAATCATAAGACCCACAAGATTTCTAGAGTTGGATGAAATCACACACTTGGCTTGTTCTTAGTGCCATGTTTAGAGTAATATGCTTGGTTTTCTGAGAGAAACTGACAAATTAAAAGACACATCGAAGATGGTCAGTTGCACTTGCTGCTCCTGCACATATATGATCAGATTTATGTTTCCACGTGAAACTTGGCTCATCCCACCTGTAACTCCAACTGTGTGGGGGGTGTCCATTGCTGTCCTCTGACCTCTGTGGGTACTGCTGTGACATACCCACACATAGACAGACATGCATATATATACACATAATTAAAAATGGAACAAACCTATTTTATAAAAAATACATTTGAATCAACATCAACCTTTTGGTACCTCTCATTTGCATAAAGGCTTTATTACTTTATAATTTATCAATGGAATCTTCACCATTTTTAAAACATTGCTTTTTTTCTTCACATCTTAATCTTTCAAAAATTCACAAAAGAAAGTTGTTTCATATTTCAAAAGCTACATGATTTCTCTGTACTCTGTATGATTTTACTTTATGTCCCAATCCATTCTTAAGGCATAATCTAGAATATTTCTTATCAGGATGTAAGATCCAAACTTTTTTCTTGTTTTCAAAAGAGTTACCATCTCAATATTCAGAGTACTTTTACAGATTTTTATGTTATTAAAGGAAAAAAAAACTACTGACAAATTTTCCTAGTTTTTAAATTTAAAACAAATTTTAAATTTAAATATATTTTGATTATATTTTTCCCTTCTCTCAGAATTTTAAGTTCTCTCTCAAAAATAAAAACACAATATATCAACAAAATTCTCCAAACCAAAAACCAAAATACAATCACACCCCAAAAGAACAAAACAAAACAAAGCAAAACACTAAAAACTGGCTTATATGACATGTTGATCAGTTATTCAGGAACATAAGACCTGTCTTAGAACAAGTGATATACTTCTACCCTGATGGCTATTTTCACATTCATTCATTGATTCAGTCATTCATTTTTTAATACATAACAAAAAATATAATAAGATAAAACATAAACTATCACATTGAAATTTTACAAAACAAACCAACAGAAGAAAAAACAGTTCAGGAAAAGGCACAAGAATCTAAAATCCACTTGTTTGCACACTGAGGAATTCCATAAAGACACTAAACTGGAAGCCAGAATATATATGCAGAGGACCTGGTATAAACCTGAGCAGGCTACTTCAGTTTCTGTGGGTTCATATGAGTTTTGTTTATGCTGATTTAGAGGATCTTTTTTTCTTGGTGTCTTCCATACCCTCTGGCTCTTAAAATCTTTCCACTTCCAGTTTTGTGGGATTCCCTGGGCTCTGAGGGGACGAATTTGATGGAAACATCCCATTTAGGGCTGAGTATTGCAATGTCTTATGAACAATGCTTATAACAATTATGATTCAGCATTGTCTTATCCAAGCTAAAATTGCTTGATTCTTTCAAATGAACACTTTATTTGGCTAATTAGAAACAACTCTATCTAATAGGTCATTTAGCTTAATTTAGTATAGGCAAATTTTCTAAGGTCACTGTTTCAATTATGCAGGCAAACCCATTTATGTGCACTGTGCAAAAAAGAAATACTGACACCGTATGTTTTGTGCATTTCAACTCTCCAAACACACACACACACACACACACACACACACACACACACACAGACCACAAACTCATTTGAATATCCTATTTTCCTACTCATCTGAATATCCTTGATCATTGTGTAGATAAAGCCATTGTTTCTCATAGAAACTGTCAATTAATTGCATTCCTTTTCAGCAATCACACATTTTTCTTATTAAGATAACATTTCAAAGAGTCTGATTCATATTGAAAGACACTTTTGAATTCTTTTGTGGTGCTAGGGATGAAACTCAGGGCCTTTGGCATAATAGGCCAATGCTTTGGCACTCAGAGACATCAGGAGCCCTGATATTTTACTTTTAACTCAGGTGGTGTATGAGAATGTGGATCTCCTTTTACTCTGTAATATCAAGAGCCTCTGCAGAGAAAAGCACTTCACCTCAAGTCATTTAATTCATATGCTGGTCAAATCCCCATTGAGTCACTCAGCATATTAAGACTCACAGATAATATGCAAAACATTAGATCATTTCTTTATATTTTTAAGCCCAGTTCCCAAGAAAGTAGAGAAAACATGCAAACTTCCAGGTTTGGATAGAGAGGAATTACTTGAAAAAGCCATTTTTAATGGGACACTTTGGTCCTCTGAGAGCTCTTTCCAGTACAGTAAGCCATGTGTTAAGCAGCCCCAGTTGCCCTGAGCATTGAATATACCCATTCTGTAAATCTGAAGAAAGAAGCTTTAGCACTAAGATTAGAATGAAAGGGAAGGCTTCAAAGCATATTAATTCAGACCCCTTCACTAATATCCTGCACTTTTTTTTATACTCACCAGAGACCTAAAATGGCTTTCTTCTATGACTATTCTTGTCCTACATGAACATTTTTTTATTTATTAAGGAATGTATGTTCCAGGCATTGGGCATATTGAGATTCAGTACTGAGGGTGTTACCAAAATGTGTGACAGTTTCCACCAAGTAGAAATATTCCAACTTAGAAGGGGACTCTTTAAACCACAAAAAATAAACAGGAAGAGGAAGTCTCTGAAACTTTCTAGACTCACATAGTTATAGGCAGTAAGGCCTTTGGAGCTGCTTACAAGTTATACAGAGTTCCAGGCCTAAAGCTTTTGTGAGTCGTTACCCAAAATGAGCTGCATTTTGGTGGTGCACACATCTTTGCATCATTTGGTTTCCCATAAGTAACACCCTATAAACAACCCTAATATAGAAAGTTACTATATATATGTATTCCAAGCAGTGCAAAAGGTTGCATTGATGAAGAATGAAATGGTTTGTGAGTGACTTAATTTGAGTTTACTTTTTAGCTTTTTTTTAATCTATTACACATGACTTTTTTTTTTCAGCTTCTGTTATTATATTAATGAGCTACATGCTTGTGCACAAGGAGGAGGAGGAAGAGGAGGAGCAAGTTTGAAACTCTTCTGGGTCAGTAAATTATATGTTGAGATTCATATGCTAAGAAGAAAATAGGTCTTTCAAGAAGCTGAAAACTTCCTGAAACTATTTGGAAAACCTGGATATAGAACTTGACATGGGCAGTGAGAAAATAAAAAATAAGATGAGGGTGTCACTGCTGGATGCTGACAGGTTGGTCTTTGTGCTACAAACTAAATGTAAACAACTTTCTCACAATGCAATCAATACTAAGGAAAGGCCATTTAATGAGCACAATAACATATGACAGAGAAGGATACCTTTAAACAGCAGATGTGACTCTAGCTATACTTTAAATCTCTTCCCTCATAGATGTTTACAAAGAAACAAAAGGAAAAATTGAGGATCATATTTGATTTGTCCCTTATCACTCAGCATAATTCAAAATATTGTAATAATGTCTATTCATCATGTTTACAAAGCTGCAATAGCATTTCCTTGGTTTATGCTCTTTCTTGATGCAAGATTCTAAGTTAAAACCCTAAATATGTGTGTCTACAGGCAAGAGGCAGCGTTTGGTGTATTAGTCATCTTGTTATGTAAGAAAATGCCCAAAATACTTTAGGTACAAGGAAGGACAATCTACTTAGGCCATAATCTGTTGGTGCCATTCATCTTGGGCTAGAGGCAAATCAACATATCATGGTGGGGAATTGGTAGTGGATTAAAGCTGCCCTCTTCATGACCAGTGTGCCAAAAAAGAGAAAATCTACCAAGGACCATTAAGTCCTTTAGGACATACACACAGTGACCTAGTATTTCCCTACGGGACCTGTTCAAGTTTCTACTGGCTTCCATAATAGCACCCTTAAGAGCAATCAGTCACCTAAGGCATGGGATTCAAACGGAACATTCCAGATTCAAATTACAGAATTTTATTTGTAATTTTGATGACTGTAGTAGAAGATATATTATGTGATTAGTTTGGATCAAGTTCATAAGGATGATATTAGAAAGTAAATTGGGCCATAGTCAAACTTTGGGCAGGGTTAAGGTAATTTTATGGAAGAAGGGAGAGATAAGAGGTCTTGGAGGGGACAGGAGCTCCACAAGCAGTCCGACAGAGGAAAAACACTTGGACCCAGGGGGTGCCTGCATCCACGGACCTTGCATGGTGGGAACATTGAACCCCTGCTCAGCTGTAGCCCATAGGCAGCTCAGTCTCCAAGCGGGCTCCCTCGTTAGGGCAGCAAGGGCTGTTTCTGACATGGACCCAGTGGCTGGCTCTTTGAACACCTCCCTCTTGCCAGGCCGCAGAGGAAGAAAACACAGCCAGTCCTGATGAGATCTAATAGGCTAGGGTCAGATAGAAGGGGAGGAGGTCCTGCCTATCTGAGGATAAGGGGAGGGACATACAGGGAGAAGTTGGAGGGAGGATAGAACTTGGAGGAGACAAGGGAAGCAGCTACAGCCAGGACACAAAGAGAATAAATTTTAATATATAATAAATAAATGAATTAAAAAATAAATTGGCAAGGAAGTGACTATCTTATGTATGATAGCTGGCCATTGGAAAAGTATTCTACACATCAAGACAATTTTCAAAACTTTTTAAAGCATTACTTTGTTGGTAGTATAGATGATAAATTGAACAAGGGAAAAAGTATAAGTAAATGATTTTGTGAATAGCTATAGAAACCTAGAGCAAGTGATCGTGAGACAATGAAACTTAAAAACTGACAGTGTATACATAAAGGAGTAGACAGATGAAAATGTGTGCTTTCATAGCTGGTGAACATGATGCTATGCTCTGAAAAGCTAAGAATTTTATGATGCTTTCATAATGACAGAACAAAGGAAGTTAAAAATTTTTAAACAGGAAGACATCAGGTAAGTAGGCTGTGGCTATGTAGGAGAAGGCATTTCTACAGGCCTCAAATGCTTTCTGATGTTATTCTTAGCAGCATGGAAGGACTAATTTTGAGGAAGTTCATGGCTCAGGAGTTAATTTCAGCCATTGGTATAAAGCTTGAGGGATGTGCTTTGAAAAGAAACATAGATTTGGTTCACAACAGCAGAAAGATGGCTAAGGAGTCTTTGAATTCTTGAGCTACAGTTAATTCCATGCAACACTGAGTGATTTCAGATGACTCTGCTACTCTTGTTTTTTCTATCTCCTTTTAAAAACTACTTGATGGAACCAGTTATACGTCATGAAGGGAAACTGAATAGGCACTTGTAGTGCTTTAAAAAAAAGATAAGTTAACTAGATTCAGATAATTCATCAGTATAGACTGTGCATGAGCAAAGATAATAGACATGTTTTTTTAGGAAATTCCACAGATATAGAATTCTCAAATGAGTCACTCAGGTCAAATGATTCCTCGAGGGCTGATTGTTACAGATAACAGATGAAAAGCTGTATAAGGGGATAATTTTCCTGTGAAAGGAATCTAAAGTTTAATTTTCCAAAGAACATTACATATGTGAATGCCCCAATATTTAATAATGCCCTGTCAATCACTGTGAGCAAGACAACCTTTGCAATTCATATTCAAGATTCTTAGTAATTCACCATTTACCCATTCATTCCACAGAAAATAATTTGTGTGAAGTAAGGAAAGATTTGAGGACATGAAATTTCACTTAATATAAAATATTATTAGGCAAAGTCTTTTTATAGCATTTCCCCAATTCTTTTTTTTTTTAATTTCATTTCTTTTTTTTTTACTTTTTTAATTTTTATTTTTTAATTTTTTCCTTATCAGTTACATTTTATTAACTCTGTATCCCAACCGTGTCCCAATCCCTCATTCCCTCCCAGCCCCTCCCTCCCTCATTTCCACTGTGCCCCTTTCCAAGTCCACTGATAGGGGGGGACCTCCTCCCCATTCATCTGATCCTGTTTTATCAGGTATCTTCAGGACTGGCTGCAAAGCCCTCCTCTGTGGCCTAACAGGACTGCTCCTCCCTTGGGGGGTGGGGAGGTCAAAGAGC
>REGO01000804.1:392257-409198 GCA_010120015.1 Rhombomys opimus
TTTATCAGCTGTAGGAGTTCCCTGGTAGAGTTTTTGGGGTCACTCATGTATACTATCATATCATCCGCAAATAGTGATAATTTGACTTCTTCCTTTCCAATCTGTATCCCCTTGATCTCCTTCAACTGTCTTATTGCTCTAGCAAGGACTTCCAGAACTATGATACAGACTTTTAAAGTATTTCATGTGGCAAGTCTCATGAGCTATATGGAAACGTGTTCCCCCTCCTTTTCAAACTTTTTGTTTAGCTGTCTTTGAAGGAACTTAAATATATACTGCATTTCTGTTACACAGTTACCACACTGTGATTGCAGAAATGGTTATTTTTGTTGTCATTCTGGGTTGCATAGGTACATAGAGACTTACCTAAGAAAATAAATTCTAGCTGATGTGTGCCTGAAAAGGGAAGTTAAACGTTTAGACGCTGGTATTTTCATGAGCTGATAGATGAGGTTCTGCTCCATCTCCCTTCCTGTCTTAGGTAATTTTCACTGCAATTTACAGTTTACTATTTACAATATGAAGCAAGTTTTAATAATACTTTAGAAATGTTTAAATGAAGCCACCCACTCAAAACTTTAAAGATAACAAATGGTGAGAAAACAAGAACCACCACACCTGCTATTATATTAGTTATTTATACATTACAGAACAGTTTATCTACAATAGACTTGCTAATAAAGGAGATGCTAGCATTCAGTATCTAATGTAACATAAAACAGCTTGAGATATTTTCATTTTAGTTCATTCTTTCAAAGCATAACAGTACAAAAAATAATAAAGAAAATGCTACTGTTCACATCAACATTAATACCATAAGTTGTTAAAACACTAACCATTCTATCTCAGGAAACTCCTTGACCAAAAAAAAAAAAAATGTTAAAAATGGAATAAAACCTTACATACCTTGCACACTACACACTTACAATGTGGATAAGAGTGAGGGGTTATGTTCTCTGAGACAAGGGCGATGTAGGTTTAGATGGGGCTTCATTTCCCGTACTTGGCCAGGTATGTTCTAGAAACATGTATGGGATCTGGTGTGCAGTGTCTCCATGTTCAAGTTTATGAAACTCTGTTCTATCTTTCCAGGCAGTTCCATGAGGAAGTCCTATTGTTCTTCTGGAGTCACCTACATTATTCAAGGTGAAGATCTTCAGGTTATTAATACAAATTTGTGCTTTGTAGAAGTTTTATACATACAAGTGCATTCTGGTTTTCCCATACTGTCTTCACCATGCTGATCATATTTTCTTCCTAGTTGTTGGTTTTCTATAATTAAAGGAGACACTGAAGCAGACTTACATGATCAGGTGTAGCTCAAACTGCTTTAGTTCTTGCTAAAGCCTGTAAGGTCTAATCCATATCTGTGCTCTATTGGATGGCTCCTGGTGGTTCTGCCTCTCTAGGTGAATCCTAAAAACATAGCTGTTAATTTGCCTCAGTGTTTGAAACCCTTGCTTATTGTTATTAATTCTTTATCACAGTGAATGTGCCCATCATTTATCAAGAAGGACATTATGTCCACAGGCGTTTATCAAATGCAAGTGATTTTGATTAATTTCTTGATTTACTGAAGGAAGCTGTTGTATACAAATTCAGTGATGAAGAAAGAATGTAAAAGTTCTGTTTCTTAATTATTTAAAAAGGACCTAAAATAATATCTTATGTTCAGCACTGTCCCTTCCTTTACTGCTCACCATGCTCACTTGCCTCAAAATGTATATGACAATGAGTTCTTTACAGTTTCTAGTAAAATGAAGGGGTCATAAAAACTTATCTATAAAAATTAATTATGATGTTAGCACGATGATCATTTACCCTATATTCTAAGAACAACAAGTAAAATGAGTAAACAAGTAAAATGAAAGGGTTATAAACACTTATCCATAAAAATTAATTATGATGTTAGCACGATAATCATTTACCCTATATTCTAAGAACAACATTCATGACAATCATGAACATTCTTTTTCTTAGGGACTAACCCAGATGCAAACATTTTTATATCCAGCTTCTTAAACAGCAGAAAGTCAGCTCTTATGACTGGATTTTTTTTTTTTATTTTAGAGTAATTCTATGAGGGAATTATATAGTCACAAGCAAGCCTATTTCGTTCTTTTGTTCACAAGTTTCCTGGGCCTTTTCTAAATCAGAAGGTGGTCTATGAATTAAAATGACTTTTTTTTCCCTCAATACATAGCTTTTTATTCCTATCATAGTAGCTAAAAATCTTTGTACTCTCTGGAAGCACTGGCAATGTTAATAAAAACCCCCAAATTTTATAGTTATGAGATTTCTATTGAAGAAAAGGACATTTTTTCCCTGTAAAACAGAACATACTTTAGATACATTTAGAATGAGCTGCATAAATCATAAACATTAGAAAGTCTTAACATGGGATATAAAATTCCCAAGTAATAGAATCAATAACAGCAGGCCCATTTGCTAGAAGGCACTAAGTCTTCAAAAACTAAGCAGAAGCACAGAATGCATGTACAGCCAATTGTGGTAGAAATCTGGATAACTGAGTGTCATTTTTGTGAATAGCTACACGAAGCCAGACTATGTCTTCCTATTCACAATCCACAAAGCCTCCCGTTGCCTTTGCTTTGGAAGCAGTTGTCCTCGCAGGGCTCACTGCAAAGCCAACACAATATAACTGAAGCTACTTAAGTACTAGTAAGGGCCTGTGATACCCAATATAAAACCAGAAAAATTCCTGTTGTTGTCAAGACAACACAAGAGCTATTTTTATTTCAATGCAAAGGGCATAGTCCTAATTGACTATTCTGCCATTGTATATATATATATACAAAATATGATAATAAATGTTGTCTCTTAGATTTCTGAAATCTAAGAAGCATTCCAATTAGGATACCTCAACAGGCTAAATTTCAGAAAAAAATCAAGTTTCATTTGAAAGACAGAAATTTGTCTCATTGTCAAGAAGTGAAATAGATGAACCATAACTAAAATAAGGAGTGAATACTTATTTATTTGCAGGAGTTTGATTTTATAAAATCGCCATGAACAATGAATGCATGGATTTTGAGCTGTTACTTTGTGAGGAAATAAACAATTTGGTTCCTGCCACATGAGGTAACTGAAATGCTAATTGCATTTTAGTTTCAGTTGTTGACATTAGTACAAAACAGATTTTTCTCCTCAACATAGCCCCCTTCCCTGTATAACAACAAACAGGTATTATTAAAAATCACCTGCAGCTTCTGAACCTCCCTCAATTGCAAGTTTGTTTTTCACACATCATCGCCTTTGAAGATTGTAAGGCAGCTCTGCTGGAGAAAGGTTTCACATTTCCCGTCCCTGGGTGATAGAGCTGAATTCCTTTTCCTTTGTACCTTATGATTGAATCATTAGTGTTGAACTCCCAGTCAGCAGCAGTATATCTCATGCCTGAACAAAGCTTGTCTAACATATGTAGCTTTTCTTCAGTGCACATCACATCATTCTTGTGCTTAGGAACACTAGGAAGCATCTTACTATGCTTGGCGGGAAAATTCTAAACAACATATAAAAGAACAGAAAACAATAGTAACCAAACAGAAAGGGATGCTTGTTTGTAGCATTTGCAGTTTTGCTAAAACAAAACATTTGTTGCCTGGTCTGGATGTGCTGGGGATGTATACAGAAGATAGTCCAGTGTTTGTCTGCTGTGGCTATAACCACACATAGATGTAGAGACAAAAATTACACTAAACACTTAGAGGATAAACCAATGAGAGTACTGCAACAGTGGTAGGGAGTCATTAAAGATAGACTGTGTACTTAGCTGTTCACAAGGTTTCTGCTGGCAGTCTTTGTACTCGTAGCTGTTCTGTTGTTTGTTTTGTTTTCTGTTCATGAGAATTCAAATTATTCTGTGGTTTTCTCATTATTATGTAATGGAAAGTGAAAGTTTAGTCAGTGTACACATACAATAGCTATATAGTTTAAAATTTAAATATGACTGAATCCAAACGTTAACTATTTAGTTTCTTTTATGCACTGAGATATTATCTCCTTTATGCTACATGTAAACTTTGTAAAGTTGGCAACTTCCTTATAGGCATAACTTGGAAACTTGAAAGTTTCCTATGTTTCTGCTAAGGAAGTGAAGGCTCTGGGGTATTGGAAAATTTTCTTAAATGGAAACCAAAGAGGAAAAGTAGGAAGATACGGGGCTCTGCTTCAACATAATGGCAGGCAGTGAGCCTGTAAGATTGACGAAATCAAAATTTTTCAGAATCCTAGAACCGAGACACATACCTAAAATTCACTGCAGGAAGCTCCTTAGAAAGCAAGGTGCTGCTGGATAGTCAGGACCCTTTAAACTTCCTACATACAACCTCCACAGTCCAGAGATGTCCGGCCTGCAGTCAGGCAGTTGTTATCAAAGAAATTCCCAGTGTGAATGCAGCCAATGTTAGATAGATTTTTTTTAATATGCCTACTATGAACTGTCATCCTTATACTAACAAGATCATTTATTTACTGCATTCTTTCACACATAGTTTTAACTGTCTTTGATTTCATACAGTTTGAAAACGATAATTACACCCTGTATTTTTTTTTTGGGGGGAGGGAGGTGAGGTTGAAAATGTGGGAAGCATTTTCTTAACCCTTCTTGTTCCTTTTGTTTCAATAACATGGATATTATATACTTTAAAATACTATCCAGGGTGGGGGTATGTGGGGGCTAGGGTCCAGGATAGCAGTGCTGAGAGGACACTGTATCTGAAGAGCAGGACAGCAGTGACTGCTCAGTCACCAGCAGACTCAACTTTGGGCCCTAAAACACTAGCAATTTTGTTTCTCAGCTGAGAGGAACCCCTATGGTGTAGGAAACAATGGGACCATTCTCAGGTCACCCAACTAAACCCCTGAAGAGTTCCTGGGTCCCAGCAGGTACTAGGTGGCCAGCCCAGAGTCACAAGCCTCTATGCTCTGATCACCATCCCAGACTGAACTGTGGGCTCCACAACACCAGAGACTGGGATTTCCAGTCGAGAGAAAACCCCACCACGAAAGAAGCAATCAGGACTGATCTCAGGTCACCTAGACAATTCCTGGAAAAGGTTCTGGGCTCTGAGAGGTGCGCAACAGCCAGCCCAGAGATCCGCCTTCATGCCCTACTCACATTCCCAGTCCCAGACAGAACTGTGGGCCACCCAAACACCAGAGACTGGGTTTCCCTGTTGGGAGGAAACCTCACGTGAAGGAAACATCAGGTCTGAACCCAGGGCACTTAGACAACCTCCCTCCAAAGTTCTTGAGAAAGTTCCTGGGTTCCTACAGGCCCCCAGTCTCCAGAGCAGAGCCACTGGGTGCACTTGCGTGCTCTACTCACCACCACAGACTGAACTGTGAATGCCAAAACACCACAAACTGGGGCACCCTGTTGGGAGGAAACCCCACTGTAGGGGAAGCATCAGGTCTGACCTCAAGGCACCCAGCTAATTCCTGGAAAATTCCCTGGGCTCCCCTGGACTCTGGGCTCTAGTCTCCTGAGTACTGTGCTCACCTGCCACTGATTACCACTTGGGTAGTGGGGCACAGAGCTCCAACCTTAGGCCTATAGAAGCTTGGGATCCACAGGATCAGACGCCAGACACTGCTCTAAAGTGCAACCTATCTTCCTAGCTAAACTGACCAAACCGCAGGGCTCCCTGGTTCTTTAAGAGGGCTGTGCCCAGCAAACACAGTGTAGGAGAAGCAGCAGCAGATTAGTAAATTGAGAGCAAGAACCAGTGGCAGGGCAGCTGTCTCCAGAACTTCTCCTGGTGAGAGGAGAACCTTCCCTGACTACCATTGACCACAGTTACCACACAGGTCCATACAACTGAACTGAGTTTTGTCAATTACTGAGAAGTACCGGCCATTTGGTAACCATACCTAAAAAGCTGAGGAGGCCTCCTCAGCCAAGGGGATTCTCCCCACCACAGTATTCCAGCAGGCACCAGAAACTTAACAGTAAAAACCTGAGGCAGCCAGATGAGTAGTGGCCCACATAAAAGCACAACCAACAAAACCAAAACAATATGGCATTTCCATAACCCAGTTATCCAGGGACAAGTAGTCCTGGACACCCTATCATAACTGAAATTCAAGAAGATGACTTTACATCTACACTTATGAAGAGTATAATGGAGAAACAAATAAAATGCAAAAGAAACAGAGGAAGATAATGTCAAACAGATTATGGCATTCAAAAAAAAAAAAATGAAGCAGGAGCCAAGCAGTTTGTGGCCTTCAGAGAAGAAATAATTAAGTCACTGAAAGAAATAAAAGAAATAGAGGAATGTTCAAACACACAGGTGAAGGAATTGAAGGAAAAGCAGGAAAATACAGTCAGACAGGTGAAGGAAATCAACAAAATGGTTCAAATCTGAAGACAGAATTGGAAAAATTAAAGAAAACACAAATGGAGGAAATCATGGAGAGGAAGAACTTAGGGAAGAAAACAGGAACTACAGAAGTAATCATAAACAATAGACTACAAGAGATGGAAGAAAGAATCCCAGGTGTGAAAGATATAATGGAAGAAATCAATGTATCAGTCAAAGGAAATGTTAAATCTAAAAAAAAATTCTGACACAGACCGTCCAAGAAATCCAAGACAACACAAAAAGACAAAACCTAAGAGTAATATGAAGAGAAGAAAAAGAAGATTCCTGTCTCCAAAACCCGCAAAATATTTTCAAAAAAATCATAGAAAAAAATTTCCCAAATTTAAAGGAGAGGCCTATAAGCATACAAGAGTCCTACCTAATAAATTACCTATTAAGTTAGATCAGAAAAGAAAATTCTCCCACCACGTAATAGTCAGAACACTATATACACAGAATAAATCAAAAAATATTAAAATCTGCAAGGGAAAACAGCCAAGTAACATATAATAAACCCATCAAAATTAGAGCTGACTTCTCAACAGAAACTATGAATGCCAGAAGGGCCTGGAAGGATATCATGCAGACCCTATGAGATCACAGATTTCAGCCCAGGCTACTATACCAAGCAAAACTCTTAATCATCATAGATGGAGAAAACAAGATATTCAACAACAAAAACAAATTTAAACAATACCTACCCACAAATCCAGCATTACAGAAGATACTAGAAGAAAAAAAATACAACTGAAGAAGGTTAACTACATTCAAGAAAACACAAGAAATAAATAACCTCACTACAACAAAACTAAAAGTAGCCAAGCACACAAACACACTACCACAATCAACATCAAAATGAAGGGACCAAACAGCCACTGGTTATTAATCTCTCTAAACATCAATGGACTCAACTCCCCAATAAAAAGAAACAGACTAACAGAATGGATGTGTAAACAAGACCGAAAAATCTGTTACATACAAGAAACATACTTAAGTCAAAAAGATAAATATTACCTGAGAATAAAGGGCTAGAAGACAGTTTTTCAAGCAAATTGTCCCAAGAAGCAAGCAGGAGGAGACATTCTAATAGCTAATAAAAGACACTTTCAAACAAAATTAATCAAAAGAAATGGGGAAGTTCATTTCTTCCACCAAAAAGGCATCATAATTTTGATTATCTATGCCCCAAATACAAGAACACTCACATTTGTAAAATAAACATTAGGAAAACTTAAACCACACATAGATCCCCATTCTCAACAAAGGACAGATCAACAAAACAGAAATTAAATAAAGAAACAATGACTCTAATAGATGACATGAATTAAATCAACCTAACAGATATTTGTAGAATGTTCCATCCAAATGCAAAAGAATTTAACTTCTTCTCCATACCTCATGGAACCTTTTCCAAAATAGATCATATAATAGAGCACAAAAAAGCCTCAACAGATACAAGAAGATTGAAATAATCCCTTGTATCCTATCAGACTACCATGGACTAAAGTTGGACCTCAACAAACAAATAGCAAAAAGCCTACATACACATAGAAACTGTACAACTCACTATTCAATAACAGCTAGGTCAGGGAAAAGAAAGAAAGAAAGAAAGAAAGAAAGAAAGAAAGAAAGAAAGAAAGAAAGAAAGAAAGAAATCCAAGAATTCAATGAAAATGAAGGCACAACTCACCCAAACTTAGGGACACAATGAAAGCAGTGCTAAGAGAAAAGTTCAGAGCACTAAGTGCCTTCAAAAAGAAATTTGAAACATATAATACAACCAACTTAACAGTTTACCTAAATGCCCTAGAAAAAGAAGAAGCAGACACACCCAAGAGGAGTAGATGACTGGAAATAATCCCACTCAGGGCTGAAATCAACAAACTAGAAACAAAGAGAAAAATTCAAAGAATTGATGAAACCAAAAACTGGTTCTTTGAAAAAATCAACAAGATAGACAAACCCTTAGCAAAACCAACTAAAAGGAAGAAAGTCACTACCCAAATCATCAAAATCAGAAATGAAAAAGGGGACATAACAATAGACACTGAGGAAATACATTCATTAGGTCTTACTTCAAAAGCCTATATCCACAAAATTTGAAAATATAAATGAAATGGACAATTTTTTTATTGATTCCACTTATCAAAGCTGAATCAAGACCAGTTAAATAAATTAAATATTTCTATATAAGAAAGTAGAAGCTGTCATCAAAAGTCCACCATCAAAAGAAGCCCAGAGCCTGATGATTTCAGTGCAGAATTCTATCTGACCTTCAAAGACATTCTAACACCAATACTCTTCAAAGAGCTCCACAAATAGAAACAGAAGGAACATTATCAAACTCATTCTATGAAGCCACAGTCATCTTGGTACCTAGGCCTCACAAAGACCCAACACAGAAGGAGAATTTAAGACCATTAACTCTTATGAACATTGATGCAAATATACTTAACAAAGTACTGGCAAACTGAATCCAAGACCACATCATAGATATCATACACTATAACCATATACGCTTTATCCCAGAAGTGCAGGGGTGGTTCAGTATGTGGAAATCCATCAATGTAATTCATCACATGAACAAACTGAAAAAAAAATGATAATCTCCCTAAATGCTGAAAAAACATTTGACAAAATCCAACATCCATTCATGTTTAAAGTATTGGAGAGATCAGGGATACAAAGCACTTACTTAAACATAGTAAAGGCAATGTACAGCAAGCCTATAGCCAACATCAAACTAAATGGAGAGAAACTTAAATAAATCCCACTGAAATCAGGAACAAGGCAAGGCTGCCCACTCTTTCCATATATCTTCAACATAGGTATTGATGTCCTAGCTACAGCAATAAGACAATTAAAAGAGATCAAGGGGATTCAAATCGGAAAGGAAGAAGTCAAGTTTCACCATTTGCAGATGATATGATAGTATACATGAGTGACCCCAAAAACTCTACCAGGGAACTCCTACAGCTGATAAACACCTTCAACAAAGTGGCTGGAAACAAAATTAACTCAAAATAAAATCAGTAGCCCTCTTTTAAACAAAAGACAAATGAGCTAAAAAAGAAATTAGGGAAACAACACCCTTCACAATAGCCACAAAGACATAAAGTATCTTGATATAACTCTAACCCAGCAAGTCAAAGACTTATAGCAAAAAAACTTTCAGTCTCTGAAGAAAGAGCTAGAAGAAGATATCAAAAGATAGAAATATCTCTCATGCTTATGACTTGCCACGATTAACATGCTAAAAAATTGCCAAAGGCAATTTGCAGAGTCAATGCAATTCCCATCAAATTACTAACACAATTCTTTACAGACCTTGAAAGAAAAACTCTCAACGTCATGTGGAACAACAAGAAGCCCAAATAGCTAAAACAATCCTGTACAATAAAAGATCTTCTGGAGGTATCTCCATCCCTGATCTCAAGTTGAGTTATCGAGCAATAGTAATAACTGCATGGTACTGGCATAGAAACAGACTGGTGAATCAGTGTAATCAAGTAGAAGACCCAGAAATGAACCCACACACCTACAGATACTTGATTTTTGACAAATACTCCAAAACCATTCAACGGAAAAAAAAAAAAAAAAAAAAAAAGCATCTTCAAAAAATGGTGCTGGTCTAACTGGAAATCTACATGTAGAAAAATGGGAATAAATCCATACTTATCACCCTGCACAAAACTAAAGTCCAAGTGGATCAAAGACTTCAACATAAAGCCAGACACATTAAAACTGTTAGAAGAAAAAGTGGGGAATACCCTAGAACTCATTGATACAGGAGACAACATCCTGAACAGAACACCAACAGCATAGACTTTAATATCAACAATCAATAAATGGGACCTCATGTAACTGAAAAGCTTCTGTAAAGCAAAGGATACTTTCATCAGAACAAAATGACAGCCTATAGACTAGAAAAGGATGTTCACCAACCCTATATCTGAGAGAGAGCTAATATCCAGAATACATGAAGAATTCAAGAAATTAAAAGCAACAAATTATGAAATCCAATTAAAATGGGGTAAAGAGCTAAAGAGAGAATTCTCTATAGAGGAATATCAAATGACAGAGAAACACTTAAAGAAAGGCTCAACATCCTTAGTCATCAGTGGAATGCAAATTAAAATTACCCTGAAATTTCACCTTACACCTATCAGAAAGGCTAAGATCAAAAACTCAAATGACAACACATGCTGGAGAGGATGTGGAGAAGGGGAACACTCCTCCATTACTGGTGGGAATGTAAACTTGTACAACCACTTTGGAAATCAATTTGGCGCTTTCTCAGACAACTATAAATAGTGCTTCCTCAAGTTTCAGGTATACCACCTCTAGGCATATATCCAAAATATACTCAAGTTTACAACAATATTTGTTCAACCATGTTCTTAGAATCTTTATTTACGATAGCCAGACTCTGGAAACAACACACATGTCCTTCAACTGAGAAATGGATACAGAAATTGTGGTATATTACACAGCAAAATACTACTCAGCAATTAAAAACAAGGAAGTCATGAAATTTGCTGGCAAATTGTGGGAAATAGAAAAGAACACCCTGAATGAGGTATCCCAGAAGCACAAAGACTTATATGTGGATATTAGACATATAATATAGAATAAGCATACTAAAATCTATACACCTAAAGAAGCTAAGCAAGAAGGAGGATGCTGGGCAAGATGATCAATCCTCACTCAGAAAGGTAAATGGGAGAGATATCAGAAGAGGGAGAAAACAGGAAACAAGACAGGAGCCTACCACAAAGGGCATTTGAAAGACTCTATTACACAGGGTATCAAAGTTTGGCTATGGCTGAGGCTCATAGCCAAACTTTGGGCAGAGTGCAGGGAAACTTTTGAAAAAATGGGGAGATAGGAAGACCTGGAGGGCAATGGATCTCCACAAGGAGAGGAACAGAATCCAGAAATCTGGGCACAGGGGTCTTCTCTGAGACTGATACTCCAACCAAGGACCATTCATGGTGATAACTTAGAACCCCTGCACCAATATAGTCCACAGCAGCTCAGTCTCCAAGTGAGTGCCTAGTAAGGTACACAGGTGCTGTCTCTGACATGAACTCAGTGGCTGGCTCTTAATTCACCTCCCTCTGAGTGGGGAGCAGCTTACTAGGCCACAGAGGAAGACAATGCAGCTAGTCCTGATGAGACTTGATAGTTTAGGGTCAGATGGTAATATAGGAGGACCTATCCTCTCAGTGGACTGGGGAGGGACATGGGAGGAGAAGAGTGAGGAGGGCAGGATTGGTAGAGGATGAGATAGGGGGCTACAGCTGGGATACAAAATGAATAAATTTTAATAAATGAAAAATTAAAAAAAAACACTCTCCATAGTTTTTGAGTCTGAAGTTTTTTTATTCTTCTTTCTTTTGGCACACTGGTGTTGGTACTTTTAAATTAACAAATCTCTTTTTTAAATTAGTTATTAATTATTTAATTAGTTGTAATAAATTTACCACTTAGATGCGTCCCAACTCTAAATAAATATTCAAGCTTACTTACTATTTCTTTGGTTGGATGAGTCTTCTGATGACGTTTTTTTATGTTTTTTTAATTCTTTATTAATTACACTTTATTCATTTTGCATCCCCCCTGTGTTTCCCTCCCTCCTCCCGTACCAATCCCTCCCTTCTTCCACCCTCTGCATACATGCCCCTCCCCAAGTCCACTGATAGGGGAGATCTTCTTTCTTCCTTCTGATGCTAGTGAATTAGGTCTCCTCAGGAGTGGCTGCATTGTCTTCTGTGGCCTGGTAATGTTGCTTCCCCCTCAAGGGGAGGTAATTAAAGAGCAGGTCAATCAGTTCATGTCAGAGGCAGTCCCTTTTCCTATTACAATGGAACCCACTTGGATACTGAACTGCCATGGGCTACATCTGTGCAGGGGTCTTAGGTTATCTCCATGCATGGTCCTTGGTTGGAGTATCATTCTCAGGAAAGACCCCTGTGCACAGATTTTTTGGTTCTGTTGCTCTCCTTGTGGAGTTCCTGTCCTCTCCAAATCTGACTGTTTCCCACTTCTCTCCTAAGATTCCCTGCACTCTGCCCAAAGGTTGCCCACAAGTCTCAGCATCTGCATTGAGAGTCTGCAGGGCAGAGCCTTTCAGCAGTCCTCTGTGTCAGGCTCCTGACTTGTTCCCTCTTTTCTCCTTCTTCAACAAATGGTGCTGGTCTAACTGGATGTCTACATGTAGAAAAATGCAAACAGATCCATACTTATTACCCTGCACAAAACTGAAGTCCAAGTGGATCAAAGACCTCAACATAAAACCAGATACACTAAACCGCTTAGAAGAAAAAGTGGGGAAGAGCCTTGAACTCATTGGCACAGGAAACAACTTCCTGAAAAGAACACCAACAGCACAGGCTCTAAGAGTAATAATCAATAAATGGGACTTCATGAAACTGAAAAGTTTCCGTAAAGCAAAGGACACTGTCGTCAGAACAAAATGACTGCCTACAGATTGGGAAAGGATCTTCACCAACCCTATATCTGAGAGAGGACTAATATCCAGTATATATAAAAACTCAAGAAGTTAAACAGCAACAAATCAAGTAATCCAATTAAAAAATGTAGTACATAGCTAAACAGAGAATTCTCAATAGAGGAATATTGAATGGCAGAGAAACACTTAAAGAAATGTTCAACATCCTTAGTCATAAGGGAAATGCAAATCAAAACGACACCGAGATTTCACCTTACACCCATCAGAATGGCTAAGATAAAAAACTCAAGTGACAACACATGCTGGAGAGGTTGTGGAGAAAGGGGAACCCTCCTCCACTGCTGGTGGGAATGTAAACTTGTACAACCACTCTGGGAATCAATCTGGCGCTTCCTCAGACAACTAGGAATAGTGCTTCCTCAAGATCCAGCTATACCACTCCTAGGCATATTCCTAAAAGAGGCTCAAGTACACAATAAGGACATTTTTGTTCAACCATGTTTGTAGCAGCCTTATTTTTAATAGCCAGAAGCTGGAAACAGCCCAGATGCCCCTCAGTGGAAGAATGGATACAGAAATTGTGGTATATCTACACAATGGAATGTTACTCAGCAGTAAAAATCAAGGAAATCATGAAATTTGCAGGTAAATAGTGGGACTAGGAAAGGATCATCCTGAGTGAGCTATCCCAGAAGCAGAAAGACACACATGGTATATACTCACTCAGATAGACATATAATATAGGATAAACCTACTAAAATCTGTACACCTAAAGAAACTAATCAAGAAGGAGGACTCTTGCTAAAATGTTCATTTCCTATCCTGAAAGGCAGAGAGGATGGACATCAGAAGAAGGAGAAAAGAGGGAAAAAGTCAGGACCCTGATGAAGTTTTAAAGTCATTCTTCATCTGTTTTGACTCTCCTTATGTACAGCATTTCTCATTTAGTTGAAGAATTCCCACTTCTTCTTATATTACTAATATGGTTTTGGGTTTTGCATACCTTATTATCCAACAGAAATATTATCTTATCAGTCATAGTGCTTTTTAATATTCTGGTTGGTTTATTACTTATGTATCTATTTCATATTTGTGATAGAGTTAATAGAGATTAATAGAGATTGAGCTTTGTTTTTGTGTAGGTGAAATCTAAACATATTTTCTCAGGAGAGGAGGTAAACAGAGCTCTGATTTATATTGTTTATGAAAAGCTGGCTAGATTTTGACTTTGTTTCCTGCAACCATATATATCCCAGCACTAAGGTTTCTCTTAGGTTTTGCTACTTTCTCTTGACTATAAGCTTTTCAATGATCCCCCCGCCACGACAGAAAGTCTCTTTTCTTGTATTGTAGCTACATTGATTTTACAATTTGAATCTGTTATATCATATTCCTGTTGGTTGTCTCTCTTAAAATAAAATAAGAAGAGCATACATTCTATAGTCTTTGACTTAAATCTCAGTGCTCCTGTGAGTTTGTTTTTGGCTCACTCCTGAAATACCTTATTTTCTTATATAATACCTCCAATTTTAGATGAGATATGAAGGCTGAAATGAGATAAATGAGAAAAATCACCCACCCATCCCCAGCTTGTGAAAAGGCTATAATCATGTCTTTTCTGCATCAGAGGACAGCAGACTGGGATCAAGTCTCAGACTATGATACAGAATAACCTCCCTCTCCTCTGGCATGGCACAAGGAGAGCTTTTCCTGGAGCATCTAGCTGTTTCTTGAAAGTCACAGTCATGAAAGCTAAAGTCCCAGGGGCATCTCATTCTCAAGGAGAGCTGTAGCAAACCTTTATCCTCTCATGCATGTTCCTCTTCAAGAGAACCTGCCAGTTCATATTTCCTGTGGTTAATGCGTCAGCTCCAGTTCCTTCAGCTTCTTTTTGGTCTCAGTCTAGTGCATAACTTGTTAAGATTAAGATTCAAGAAAGTATACTAATTTACATTTTGTCCTCATACATTATAAAATGCAGGTGATAGTCTCTAAGCTCTTTTCCTAAGAGGTGGAACATTGGGTGTTTGTTGTTTTTATAACTTCTAAATACTTGCTGGTTTCTCAAATATTTGATTTCTAGATCTAGTGTACTCTGAAAGAATATTGTGTTATTAGTTACTTGTGGTATGAGTTATGTTTTATTGCTGAGAATGTTTCAACCTTCATGGTGTTTTATGAGAATCTGGGAAGGTTTATTAATTATATTATGTTAGCTGGAACATTCTATGGATGTCAAATTGCTTAACTTTTTTGATAGTGCTGTTTTTAATTAATTAATTTTTAATTTTTTTATTTCTACTTTTTCTTCACAATTTTTTCATTATATATCCTGATTGAAGGCCCCTCCCTCAACACCTTAAGTCCCACCCTCTCTCCCTCTTCCCCTCATTTCCTTCCACTTGTCCACTGAAACAAGGAGTTCTCCACTATTGCTATTGCCCATGTCTTGTTAAGTCTCATCAGGATTGCCTGGATCCCCTTCCTCTGTGGTCTGGCATGGCTGCATCATCAGGGACAAGTGATCAGAGAGCAGTCAACTGAGTTCATGATAGAGGCAGCCCCTGCTCCTCTCACTCAGAGATCCACGTGGAGACTGAGCTGCCAATCAGCCACATCTGAGAAGGGGGTCTAGGTCTTCTCCATTCATGATCCTCTGTTGGTGCATCAGTCTCTTCAGGACGCCCTGGGCTCAGATCGTTTAATTTTGTTGGTCTCATAATGGGGCTCCTTTCTTCTCCATGTCCCTCTAATTCTTCCCCTCTCTTCCTCCATAAGACTCCCTGCACTCTGCCCAAAGTTTGGCCCTGAGTCTCAGCATTTGCTTTGATCCCCTGTTGGGTGAATCCTTTCAGAGACCATCTATAATAGACTCCCATTCTGTTTCCTCTCTTCCATGGCTTCTGGTGTCTATCCTCTGCCATTCTGAATGAGATTTAATCATCCTCCCTAGGGTCCTCCTTAGCTTCTTTAGGTCTGTAGATAGCTATCCAATATTATACGGCTAACATCTGCTTATTAATGAGTGTATACCTTGCCTGTCTTTCTGTTTCTGGGTTACCTCACTGTGGATGATATTCTTCTAGTTCGTCTAGTGCTGTTTTTAAAATTAATTATTTTTAAATTCATAAAATTTTAAATTAATTAATCAATCAATTTATTTGCTTTACATTGAAGGCCCTCCAGGATGTGGAAATTTCTGGTTTCTTTGAAGATTGAATTTTGTCATGTGATGTTTTGCCCAGATTGGCTTGTGAGAGAGCAAGTGATATTTTCCTCTGACTCCTCGTATTTGAGGGGTGTGACTTTGGACAGGTAAGCATGTTCATGTGGGGACTCTGCGGAGAGGACACATATATAGAGGTTCACACAGAGTGAGACACTGCTTTTTGGATCAACATCAGTCTCTCCTCTTAAGGCTTGAACAATTTCTTTTGTAGAGAGAAACATTCCAGAGAGCTTCTCTGGGCAATGCAACTGAGTCTTTTGGCTTTCACTGACTTTGTGTTGCTGCTTCCTGTTGCTGCTTTGTATTGGCTTTTGGACTAGAATGCAGGTATCCTGATGACTGAGTCTGGTAATGCCCTAATGATCCATTGACACTAATCAGCAGGAAGCAGATAATAGAGGACTGTATCTCTTTTCCTTACTAATCTCCTACAGAAGGTTTGGTGAGGGGGTTGGAAGGGAGGTAAATGTCCTTTAAAATCCTAAATAATGTAGGATAGGTGAAAAATCTAAGCCTACACATTCCTGCTCTCCTTCCATTCCCATCCTCTCTTCCATTTCTCACTATTCCCCCTCCCCTACTCCTCAGATAAGGGAAGCTTTCTACCTACTGAGACCAGCATATCAAGTTGCATCAGGATTGAGTGCATCTTCTTCCCCTGTGGCCCTGACAAAGCAACCCCACCAGAGGGATGTGACTGAAAAACAGGCAATAGAACCCATGTTAGAGACAGCCCCCTGTCCCCTTACCCACATGTTGGCATGAATGCAGAAAGGAGAGGGAGGGTGGGATCGGGAGGGGAGGAGGGAGGGGCTTATGGGGGGATGCAGAATGAATAAAGTGTAATC
>REGO01000804.1:424445-451289 GCA_010120015.1 Rhombomys opimus
AAAAAAATGTTTGAGAGCAATATACTAATGATACTCAGATCCCATTATAAAAAGGTAAATCTATAAGATATAAGTGGTCATATCTGGAAGACCCAAGATTGGGTCTTCAAATGATCATGGGAAAGGGGGAAATGAGAGACCAAAAGATAAATTAGCAGTTATTAAGACCTAAAGTGGATACCGTAAAGAAGTTTAGTAATGCCCTGAGGGGAAGAGCCACCTCACTGCATTCTTTCCCCACCCAGTAGAGATACAGTTGCTAGGAAACTGGACCATCCCCCTAGGGAGAGACACCAGGTCATTAATGGTCTGGGAACCTTCTTATAGCCAATCAATTCAAAATGTAGCATTTTGACCAATAGATGCTTGCCAGGCAGGAATTGCCCCTGCCTTGGGCATGCTGGAAGGGACCAGAATCTATGTATCACCCAACTAACCTGGGCGCTGCGCACTCAGCTCCCCCCCGCTTCGGTGGTGGGTGTTGTGGGCCCAAGCTGCAGCTTGTAATTTACAATAAAAAGACCCTCATGTGTTTTGCAATGGAGTCGATTCTTGTAGATCTTTTGGGGGCTCACGAACTGTTTGGCTGTGAATCTCATCATCTGTTTCAATCCACTGCTTGATGTAGCCTCTCAGGACAGCTATGCTAACCTCCTATCTGCAAGCATAGCTGAGTATATTTAATAGTGTCAGGGACTGGCTTACTCCCATGGGGTGGGTCTCATGCTGGACCAGTCATTGTTTGGACATTCCCTCAATCTCTGCTCTATGTTTACCCTTGCACATCTTGTTGGCAGGGTAAATTTTGGGCCCAATTTTTGAGGATGAGTTTGTGTTCTTCCTTCTTTAGGAGTCTAATTTAGTTAGAGGGTGTCCTCTTCAGTCTCTCTGACCACTGCTACTAAGAGTCTCAGCTAGAGTCACCCCCTATTCTTCCAGGAGCCTAACCTGTCATAGTTCTCCAGCTTGTCTTGATATGTGCCTACCCACAATTTCTTTGCTCTTTGCAAGCCCTCTGTCTTCCCTCCCCCTCTCTGATCTAGATCCTCATTTCTCTTCCAGATCATTCTTCAACCCTTTACTGTCTATTGTTTTTCTATTTCTGAGTAATATTTAAGTATCCTCCCTTGGGTCCTCCTAGTTACATATCTTCTTTGGGTCTGTGAATTGTAGTATGGTTATCCTGTTCTGTATGGTTAATATTCACTTATAAGTGAGTACATACCATGTGTGTCTTTCTGGGGCTGGGTCACCTCACTCAGAATGGTCTTTTCTAGTTACATCCCTTTGCCCTCATATTTCATAATGTGATTGTTTTTTAGAGCTGAGTAGTATTACATTGTGTAAATTACCACAATTTTTTTTATCCATTCTTCGGTTGAGGGACATGTAAGTTGTTTCCAGTGTCCAGT
Organism: Rhombomys opimus; assembly: GCA_010120015.1. Lineage (NCBI taxonomy): Eukaryota > Metazoa > Chordata > Mammalia > Rodentia > Muridae > Rhombomys > Rhombomys opimus. Next base: position 425,858 of record REGO01000804.1, read on the forward strand.
TATTACTAATAAAGCCTCCATGAGATAGTTGAGCGAATGTCCTTGCTGTACGGTGGAGAATCTTTCGGGTATATGCCCAGGAGTTGTAAAGCTGGGTCTTTAGGTAAAGCTATTCCTAAGTTTTTGAGAAAATGCCAGGTTGATTTTCAAAGTGATTGTACATGTTTGCACTTGGACCAGCAATGGAGGAGTGTTCCCCTTTCTCCACATCCTTGAGAACATGCAGTGAGACATGAGATTTTTTTATATATTAATATTTTTTATTTTTAAATAATTTATACATTCACTTGTATCCCAGCTGTAGCCCACTCCCTCTTTCCCTCCCAATCCTCTCCTCCCTCCCTCATCTCCACCTTGTCCCCTTCCGATTCCACTGAGAAGAGATGTCCTCCTCTTCTTCTGTCTGGCCCTAGCTTATCAGTTATCTTCAGAATGGTTGCAATGTCCTTTTCTGTGGCCTAGCAAGGCTGCTCCTCCCTCAGCGGGGAAGGGGAGCTCATGAGTTTATGTCAGAAACAATTCCTGTCCCCCTTACTAGGAACCCACTTGGATACTGAACTACCATGGGCTGTCTGAGCAGGGGTTGTAGGTTATATCCATGCATGGTCCTTGGTTGGATAAACAGTCTCAAAGAAGACACCTGTGCTCAGATATATTTGGACCTTGTGGGGCTCCCTGTCCCCTCTAGATATACTAATTCCTCCTTCCTTAATATGATTCTCTACACTCTGTTGAAGGCTTGGTTATGGGTCTCAACATCTGCTTTGATACATTGCTAGGTAGAGTTTTTCAGAGGCCCTCTGTGGTAGGCTCCTGACCTGTTACTTGTTTTCTCCTATTTCCAATGTCCATCCTCTTTGTCTTTCTAGATGAGGATTGATCATCTTACCCCTGGACCTCTTGCTTGTTTATCTTCCTTAGGTGTACATATTTTAGTATGTTTATACTATCTTATAGGTATATATAAGTGAGTATATACCATATGTGTCTTTCTGCTTTTGGGATACCTCACTCAGGATGATTTATTCTAGATGCCACTATTTGCCTGCACAATTCATGATTTCCTTGTTTTTAATTGCTGAGTATTCCATTGTGTAAAAGTACCACAATTTCTGTATCCATTCGTCTGTTGATGGACATCTGGGCTGTTTCCAGATTCTGGCTATTACGAATAAGGCTGCTACAAACATGGTCGAGCAAATGTCCTGTTGTGTACTTGAACATCTTTTGGATATATGCCTAGGCGTGGTATACCTGGATCTTGAGGTAGCACTATTCCTAATTGTCTGAGAAAGCGCCAGATTGATTTCCATAGTGGTTGTACCAGTTGACATTCCCACCAGCAATGAAGGAGGGTTCCCCTTTCTCCACAGCCTCTCCAGCATGCATTATCTCTTGAGTTTTTAATCTTAGCCATTCTGATGGGTGTAAGGTGAAATCTCAGGGTCATTTTGATTTGCATCTCTCTGATGGCTATTGAACATCTCCTTATGTGTTTCTCTGCCATTCTATATTCTTCTACAGAGAATTCTCTGTTTAGCTCCATACCCCATTTTTTAATTGGGCTACTTGGATTATTACCTTTTAACTTCTTGAGTTCTTTATATATTCCAGATATCAGCCCTCTGTCAGATGTTGTGTTGGTGAAGATCCTTTCCCAATTTGTAGGCTGCTGTTTTGTTCTATCAATAGTGTCTTTTGCTTTACAGAAGCTTTTCAGTTTCATGAGGTCCCATTTATTGATTGTTGCTCTTAGGGCCTGTGCTGATGGTGTTCTGTTCAGGAAGTTGTCTTCTGTGCCAATGAGTTCTAGGGTCAGGACATGAGTTTTTGATCCTGGCCATTCTGATGTGTGTAAGATGGAATCTCGGAGTTGTTTTGATTTGCATTTTTCTGATGACTAAGGACTTTGAGCATTTCTTTAAGTGCTTCTTGGCCATTATGTATTCTTCTGTTGAGAATTCTCTGTTTAGCTCTGTACCTCATTTTTTAAAAAATTGGATTATTTTCTTGGTTGGTTTTTCATTTCTTGAGTTCCTTATATATTTTGGATATTAGCCCCATGTCAGATGTAGAGTTGATGAAGATCTTTTCCCAAACCGCAGGCTGCTGTTTTGTTCTCTTGACAGTGTACTTTGCCTTACAGAAGCTTTTCAGTTTCATGAGGTTCCATTTATTAATCATTGATCTTAGTTTCTGAGCTGTTGGTGTTCCTAAATTTTCTTTCTTGGTTGAATCTTTGTGTGGTTTAGGTTATCAAGATGACTTTAGCTTCATAGAATGAGTTTGGTGATGTTTCTTCAGTTTCTATTTTGTCAAATAGTTTAAGGAGTATTGCATTAGTTCTTCTTTGAAAGTCTGGTAGAATTATGTGCTCAAACCATGTGACCCTTGGCTTTTTTGTGGGGAGGGAAAGATACTTTTAATGACTGCTTCTATTTCTTTAGGGTTATTTATATTGTTAACCTGATCTTCATTTAATTTTGGTAAAGGAATCTATCAAGGAAATCTTACATTTTATTTATATTTTTCTGGTTTTGTGAAGTATAGCCTTTTGAAATAAGACCTAATGATTCTTTGGATTTCCTCAGTGTCTGTCATTATGTCCCTCTTTTCATTTCTGATTTTGTTAATATGAATATTATAGCTCTGCTGTTTAGTCTGGCTAAGGATTTGTCTATCTTGTTGGTTTTTCAATAAACTATTGTGTGTCGAAGCTACTGTCTCCCTTTCCAGGGTGCTGCCTCAAGGGAATCAAGAAGGTGGGATGTGGCTAGCATAGGATAAATTGTCCTTTCTAGCTGGAATAAGGATTTGAGTATTGCAGAAAATAATTTTTAAATTTTCTTTATTTTATGCATTTAGTATTTGAATATCCTTGGCTCATTTACTTTGGTATAAAATTACAGACATACAAGAACAAATAATTGGTATACGCATATTATCTTTGAAAGTAATGAATCATATCCTGATACATCAAGTCCTTAATGTACAATTGAACATTATAGAGAAGTATTCAATAATTACTTATATCTTCAGGGTTATTCTTCTAGCTGAAACTTTTATAAATAATGAAATAATTCACATTTAATGTTGGTATAATGTTTGTTTGCAATGTATACACTTTACCCTTGTTTATTCAAATGCTGATTTCTCTCCCCCACTCTCTGGTTTCAATCCAGACATTGCATTATGATACTTATTCTAAGCATCACCTGTCTCAACTTTGTGTAAACATGCCAAAATAAAGCAACTAGCCACAAAGTTGAGCAATAGAAAGGAAGCAGAAAGAAAGGGAGGAGCCAGAGGACAGGAAGGTGAAAGGCAGAGGGGGAGGAGAGAAGGGCAGGAGAGTGATGGTTGAACAGAGACAGGAGGAAAGGTCTTGGAACAACTGTGGAGAGATGGACTGGACCTAATATATCATAAAAAGCAAGTATAATGTGGGAAATCTGAATGGTAGAAAGTACATGGGCTTGGAGGTTTAGGATGGAACAACTACTGCTCAGCATTGTGTTCTAGATTTATTAAATAAATCCCAACATCTGTGTGGTGATTTGGATATACAGCTGTTTAGGATTAACAACAGCTTTACCAGAAGATATATCAATAGTAAATATTAATCACCACCTACAATGCCCTAAGAATACTAAGCATAGCTTTATTGGAAATTTGCTTTAGTTACAATTTATTTTGAAGTCTGATCAATTTTTTTTTACAGTGTCCCAATGGAAGTTATGTAAAGGGCACTTTCTTTATGACACAGGCTTATATATGACACCAAAAAATAAGAAAGGTTCATCTTTCATTGAGGGAAAGCTATTTATGGAGCAGGATGCTGAAAGGGAATGACATTACCCATTATATAATTCCATTAAAAAGCCTTTAAAAGCACTGTCCAAAATATCAGAGTGAAGGTCCAGCTGTGTTGTTCAAGAGCACTGTTTCTACCATTATGTGTTCTTCCTAGCCATGGGATATTATTTCGGTGATATTCTTTCAGTGATATTCTTTCAGTGATATTATTTTCAGTGATATTATTTCAGTAGTAACTGACTTGTTAAACATGACTTTCAAGATCCATAAACATATTTCTCTTTGTTTTGAGTTTTAAGCTAATAGACAAGTTTAAGATGCCCCAAAACACTATTTCAAGACTTGGTCAAATGCAGTATGGTTTGGAGCTTTCTAGTAAATTGTAATATTATTCTCCTGAACAGTGTCCTCAGCACCTAAAACGATATTAGGTGGGTCATAAGCTATTAAAAGTAATTTTCACTGAGAAAATTTTAAAATATTTTTATATTAGAGATTATTCACATTGTATCCCAGCTATAGCCCCTCCTCTCTGATCTCCTCCCAAGCATACCCTTCCTCCCTCTTTTCCTTCAATGCTTTTCCCCCAGGCCACTTATAGGGGAGGTCTTCCTTCATTTCCATCTGACCCTAGCCTGTCAGGTCTCATCAGAACTGGTTGCATTGTCTTCCTCTGTGGCCTTGTAAGGCTACACCACCCTGACAGGGAGGTGATCAAAGAGCAGGCCAATCAGTTCATTGTTAGAGACAGTCCCTGTTCTTCTTACTAGGCCCCCCACTTGGAAACTGAGCTGCCATGGACTACATCTCTGCAGGGTTTCTAGGTTATCTCAAAGCGTGGTCCTTGGTTGGAATATAAGTCTCAGACTTTTATGCCCAGATTTTTTGGTTTTCTTACTCTCTTTGTGGAGGTCCTGTTCCTTCCAGGTCATTCTATTTCCCACTTCTTTCATAAGATTCCCTGCACTCTGCCCAAAGTTTGGCTATGAGACTCAGCATCTGCTTTGATACCATGCTGGGTAGAGTCTTTCAGTGGCCCTCTGTTATAGGCTCCTGTTCTGTTCTCTGTTTTCTCCCTCTTCCAATGTCTGTCCCAATTGCCTTTCTGAATGAGGATTGATCATCTTACCCAGAGTCCTCCTTGCTTAGCTTCTTTAGGTGTGCAGATTTTAGTATGCTTATCCTATCTTATATGTCTAATATCCACTTATAAGAGAGTAGATACCATGTGTGTCTTTCTGCTTCTAGGATACCTCACTCAGATTGATCTTTCCTATTTCCCACCATTTGCCTGAAAATTTCATGATTTCCTTGTTTGTAATTTCTGAGTAATATTCTATTCTTGGAGTGTACCAAAATTTCTTATTGATTACCCAGTTGAGGCATATCTGGGTTGTTTCCAGTTTCTGGCTATTATGTATAAAACAGTTATGAACATTGTTGAGCAAATGTCCTTTTTGTATACTTGAGCATACTTTGGATATATGCCTAGGAGTGGTATAGCTGGATCTTGTCACATCAGAATGGCTAAGATCTAAAACTCAAATGACAATACATGCTAGAGAGGATGTGGAGAAAGGGGAACCTTCCTCCACTGCTGGTGGGAATGTGAACATGTACAACCACTTTGGAAATCATTCTGGTGCTTTCTCAGAAAATTAGGAATAGTGCAACGTTATTGAGAAATTATTTTTCTTTTATTTCTTTCAATAAAATTTTATTTATTTTTATTAATTATAGTCTATTCACTTTCTATTCCAGCTGTGGCCCCTTTCCTCATTCCCTCCCAATTCTATTCTTCCTCCCTGTTTTCCTTTTATGTCCCTACCCCAGTCCACTGAAAGCAAAGGTCTTCCTCCCCTTCCATCTGATCCTAGCCTATCAGGTCTTATCAGGACTGGCTATATTGTCTTCCTTTGTGGCCTGGTAAGGTTGATCCCCACTCTAGCGGTGGTGATCAAAGAGCAGGCCATTAAGTTCATATCAGAGATAGCCTTGTTCCCATTATTAGGGAACCCACTTGGAGACTAAGCTGCTATGGGCTACATCTGTGCAGGGGTTCTACGTTATCTCCATGAATGATCCTTCGTTGGAGTATCAATCTCAGAAAAGACCCTATGCCCAAATATTTTTCTGTCCTTGTGGAGCTCTTATCCCCTCTACATCTTTCCATCTCCCCCTTCTTTCATAAGTTTCCCTGCAGTCTGCCCAGAGTTTGGTTATTTGGAAATCAATCTGGTGCTTTCACAGATAATTAGGAATAGTGCTACCTCAAAATCCAGCTATAACACTCTTAGGAATATATCCAAAATGCTCAAGCAAACAATGATATTTGCCCAACTTATTAGTAGCAGTTTTATGTGTAATAGCCATAATCTACAAAGAACCCAGATTACACAATTACACAATTACACAATTGAATATACTCAGCAATTACAAACAAGGAAATCATGAAATTTGCAGGCAAATGGTGGGAACTAGAAAAGATCATCCTGAATGAGTTATCCCAGAAGCAGAAAGATACACATGGTATACACTCACATATAAGTGGATATTAGACATATAATATAGGATAAGCATACTAAAATATGTACACCTAAAGAAGTTAAACAAGAAGGAGAACCCTGGGTATGATGCTCAATCTTCATTCAGAAAAGCAAATGGGTTGGACATCAGAAGAGAGGGAAAACAGGGAATAGGAAAGGAGCTTACTACAGAGGGCCTCTGAAAGACTCTACCCTACAGGGTATCAAAGCAGACGCTGACACTTATTGAGAAATTTTTAGCAGGAACATCACAGCTTTTGATAACCAGAATATTATGAGGTGGCAAAATTAACCACTTGGTTATATTCATCTAGATTTCCTACTTAAAGTTTTGAAACAAGCTTCGTATAATAGTGATGATGGCAAGAGCCTTTGTGCTGCTGTTATCTCAAGAAGACCTTGTTCTAAATGGATACAAAGGCACATGTCTCATTTTATGAGGAAAAAAAAAAGCCATTGCAAAAGTGAAAGCAAAAACTTTAGCTAATGTAATTTACCTTACTTTTTATGTAACAAATATAAAACATATTTTGAAATAAAATGTTTTATAGTTTTTGTTATGCCCAGATTGCAAAGATTCTAAAGACTACCAAGAGGCCAGCCATACATGCAAGAAAAAAGAGCGTTTATTATTTCCAGCTGTCTACTCCTCTTTGGTGTGTCTGCTTCCTTTTTTTCTAGGGCTTTTAGGTGAGCCATTAAGTTGCTTGAATGAGATGTTTCGAATGTCTTCTTGAAGGGACTTAGTGCTATGAACTTTCCTCTTAATACTGCTTTCATTGTGTCCCCTAAGTTTGGGTATGTTGTGCCTTTATTTTCATTGAATTCTTGGAATTCTTTAATTTCTTTCCTTATTTCTTCCCTGACCCAGCTGTCATTGAGTAGCAAGCTGTTCAGTTCCCATGAGTGTGTAAGTTGTTTGCTATTGCTGTTGTTGTTGAGGTCCAGCTTTAATCCATGGTGATCAGAGAGGATACACAGGATTATTTTAATCATCTGTATCTGTTGAGGTTTGCTTTGTGACTAACTATATGGTCTATTTTGGAGAAGGTTCCATGTGGTGCTGAAAAGAAGGTAAATTTTTTTGTTTTTATGTGAAAGGTTCTGTAGATGTTTGTTAGGTGCATTTGATTCATGACCTCTGTTAGAGTTGTTGTTTCTTTGTTTAATTTCTGTTTTGTTGAGATTGGGGTGTTGAAGTCTCCCACTATTGCTGTGTAGGGGTCTATGTATGGTTTAAGCTTTATTAATGTTTCTTCTATAAATGTGGGTGCCTTTGTATTTGAGATATAGATGTTCAGGATTGTGATGCCTTTCCTGGTGGAATTTTCCTTTGGTGAGTATGAAGTGTCCTTCCCCATCTCTCTTTGATTATTTTTGGTTGAAAGTCTATTTTATTAGATATTAGAATGGCATATATCCAAAATACACTCAAGTATGCAACAAGGACATTTGCTCACCCATGTTCATAGCAGCTTTATTTGTAATATCCTGAACCTGGAAACAACCCAGATGCCCCTCACTTGAAGAATGGATACAAACATTGTGGTACATTTACACAATGGAATTAACAACAAGGAAATAATGAAATTTGCAGGCAAATGGTGGGAAATAGAAAAGATCATTCTGAGTGAGGTATCTCAAAAACAGAAAAACACACATGGTATATACTCACTCATAAGTGGATATTAAACATATAATATGGGATCTGCATTCCTAAAGAAACTAAATAAGAAGGAGGACCCAGGGCAAGATGTTCAATCTTCATTCAGAAAGACAAATGGGATGGACATCAGAAGAGAGAGAAAACCTACCACAGAGGGCCTCTGAAAAACTATACCCTACAGGGTATCAGAGTAGATGCTGAGTCTTATATACAAACTGGGCAGAGTGCAGGGAATTTTAATTAAGAAGTGGGAGATAGTAGGAAATGGAGAGGACAGGAGCTCCCCAAAGAGGCAACAGAACCAAAAAAATCTGGACACAGGGGTGTTTTCTGAGACTGATACTCCAACGAAGGACCATGCATGGAGATATCCTAAAACCCCTGCATGGATGTAGCCCATGGTAGTTCAGTGTCCATGTGGGTTCCCTATTAACGGAAACAATGACTGTCCCTGACATGAACTGATTGGCCTGCTCTTTAATTACCTCCCCCTGAGAGGGAAGCAGCATTATCAGGCCACAGAAGAAGACAATGTAGCCACTCCTGATGAGACCTGACAGATTAGGATCAGATGGAAAGGGAGGAGGACCTCTGCTATCAGTGGACTCAGGGAGGGGCATTGGTTGAGAAGAGGAAGGGAAGATGGGTTGGAAGGGAAAAGAGAGGGAGCTACAAGTGGGATAAAAAGTGAATAAACTGTAATTAATAAAATAAAAAAGACTTAAGCTCAGACTCCCCACCATTCAATGCAGTTGATTAGGGCAGGAGCTCCCAGTAGCTTTAAAACTGGGTTTTTATTATGGTTTGAGCAACAATAGGACTTTTCCAACTTGTTAGTTACATGATTGGCTCTCATTTAGCAGAAGCAAGCTTTTCCTAAACTGATTGGTTGGTGCTGATCTAGAGGATGACATTGACTTCATGGAGTGTCCAAGCGGCAAGGTGTGCCAGGGAACAAAGAATTTTAAGAAAAAGTGCCCAGGTAACAGTTTCATTTTCACTAGGTAAGCAAAGCTTTCTAATTATGTTTTAATTTGATTGGTCAGCTGCATATGGACTTTTCAAGGCAGTTACTAGATTATTGTTTCTGATTTTCAGGGCAGTTATTGAGTTATTGCATCCTGGAAACCTGGATGGGGTGGGGAGGAAATGAATAAATGATAGACACACACACAGGAAAGCTGGCGTTATTTGTGCTGTTTGTTCTCTGATACAGGGTACCAACTACAGCAACAACCGAGAACTTCAGTGAGTTTAGGATGGACAGCACAGGGAAGAGGTTCTGATTTCTCAATGGGAGGTCTCTGTAGTTGAGCAGCCTTAAGATTGGAAAAGAAAGTGACAGCTTCTAGCTTTTGCACACACTATTATTCATTCATAAATGCTGGTGCCTTCACACATTGTCAACACTCATGCTCAGACCAGAAGACTTTGCCAATTCTGAACCTGGCCTCTATGGAAAAGGCTTTGCCCCTCCCAAGGGTTTGAGCCATTAGGTGCTTGTCAATGTCAGTAATAGGCATCCACTCACAACTTCTTCAACTCTTTATACATTCCTAGGGTCCCCACATACAAATGCCATGTACCCCTCAAAAACCAGCTACATATCACTGCAGTATCCACCACTTTGATGGTATAATAAGATACAGATTTCCTGCAGAAATGTAATATCTGGTTTTAGGTTAAGGATGAAAGAATGAAAACAGTCAAAGTCACATCTGGGTGATGATTTAAGGGATTATACCATTACCCAAGGAGGCAAAAACAAAAACAAAAACAAAGCTACACTGCTAAAGAGCTAGTAAGATAAGGTGGGAGCAGATCCCAGTGAATAAGGAATAATCCACTGAGCCTATACATTGAAGTTTGTGCACCATAAGCAGCAGGAGAGAAAGAGGAATCTTAAGTGGCTGTAGCATATGACAGAAGATTAACAGTTTGTCACTCATAGTGATCATGACACAGTTAGAATAAGCCTAAAAAGTTAGCGATGAATTTATTGGCTCTACAGTCAATAGGGAATAATTCAGACACTTGTATCATGTCTACCAACCACTGAAGATATTCAACCCAAATCGTACCAAGAACCACGCAAGTGCTCTTCTGTGAAAGCAGACAGAAAACACAGTTTCCAGTTAAAGAGAAAGAATGTTTACTTAGTTTTGCTTGGGCTTAAAAACTAAATTCTGGGAGATCCAAGATAGAGGCAACCAGTGCCCACTGTGTCTGAGGGGTATAGGATCCAAAACTCCAAAATTGGTGAGTGGAGGGGAATCTGAACCCAGAACATAAACATTGAGGCTTCCTGAGCAAGAGGAGACAACCCGTGAACTGAGACCATTTGGATCTAGGTCCCCTGCGAACTCTGGGAATGAGAGTGGCAAATATTCAATGTCCCTGCACATTCCCTTAACCCAAGCATGGGTCTCCCTCCTCAGTGGAGGTAAACCAAAATACCCACTGCTCCAAGCATGGACCTTCCTGTTCAGTAACTGAGACAGCCTCCCATTTCCAAGACTGTAGCTGCACTGGGCAGCTGTAAGGTTCTCCCCGAGGGTCTCAATACAGGCCTCTCAGATCTGTAGGTGGCTGTACAGGCTACCCAGGGCCTACCAGTGGGTGACTGTACTGGCCTCACAGTTCTGCTACAAGAGTGGGACCCTGTACAGGCTTCCAGGTCCTTAGGCACTGTTCAGACTTGCCAAAGCCTCCCAGGAGGCAGCTGTACCAGCCTCCCAGGTTTTCAGTGGCGGCAGTGCAGTGACAGCTAACCCTAAAAGGAGCCTCCATACTCTGTGAGTGAGACAACAAAAATGGCTATCCAAAGTAAGGGTCTCCCTTCCCAGTGGACAAACAGTGCACACCACTGATCCGACTTATCTACTACACTCTCATTTGCCCATGCTGGCCCAAATAGGATTGTAGAAAACAGAGGGAACCACTATGCATTCTGATTAGGCCTGCTAGAGAGTGAGGGAGCCTTCAAGTGAGTGCATGCAGGGTCCAGGGTCAATCTACACTAGGAGCCAGACATCGGATGACTTCCACCCACACAGCTATTATGGGCAACATAGGGATTCTAGGGATAGCATTATCAACATTAAAGACCTGTTCTGTGGGTCTACCAGTGGAGTCCAGACCAATAATTCTGGAGCCCCAACAGATTTGAATGCCAGGGGGACAGTACAACAGGCCTATAGGCCATGGAGGTATTCAGGGCACCAGCATATGCACATTGCACATGTAAAATGCATCAACACCCACATCCCCTCCTGTGCTTAAGCACCATGTTCCAGGCATCTACACATGCTGTCACCCTGTCCTTTAAGACCTGACCTTCCATGCATATGCCCTAGCTTGTCACTCGTACTTGTGCACCTACACCTGTGATCTTCCTCTCTTAGCTACAGCCGAAACACCAACATCCACTCTCAAACTGGTGGACCTCTCTCATCTTACTCAAGAATACTCCAGTTAATAAAGAAAGGCGGACCCCATCTGAAGTACAGACTCCAGTAACAAACAGTGAAGGTTAAGGATAAGCAGATGGCTAGAGGTCAGCAGAAGAACACATCCAACAAAAATCAGGACATTATGACTTCACCAGCAAGCACCAAAATCAATGGACATACTAACACATGTCAGAATCACAGGAAAATGATCTCAATACTAGGTTTATCCAGATATTAGAGGCACATAAAGAGGAAACAAACAAACCTCTCAAAGAAATACAGATAAATACAGCCAGACAAATAGAGTCACAAGCAGAGGCATATAGAGAGGAAACAAACAAACAAACAAAAAAAGAGATGACATCATGGAAACACAGGAATCCACATTCACACAGATAAAGGAAATGGTGCAAGGCATGAAAACAGAATTAGAATCAATAAAGAAAACATAAACAGAGAAATTCTTGGAGCTGGAGAACTTACAGAAAAAGATCAGGAACCACAAAGGTAAGCATCACCAACAACAGTTGGAAAAGAGAATCTCAGGCGCTGAAGATATGTTTGCAGAAATTAATACATCTCTCAAAGATAAAGTAAACTTGAAAATGTTCCAAACTTAAAACATCCAAGAAATCAAGGATGCCATGAAAAGATAAAAATGACATCTAAGAATAATAGGAATAAAAAAAAAAAGATTCCTGGCTCCAAGGTCCAGAAAAATATTTTCAAAAAAATCATAGAAGAAATTTTTCCAACATAAAGAAAGATATGTCCATAAATAAACAAGAGGCCTACAGAACACCTAATAGACTAGAACAGTAAAGAAACTGCCCATATCACATAATAGTCAAAACACTAAATCTATAGAACAAAGAAAAAATATTAAAGGCAGCAAGGGAAAAAGGCAAAGTAACATATAAAGGCAGACCTATCAGATTATATCAGATTTCTCAAGAGAAATTATGAAAGCCAGCAGGGCCTGGGCAGATGTCATGCAGACACTAAGGAAACACAGATGCGAACCCAGACTTCGATACCCAACAAAATTTTCAATCAACATAGATGGAGAAAACAAAGCATTCCATGACAAAACTAAACTTAAACAATATCTACATAGCAACCCAGTCCTACAGAAGATACTAGAAAGAAAACTCCAATCCAATTAAAACAACTATAGCCAAGAAAACACCTGATATAGATAACTTCACAACAACAACAACAAAAAATTAAAGGAAAACATGCATTGAACATATTAACATCACCAACTCCACAATAAAAGGAACTAACATTCATTGGTTACCATTATCTGTCAACATAAATGACTCAACTCTCCAATAAAAAGACACAGACTAACAGAATGGTTGCAGAAACAGGATCCAATATTCTGCTTCATCCAAGAAATACACCTCTGTAAAGATAAACACTACCTCAGAGCAAAGGGCTGGAAAAAAGTTTTTTTAAGAAAATGGACCCAGAAAACAAAGTGGGATAGTTATCCTAATATCTAATAAAACAGACTTTCAACCAAAATTAATCAAAAAAGATGAGGGAGAGCACTTCATTCTCATAAAAGGAAAAATCGACCAGGATGACATAACAAATCTGAATATCTATGCCTGAAATACAAGAACACTTTTGTAAATGAAACATTATTAAAGCTTAAACCACACATAAATCCCAAAACCTTGATAGTGGGAGAATTCAACTCTCCTCTCTCACCAAGGGAGAGATCATCTAAACAGAACCTGAATAGGGAAATAATGACACTTACAGAGGTCCTAAATGGACCTAATAGATATCTACAGAACCTTTCACCCAAACTCAAAAAAGTATAACTCCTTTTCAGCACCTCATGGAACCTTCTCAAAATCTGACCACATAGTTGAGCAGAAAGCTAGCCTCAACAGGTACAAGAATATCAAACTAATCCCTTGTATCCTATCAGACAATCATGGCCTAAAACTAGACCTCAATAACAACAGAAATAAAAAAGCTTACATACATATGGAAACTAAATGACTCTCTTCTCAATAATAGCTTGGTCAGGGAAGAAATGAAAAAAAGAAATTAGAGACCTTGTAAAATTTAATGAAAATTAAGACACAACCTACCTTGTGGGACACCATGAAAGCAGTGCTAAGAGGAAAGTGCACAGCGCTAAGTGCCTCCAGAAAGAAGTTTGAGACTTCATACAAGCAACATAAAAGCACACATATAAGTCCTAGAAAAAAAAAAAAAAAAGAAGCAGACACACACAAGATGAGTAGACTGTTGGAAACAATCAAACTCAGAGCTGAAATCAATTAATTAGAAACAGAGAAAACTATTTAAAACAATCAATGAGACCAAGATCTGATTCTTTGAGAAAACGAAAAATATATATGAACCCTTAGACAAACTAACTAAAAGGCAGAGACAAACTATCCAACTCAGAAAAATCAGAAAAGAAAAGGGGGCCATAACAATACACACTGAGGAAATCCAATCAATCATTCAGTCTTACTACAAAAGCCTATATGCCAAATAACTGAAAATCTAAAAGAAATGGACAATTTTCTTGACAGATTCCATTTACAAAATTAAATCAAGATCAGGTATAGTCCTAAATCCTCCAAGGAAATAGAAGCAGTCATCAAATGTCTCCCATCCAAAAGAAGACTGGCTCCAGATGGTTTCAGCACAGAATTCTAGCAGACCTTCAAAGAAAAGCTAACTCCATTTCTCTTCAAACTATTCACAAAATAGAAACAGAAGGAACATTACCAAACTCATTCTATGAAGCCACAGTCACCTTGATACCTAAACCACACAAAGACCCAACCAAAAAGAGAGAATTTTAGACCTATCTCTCTTATGAACATTGATGCAAAAATACTCAATAAAATGCTTGCAAACATAATTCAAGAATACCTAAAAAATATCATCCACCATGACCAAATAGGTTTCATCCCAGGCAGGCAGGGGTGGTTCAATATATGGAAATCCATCAACGTAGCCTGCCATATTAAAACAACAACAACAAAAACTGAAGGAGAAAACCCACATGATCACCTTCTTAGAGGCCAAAAAAGCATTTGACAAAATGCAACACCCATTCATGTTTAAAACCCATTCATGTTTAAAATCTTGGAGAGATCAAGGATACAAGGCACATACCTAAACATAGTAAAGGCAATATGCAGCAAGCCTATAGCCAACATAAAACTAAAACGAGAGATTAAATCAACCCCACTGAAATCAAGGACAAGACAAGGCTGCCCATTTTCTCTGAGTCTCTTCAACATAGTACTTGAAGTCATATCTAGAGCAAGAAAAACTAAAGGAGATCAAGAGTTTGCAAATTGGAAAGGAAGAAGTCAAATATCACTTTGCAGATGATATGATAGTATACATGAGCGACCCCCAAAATTGAACCAGAGAACTCCTTCAGCTGATAAACACCTTCAACAAAGTGGCTGGACAGAAAATTAATTCAAAAAAATCAGTAGCCCTCCTGTATACGAAAGACAAAAGTGCTGAGAAAGAAATTAGGGAAACAACACCCTTCACAATAGCCACTAAAAAAAATAAAGTAACTTGGTTTGACTCTAGCCAAGCAAGACCTGTTAAAAAAAAAACAAAAACAAAACTTCAAGTATCTGAAGAAAGAAATTGAAGAAGATATCAGAAGATGAAAGAATTGTCATGCTCATGGATCGGAAATATTAACATAGTGAAAATGGCGATCCTGTCAAAGGCAATCTACAGATTCAATGCAATTCCCGTCAAAATACCAACACTATTCTTTACAGACCTTGACAGAACAATACTCAACTTCATATGAAAAAAGAAACAAACAAACAAACAGACAAAAAACAGAATTGCAAACTGATCATGTACAATAACAGATTGGAGATATCTCCATCCCTGGTCTCAAGCTGTACTTCAGAGCAATAGTAATAAAAACGGCATGGCACTGGCATAGAAACAGAATGGTGGATCAATGGAATCAAATAGAAGACCCAGAAATTAACCCACACATGTATGGATACTTGATTTTTGACAAAGAAGCCAAAACCATTCAATAGAAAAAAAGAGAGAATCATCAACAAATGGTGCTTGTCTAACTGGATGTCTACATGTACATCCGTACTTATCACCCTGCATAAAACTAAAATCCAAGTGGATCAAAGACCTCAACATAAAACCAGACACACTAAATTGATTAGAAAAAATAGTGGTGAAGAGCCTTGAACTCATTGGCACAGGAGACAACTTCCTGAACAGAACACCAACAACACAGGCTCTAAGATCAACAATAAATAAGTGGGACCTCATGAAACTGAAAAGCTTCTGGAAAGCAAAAGACTTTATCGTCAGAAGAAAGACTGGGAGCCTGCAGACTGGGAAAGGATCTTCACCAACCCTGACAGAGTGCTAAAATCCAGGATGTATAAAGAACTCAAAAAGTTAAAAAGAATCAAATTAAGTAATCCAATTAAAAAAATGGGGTAAGGAGCTAACCAGAGAATTCTCTGCAGAAGAATATAGAATGATAGAAAGAAATGCTCAATGTCCTTAGTCATCAGGGAGATGCAAATCAAGATGGTCCTGAGATTTCACCTTATACCCATGGTTAAGATCAAAAATTCAAGTGACAATACATGCTGGAGAGGATATGAAGAAAGAGGAACCCTCCTACATTGCTGGTGGGAATGTAAACTTACACAGCCACTTTAGAAATCCATCTGGTGCTTTCTCAGAGAATTAGGAATACTGCTTCCTCCAGATCAACCTATACCATTCGTAGGCATATATCCAAAATATGCTCAAGCACACCATAAGTACATTTCCTCACACCATTTTTTCTAGCAGCTTTATGCATAATAGTCAGAAGCTGGAAAAAAATCAGATTTCCCTCAATAAAGAATGGACACTGAAATTGTGGTACATTTACACAATGTAATATTACCCAGTAACTAAAAACAAGAAGATCATGAAATTTGCAGGCAAATATTAGGATCTAGAAAAGATCATCCTGAGTGATATATCCTAGAAGCAGAAAGACTCATAAGGTATATACTCACTTGTAAGTGGATATTAGACATTTAATATAGGATTAACATAATAAAATCTGTACAACTAATGAAGCTAAAGATAAAAGGAGGGCCCCGGGTAATGTGATCAATCCTTACTCAGAAAGACAAATGGAATGGACAGTGGAAGAAGGAGAAAATAGGAAACAGTACAGGAGCCTACCACAGAGGGCCTCTGAAAGACTCTATACAGCAGTATATCAAAGCAAATGCTGAGACTCATAACCAAACTTTGTGTAAAGTGCAAGGAATCTTGTGAAAGAAGGGGGAGATAGTAGATCTTGAGGAGACAGAAGCTACACAAGAAGAGCAACAGAACCCAGACATCTGGGCTCAGAGGTCTTTTCTGAGACTGATACTCCAACCAAGGACCATACATTGAGATAACATGAAACCTTGCACATTTATAGCCCATGGTATCTCAGTCTCCTAGCGGGTTCTCCAGTAAGGGGAACGGGGGCTCTCTCCGACATGAACTCAGTGAATGGCTCTTTGATCACCTTCCCCTGACGTGGGAGCAGCCTTACCAGGCCACAGAGGAGTACTTTGCAGCCAGTCCTGGTGAGACTTGATAGGCTAGGTATAATGGAAGGGGATGAGCACTTTCCCTACTACTGGCCTTGGACAGGGGAATGGGAGATGATCAAGGAGAGAATGTGGGATTGGAAAGGAATGAAGGACATGGCTACAGTTGGGATACAAAGTGAATAAACTGTAATTAATATAAAAAATAAAAATCAGCTGAAAAGGCATTTGACAAAATCCAACATCCATTCATGTTTAAAGTGGTGGAGAGATCAGGGATACAAGGCACATACCTGAACATAGTAAAGGCAATATACAGCAAGCAAGCCTATAGCCAACACCAAACTCAATGGAGAGAAATCATTCCCACTGAAATCAGGGACAAGGCAAGGCTGTCCACTCTCTCCATATCTCTTCAACATTGTTCTTGAAGTCCTAGCTATAGCAGTAAGACAATTAAAGGAGATCAAGTGGATACAAATTGGAAAGGAAGAAGTCAAAGTATCACTGCTTGCAGATGATATGATAGTATACCTGAGTGACCCCAAAAATTCTACCAGGGAACTCCTAAGGATGATTAACACCTTCAGCAAAGTGTCTGGATACAAAATTAACTAAAAAAAAAAAAAAATCAGTAGCCCTCCTGTATACGAAAGACAAAAGGGCTGAGAAAGAAATTAGGGAAACAACACCCTTCACAATAGCCACAAAGGAAATAAAGTACCTTGGTGTGAACCTAACCAAGCAAGTCAAAGACTTGTATGAAAAAAATTCTGGTCTCTGAAGAAAGAATTAGAAGAAGATATCAGAAGATGGAAATATCTCCCATGCTCATGGCTTGGCAGGATTAATATAGTAAAAATGGCCATCCTACCAAAAGCAATCTACAGATTCAATGCAATTCCCATCAAATTACCAACACAATTCTTTACAGACCTTGAAAGAAAAATTCTCACCCTCATATGGAACAACAAGAAACACAGAATTGCTACAACAATTCTCTACAGTAAAAGATTTCAGGAGGTATCTCCATCTCTGATCTCAAGCTGTACCATAGAGCAACAATATGAAAAACTGCATGTTACTGGCATAGAAACAGACTGATGGATCAATGGAATTGAATAGAAGACCCTGACATAAATCCACACACTTATGAACACCCGATTTTTGACAAAGATGCCAAATCCATTCAATGGAAAAAAAAAGACAGCATCTTCAACAAATGGTGCCGGTCTAACTGGATGTCTATATGTAGAAAAATGCAAATAGATCCATACTTATCACTCTGCACAAAACTAAAGTCCAAGTGGATCAAAGACCTCAAGTGGATAAAGCCAGACATACTAAACTGCTTAGAAGAAAAAGTGGGGAAGAGCCTTGAACTCATTGGCACAAGAAACAACTTCCTGAAAAGAACACCAACAGCACAGATTCTAAGAGCAACAATCAATAAATAGGACCTCATGAAACTGAAAAGCTTCTGTAAAGCAAAGGACACTGTCCTCAGAACAAAACGACAGCCTACAGATTGGGAAAGGATCTTCACCAACCCTATATCTGACAAAGGGCTAATATCCAGTATATATAAAGAACTAAAGAAGTTAAACAGCAAAAAATCAAGTAATCCAATTAAAAAATGGGGTACAGAGCTAAACAGAGAATTCTCTTCAGAGGAATATCAAATAGCAGAGAAACACTTAAAGAAATGCTCAACCTCACTAGCCATCAGGAAAATGCAAATCAAAACGACCCTAAGATATCACCTTACACCCATCAGAATGGCTAAGATAAAAAACTCAACAGACAACACATGCTGGAGAGGTTGTGGAGAAAGGGGAACCCTCCTCCACTGCTGGTGGGAATGTAAATTTGTACAACCACTCTGGAAAGCAATATGGTGCTTTCTCAGACAACTAGGAATAGTGCTTCCTCAAGATCCAGCTATACCACTCCTAGGCATATATCCAAAAGTTTCTCAAGTACACAGATGCCCCTTAGTGGAGGAATGGATGCACAAATTGTGGTATATCTACACAATGGAATATTACTCAGCAATAAAAAACAAGGAAATAATGAAATTTTCAGGTAAATGGTGGAATCTGGAAAAGATCATCCTGAGTGAGCTATCCCAGAAGCAGCAAGATGCACACGGTATATACTCACTCATATAGACATATAATATAGGATAAACCTACTAAAATCTGTACACCTAAAGAAACTAATCAAGAGGGAGGACTTGCTAAAATGCTTAATTCCTAACCAGAAAGGCAAAGAGGCTCGACATCAGAAGAAGGAGAAAAGAGGGAAAAAGTCAGGAGCCTGACACAGAGGACCTCTGAAAAGCTCTGCCCTGCAGACTATCAGTGCAGATGCTCAGACTTATGAGAAACCTTTGGGCAGAGCGCAGGGAATCTTAGGAAAGAAGTGGGAAACAGTAAGATCTGGAGAGGACAGGAACTCCACAAGGAGAGCAACAGAACCAAAAAATCTGAGCACAGGGGTCTTTCCTCAGACTGCTATTCCAACCTAGAACTATGCATAGAGATAACCTAAGACCCCTGCACAGATGTAGCCCATGGCAGTTCAGTATTCAAGTGGGTTCCATTGTAATAGGAACAGGAACTGTCTCTGACATTTAATGATTGGCTTGATCTTTAATTACCTCCCCCTAAGGGGGAAGCAGCATTATCAGGCCACAGAAGAAGACAAGGCAGCCACTCCTGATGACCTAATTGACTAGGATCAGAAGGAAGGAAAAGAATTCCTCCCTTATCAGTGTACTTGGGGAGTGTCATGCATGCAGAGAGTGGAGGAAGGGAGGAATTGGGATGGGAGGAGAGAGGGAACCACAGGGGGGATACAAAATGAATAAAGTGTAATTAATAAAAAAATCATCAAAAATGAATTCTTCTTCGACCTTCTACAAATTGGATATCCTATAAGACAGAATTTCCATAGAAGTCACAAATCTCATCATTTTTAATGATATATTTTCAAAATATTAGTGTGAGACCAACTTGTACTCATTTCATGGAAAACTACTTAATTTAAAACTTTTTTTCCTAGACAAGTAATAAAAGTAAGAGAATAGTTAATATTTACCTAATAAGCTTTAACCTCATGTTTATCTTTTCCATGATTTAAACAATGAACATCACTTTTATTGCTAACATAATTTTTCTTGTGGTTTATTTTTAATGTAAGTTAATTACATTTCTCCCTTCCCTTTCCTCCCACCAAACCCTTCCACATGTTCCTTTCCACTGTCCTTCAAATCCATGTTCTCTTTTTTCATTGTTTTTGCATACAAATGCATATTAGCATATACCTATATATTCCTAACTATATCATGTTGAATCCATATAAGATTATTTGTGTGCATGTTTTAGAACTATCTCACCAGTTGGTGTGCTCTTCCCTGGGAGACTGACTCAAGTCTCTTGTCCCAAGCTTAACCCCATTGCCTATAGTTCTTGTGTGTGGTTGAGGCCTCCTGTGCTTTGCCCATGATATTTGCAAGTTTGTTACTGTCATCTTTGTGAAGCCCACATTTGGGCAGTCATGTTAATGAGACATTATGGGTCTAGTTTTTGATAGTACGAAGAGACACAATCTCATAGCAATTACTCTGATCCTCTGATTCTTTCGGTTACACCCTATCTTCTGCAATGTTCTCTGAACCTTGGAAGTGTGAGCGTTTTGTAGATGCATCTGTTGTGACTGGGCTCTACAAATTTTCATTTTGATTGCTAATGATTTTCTGTAATATCCTTCACCTATTAACTTCTTTTTGCTACATATGGCAACCACTACAGGAAACAACCAATATTATTTAATAATAACATGGCATTCCTATTTCTAATGCATCACAAAATACCTAGATCTAAACAAGAAGATCCCAAGATGAGCTATTTTTACAATAAATTACAATAAAAGAAATAGTGTATTTTGCTTAATTTTGAGTGTATTTGTAGCCATTTATGATTAACATGTCCCTTAAAACTGTTAATTTAAAATAAGAAGGTATTTACATCATTTATATATTATAGAGATATTATTTTATCTCTATAAAGAGATATATTTTATCTCTATATTATTTTATCTCTATAATATAAGTCTATAAAACATATATAGAAACTATAGCTTACCTCAGGATTAATTTTTTCTTAGGAGTTTATAGAAACAAACTTCCACTACCTGACTGATACAAAGAGAGATTTCTGTACATTTTCCCCTAATAAATGAAACTTCTTAGTGATTGTAGTGATAGTTATCAGCCATAGTAACAGAAGCAAAAATATGTTGCCGACTTCTAGGATTTTTTTCTGTGTATCTCACAAGGAAAGACAGCTAGATCCAAAACTTCATATTGCATTCTGTTCTTTCATGTGTCTGTAGGCATTTCCCCAGAATAACAGAAAAACGTCTGCCCTTGCCTCAAAGATCAGTGCCATGGATAGGGTTTAAATGAGCCTTTCAATGATAACAGTGCTTGCCTTTGGGAGGCACATTTGAAATTTATTTTCAATAAAAGTGTGAAAATGGCAAGGCATTGAAAATTAATTGAACAATGTTGGAATAATTCTTAAAAAATGAAATATTAACTTTTTAAGAGTGTTTGTTTTCAGCAGTTAGATATTCAAGTACTCACAAATTTTTTTTTAAATATGAATTGTCACTGGCAGAGAATGGAACGTGATGGTTTATGTCACATACACTGTCTAGCTTTATTTATTGGGTTAATTTTATTGTTTTTGATGAGATTGCTTTTGATAGTATGTAACTATCTCTGACTAGGTGTAGTCCCGTGGTTCTCTTGCCTCCATTACCTGAGTGCGGAAATTAAAAAGATGTATCATCACACATGGCAGTTGTTGAGGAAAGCATTTTGTTTTGCCACACACTGAATCTAGAACCCTGAGTCTGAGAGGCAAGTAACATTCAAGAGGCAAGTAATGTTGCTGTAACATTCAGCAACATTGAGCTACAGTCATGTGAGCTGGGACTCATATGATCTGTTTTTTTTCACTTGTAAACACTGGTTAAAGTGTTGGGAGAAAGCAATAAGGAACATGATTAATTTTATTTTAAGACACACACACAATAGATTGAGACTCTCACAAAGTTCTTATTACAGGTTTTTGGTTGATACCATTGCATATACATCTTAAAAATCTTTGTTATATAATATTCAGGTGTATTAAAATATTACATGCACTCTACTAATGTGTGGTTTTATATGTTTTTTACATCAGTCAGAATCTAATTAATAAAAGGAAGTTAACACAAAAAACCATAACATCTATATAAACAAGTTAATTTACTTTGTGTTTGAAGCTGCTTTCATGGAAATTAATAGCAGCACTGATGGCATCCTGACACTGGCTACACAGATACTGTGAATTTCCCAGAAGGTAAGACAAAAGGGTAGAGGAGTAGAGATATATTATGTTTTATCCATCAGAGAAAGTGTGATCATTTGTTGATGATGCTTGGGATAATTTGCTAATGTGATTTGTTCCCAATGATGGTTTAATACAAATTTGGAGGCAATGCTGGGACTTAGTGGCAATTGCCATCCACTGCACCTGGTATGTGATGCACACTTGAGGACCTTACATAGTAAACATCTTTGAAAACAGCCACATGGCTCTTTGACCACCACCCCCTGAGCGGGGAGCAGCCAGGCCACAGAGAAGGACAATGCAGCCAGTTTTGATGAGACCTGGTAAGGTAGGGTCAGATGGAAGGGGAGGAGGACTTCCATTATGACGGGGCTTGGAGAGGGGAATGAGGAGATGGGGGAGGGTAGGATTGAGGGAGGAATGAGGGAGGGGGCTACAGCTGGGATACAAAGTGAATAAACTATAATTAATACTAAAAAATAAAAATTTAATTAAAATAGAAAATAACCACGTGGAAGACGGCTTAATTTCATTCCAAGACTAAACAGTTATCGGCTGATGGTTAGAAAAACAAATTGTAATGAACCAAAATTAAATTGTGTAATTTGAAGATCAAATAAAAATTGATATTAATACTATTCAAGTAATTAGATTCTAGATCCTGCTTAGAACACTGTTAATACAGGTCAGTGAAGTGAAAATATATTAATTTGAAAAATAGAATTTCCAGGTATGATGGGTCTACGTGCGCAATGACAGCAGCACTGTTATGTGAATTAACAGACTTCCCTCTGACTTGAGTAGGGCTTATTCCACAGACTCTCTGCCTGGTGCTGTGAGACTGGCCCATAATCCATGCCTGGGGAGATGATAGGCAAATCTAGGAGCTTACTCCTATTGTTTAAATAAATGGACACAGCACCAAACTGACTTCTGATGATCTATGCGTATATCCATAAACAAAAGATGCTCAAAAGCCTTAATCAGAGAAGATGCCCTCTGAAGTGAAGAGTGGTGAGTTCAGAGCCTGGAGCTGATAAAAAGTGGCAGTTAAGGACCAAGGCCCAAGTAAGATGTTTATAGGACCCTCTCTAAGCTGAAGAGGAGGCAAGAGAACACAAGAGCAAGAAGATAGGCTAATGGCTGTGAGATGTTATCCTTCAGGTATAATACACCATTGCAATCATGGAATTACAGAAGCCATGGTTATTTATGCTAGACCAGTACAAGAATTTAAGATTGGTCATTAATCGATGAGTCTTGGAAGTCTGGGAACGGAGGAGGATTATATGGAGCCCTTCCACTTACTGCTGAACTATTAGCTACTGATAGATTTGCATCAGGTGGAAATCTTTGTTTGTTTGTTTGTTTGTTTTATAGGTTTATAAATATGTTTTCTATTATTATTATTATTATTTTATTTTTTACAATTTAGTCACTTTGTATCCTGGTTGTAGCCCATTCCCCCATCTGTCCCACCATCCCTCCCTCTTCCTCCCCTATCCCTCTCCCTTAGTCCACTGATAGGGGAAGTCATTCTCCCCTATTGTCTGATACTAGCCTACCAAGTCTATCAAGCCTATCAAGGACTGCCTGAATCCCCTGTGGGCTGGCTAGATTACCCCCCAGACTCTGCACACCCCCCTTGGGCCCAGCTTATAGTTTTTGGCTTTGTTGGTCTCCCTGTGGTGCTACTGTCCCTTATGGGTTTTTCTATGTGAGAGGAGGAAATCTTTATGTTTAGCTATGTTTCCACTGGGATGCCAAAAGACTTCATTGCAAAACTGCTAGTTCATGCTCACACAGTGACACTTTTTAGACGCAGTGGCTAACAAAAGAAAATAAAATACAGACGACTCTGAGGAAGAGCTTTTTAGGGAAGAAGAGGATAGGAAAGGGTATGATGAAGGTAAGAGAATGTGTAAATGTAATAAATATGCATTTTAAACATGTATAAAATATAACAGATCAAATGTAATTAATTAAAAGTAAAAAACCTTTAATGTAACAACACAGCTATGACATAAACATTTTCAGTATATCATGAAGTCATATTGAAATAAATTATATATTCTCTTTGAGTGTATAATTTTCTTTTAAAATTGGTTATTTTTATGGTTGTGAGCCTACCTTTAATGTCTGAGACATCTGAAGCCCTGCAAGGGGAGGTTCAGGATCTAGACCCCCTGCTCAGATGTAGCCCATAGAAAGCTCAGTCTCCATGTAGGTTCCTTAGTAAGGAAAAAGAGACATGAACTCTGTTGCCTGCTCCTTGATCACTTTTCCCTGGTGTGGTGACCTAACCATCTGACAGAGGAAGAGGATCCAGACAGTTCTGATGAGACTTGAAAAAATATGGTCAGTAGAAGGGGAGGAGGACTCCCCCTTTCAGTGGACTAGGTGAGGGGGTTGAGGGAAGAGGAAGGGGGGGTGGCCCAGGAGGAGATGAGGGAGGGGGCTACAATCAGGATATAAAGTGCACAAATTGTAATATATATATTACAATATATATGTATTATATATATTGTAATATATATATATATAATAATCTGTGTCTCTTTCTTTAGATAGATAGATAGATAGATAGATAGATAGATAGATAGATAGATAGATAGAGATAGATAAATAGATAATTTTATGACTGGAAAATAATTGGTAAATTTACTCAATCATATATTTGTTATTTTCAAGTGTGGTTTGCACTAGATCTAAAACTGCTTTGTGACATATATATATATATAAACTGTAGAGACAAATACGGTATATACTCACTTATATAGACCTATAAGATAGGATAACATAATGAAATCTATACACCTAAAAAAGATAATCAAGATAGCGGACATGGGGTAAGATGATCAATCCTCATTTAGAAAGACAGATGGGATGTGCATTGAACGTATGACAGGAGTCTACTGAGCGCATCTGAAAGCCTCTAACTAGCAGT